>LR736867.1:7787460-7801934 GCA_902654985.2 Oryctes borbonicus | reverse complement strand
GTGCAACGTTAGGAAGTAAATAATTAATCAAACAGGTAATCAGTCTGTGATGGTTTGAAGAAAAAGGAGCCGTTTTATGTTGAAATTTATTTTGAAATGTTAAAGGTATTTTACACTTATTTTATTTTTATACTCCTGATGAAGTTCTAAGTAGAGAGCAAAATACTGAGTTAGTGAAAGAAGACTCTTTTTTCTTCAAACCAACACAGACCGATTACCAGTTTAATTAATTATTTACTTCCCAATAATAATAATAGCAAGACATATATGGATGAGAGAATCTAATTATAGATACCCTAATCACATAATCTGTCAAAATATTTTCAAACAGCTTTACGATTGCGACCAAAGATCCCTGGCATTATGATCTAGGAGAACCGCAAGGGTCGGCTAGCAGCTTAATTAGCTAGAGAATTAATGACATTAATAATGAAGTTAGACTACCAGCGTGTACAGACGCGCGTTTCGCTGTGTAACAGCGAAAGCGCAAAGTGGAGAACTTTAACCATCACTTTATCCCTGAATCGCTGGAGAACCGATTTCAACTTGACTCTATTTACGCAAATTTTACCAAAACCTTTGATCGAGTCGATCGCTAGCTGCTACTCTTGAAATTAGGCACTTATGGAATTACGAGAACGCTTTGATGTTGGTTCGAGTAAACTCGGGGTGTAACTCAGGGCATTTGTGTCCCATTTTATTTCTTCTTCTCACAAACCACATCAAATATCGTATAAGCTTTTCTAGACTCTTAGTATTCGCAGATGACCTAAAATTATTTCTTTTTATTTAATTGTATTATAAACTGTAAGCAGATATCAGCTTAATATAATAATATGATGTTAAACATCATCAAATGTCAAAAGCCATTTCACCAAAAGGAGGAAGACACTATCCATTATGCGTATCCACTTGTTCGCCTTGATCAAATTAAAGATTTGGGTATACTCATTGACATTTTCCTGAATTTTAATCTCCATGTTGATGACATTACGTGTAGAGAAATTAAGCTATGTGGATTCATTAAAAACGTTGTTGGACATATCCATTCTATTCCAAAGTTTAACGTGTCCTATTCTGGAATACTGTTCTACAGCCTGGTGCCTATATTCAGTTTTCCACTCTAATAAAATTGGGAGACTGCAGAGGAAGTTGTCAATTACATATTGTTCAAGTTCTACATAGAAAAATATGTGTACTCTTACTCTGAACGTTTAAACTTGGTGTGTGTCCAATCTTTGTTTGCACGTCACAAAATTGCCCTGGTCAAATTTAAATATAAATGTTTACGTAACATAATAGAATGTCCTGATCTTTTTTTTTTCAGTTCAACCGTTGAAGTGAAGGAATTATAAAGAGATGCCTAAGTCAAAATGAGACAGGGTTCGACATGTAGGGTGCGTTCGAAAATAGAAAACATGAAATGGCAGTTACAATTGGGGATTAAAATAGCATTCGAAATTGTGGGTGAAATATTCTCCTTACCCATAGTACGATGTTTTCGAACGTGTTTGTATGCGCAGGGAGCCCGCTTATGTATTGTGGGTGGATTATGTTTTGTCTTTTTGTTCTTTTCAAGCAACTGATTAATTCGGATCACGACGTTGTTATTACAAGCACTCAAATCACTTTTGATCATTTTGCTCCACCATTTTGCTCGTACTGGACGAATGTCAGTTTGTTTATTGTAGTCATGTTTTGTGTTCATTTTATGTTTTGATATTTGCTACAGTGGCTTCTCATGATCCTCTTATCACCTGTTACAAAAATCTCCTAGGAAAGCACATTTACTTTGCATTTAGTAGATGCAGAAGATGAATATACCATATTACTAAAGGTTAGATTACGTTAAGTGCATCAAATCTCATAAATCAGATCAGCTTATGTTCCACACACAATAAAAGAGCAGCTTGTTCAGATTGAATCGGGAGCAATTAGGTCAGTTTGGCTCAGTTAGATAGTTACCTGGAACGCACTACTTATCTCGTCTTCATGGCAAAATACAAAATTTAAACCGTACACCGAATATTACCGTTCTTCGCTCGTAAATGTTGAGGAAGAGAGCATTACGTGATGTTACGGTATTTCTAACCACATTATTTCCGAATGCACCCCTAAGATCACTCAAGATCGATATCAGTGTTGTCGTTTCAATGCATTTGAATTCAACTTAGTACATTTTGCTTATTTTCGTTGTACATTAAGTTGTATTACTACTACTACAACAATACATTTTGAGTACTTTTAGTCATATCTGCACTAAGAATATTCTAAATATTTGTCTAATTGGAAGATGTTCACCAAAAATAGGTTAGATGTTAGTTAAGTTTATTTAATAAGTTGCATAATCTAGAATGCATACGTTTATGAACCCGAAAGCTTGCGCCGAAACTCAGAGATAGGGATTCAAGAAAATATTTATTGTTTTATCATCGGCCAGTACTTTCGCTCATTATTATTTTTAAATTTATCTAGTTTTAGAAATTGGAATTATTCTGTTGTTAGCTAGGGTTAAATAAATTAATATTACCAAACAATTGACCTATTAGTTTTATTTTACATGACGGAAATTTTCTAAAAACTTTGTATACAGCTCAGACATACAGTTATATTGCCACTTAAAAAATTGTAAAATCGTAATTCCATTACGATTATTTTTTATTCCATTATTTTGTTTTGTGAATTTAATATTCCATTCACCTCACTATGTAAATTTATCATTTCATTTATTTGACTACGTATGTCTCATATATACTGTATTTATATCCATTTAAAACATTATTTGCGTACATATTTATTACAAAAGCATTCTGAAATTTATTTAATATACGCAATTGCAACAAGACCATCCGCAGACAAAGCAAAAGTCTATGTAAATTAAATTAAATTGCATTAAATCAAATAGTCGCAACTACGACAAGCGCTTGTTGTAGAAATCATGAGGTAAGACGAACGATAGGCAGAGAACCACCTTACTTTAACATTAAACAAAGGTTCGGGACCGTATACATACTTTTAATAACGTATCCAAACTTCGTCGGAGAACGAGCATTATGAACTGCCACGCTTGTGCGTCGTGGTGCGCTCAGACCCGCATTATCTATGGTTGCTAACTTATATGAGGAGGAGCACACATACAATGTATATAGCGTACAGATCCTAACACGAGAACGTCTGGGTATTCCTTTTCGGTTATATTACCTACTGTCTTCGTAAAACCAGACGTTCAAGCTGCAAGAGAACAGTCTTCCTAAAAGCATCGACATTTTGACCTTATTGGCAATTACCACCCAGATTAAGCTTGAACTCTAATGATAGCAAGGACTGTGACGTAATATGGTAAACAACACATACGTATCGGCAACCTCCGCACTACATAAGTTTAATTTATTATATAGTAATATAATAATTAGTCCGGGACGGCCGTTTCATCAACCGGTGACAGGCGACCATGCGTGTCCTCGAAACAGCCGCCCCAGACTAGTTTTCTAGTTTTCTGGATGATAACACAAAAGGAACCCTAGGTCACTTAAGTGCACCTGAAAGGATAATGGAATTTGAGGAAACTTACTCTTCTGGATTATGTATGTCATACCTTAAAAATAATTTCATTTCCAAGGGAATGGAAAGTTGCCATTTGCCCAAGCGTAACACACGAGTAGCCACACATAACTAATATATTAGTAGATCCTGATTCTCTCTATAAGAAATAAAATCTGATTTAAATAGCAATAAAGTTGGCATAAAATTCTTATAAGTTATCAATTTGGGGAAGCGGCAGAGATACTGCTAACTTTAAAAAATAGCATCTAATAGATTTTTATCATTATTGCAACGAGATGGCCCGTAGCAGAATTCTGCACTGCGATGAAGCGGCCTATTGTGTCCTCTGAATAATTTCTAAATCCCGTAGGAGCTTTATGTCCTTTAAAAAGTCCAGAATTTTCTTCGGCTCTATATTTAAGAGTTTCTTTGGGACAATCTTGCGTGCCCCTAAGCCGCTGTGTCCTATACTGTTATATGCCTCGCAGTAGCTTATAAGGTGTAGAAGACTTTCCGTTTCCTTACCACATCCACTAAATACTGGTCCAGGTACAAGTTCCACTTTATCTAGATGCTTGTTTAGTGGACAGTAACCAGTTGCGGTGCCAGTCCACAATATAACATCGGATTTGTCCATTGTCAGCAATTTCTCCGACTTTTCCTTTGAGAGTCCGTCCAGGAAAATCTTAAAAGTTGTAAATATGCCGCCGATGTAGTTGCTCCTTAATCTCTGTCTTAGCCTCCTCCAAAGGGATTCCAAATGAGCGTTTAGAGTCGGTCTACGGGAGTATGCCGCCGCTCTCTGCTAGTCGGTCAGCCTTTTCATTGCCTGGTGAGTTGGTGTATGAGGGTACTCATACTAGTCTTAGTATATTCTTTCCTCCTAGTATATTTAGTAACCGAATACATTCCTGGCGTTATTTCGGACCCACTATGCGGTTTTAAAGCCGCTTGGCTGTTCATTACTATAAAGATTCTGTTCTTTTTCACTAAGGTTTAATACTTCCGGAGCATATAAAATGATTGCACAAATTTCCGCTTGGAATATCCTTACGAGCTTTCCAGGGCTGGCAGAAATGCCCTTTTTTAATTTGCCCGCGCCATATATTCCCGCATCCTCTCCGAATTAGGTTTTATCCGCCCGCATAAAAGACGAGACCATTTAGAGTAACTCTTCCCTGTCACAATTCTCTAGTCGATACGACTACCTAGTAGCTTTTCGCGAAGATGCACGTTAATTGATATTTATTTGATAAAGGATGTTAATTTCGTAAGTAACTTAATACTATGAAATATCTGAAAAAATGTCGTCGCAGTAAGGAATGAAACCTGACACCTCTAACTTGCTGGACGGGTGTGCTAACCGCGAGGACCTTGATATCAGGAACGTTCACTTTTGGCGTCTAATATACTTGTTGAAGCGTCGCATTCCGGAAACTAACCAGTGAATTGTTGGACAGGACATTACACTAATCCTCTAAAGGATTTTGTTCCTCATTAGTAAGGTTGTACATATACCAACAATCCTCAAAAAATAACCGGCATAATTCAACCTTTGGATGTGCGTAGATTTTGTATATGGAAATCGTTTGTCAGAACATTTTCCGACCTTGAAGGTGTTAAAAATTATGATGTTGATCTTCGACAAAGGAACCGTGTAATTAAACTATGGCCATTGATCTGTTTCCGCTTCTGCCAGTTATCTGCATCGAAGCCGTTTCGACAATCGCGTTGAATTTGTCTTTGGTATATATAGTAGCAATGACGGTTGTTTCGTTTATTGTTCTATTTCTAGCGAGCCTGTTTTCATTAGATATTCATTATGCAACCAATTTTTGTTTTCAACACTTTTATATAAACCATCGCCTTGATGAACAAATTTGTGACACGTGGATATGCCCACCTTTCAATATTCAATAAGGAACGTGCTCATCAAGATATTGCTTTACAGATTATTATGAGCAATAGTTAGCGGATTTATGTATACCAATATTGAAATAGTGAGCTCGTATTCAAGTCCCAACAGTTCTCTTATTTAGCGTTCAAATAATACAGCCGAACGCTATGAGGGGAGTTCGATAATTACCTGGCCTCGACAAGAAGTAGCGCTATTAGAATTGAAATAACTATTCTTCTTAAGAGTAACCTTTGACAAGAGTCCTGTTATGTTTTCAAACAGATACGTCAGGTAGTTCGAGAATGACAGCTCTCTAAAGAGAAGAATCTTCGTGATTTTACTACAGTGGAAAAAATCGAATATAAAGCACTGACTAAATGTTTGTTTTTGAAAAAGGAAACGAATGATGAGATAGAAATCAAACTCAGTGAAGTATGTATATGGCGACTCTATCACTTCATTATTGACCGGAAAATATTGGACAGCTGGATGGGTCTCGCGATTGCTCAAAATTAATAATAAACCAACTTCAACAACAACAACAACTGTCAACTTCAAAGAAATGTTTGGCGATGTTAAAGCGCAATTCAAATGATTTTTGGCGTCGATTCATAACTGTTGACGAAGCATCGATTCATCACAGCACATCAGAAGCCAAAGAAGAGTCCAAACAGTGGGTTTGCCACTTTATCGGCCAACAAAACCATGGCCACAGTGCTTTGTAATGTACGCGACATAATCCACGTTGATTACCTACCAAGAGGGAAACGATTAATGGCGAATGTTATACATTGCTATTGCTATAGCAAACTTCCATGAGTTGAATACGGATTGCTTCTGCACCCATCATATTCGCTAAATTTAAACTCCAGCGATTATTTTCTCTTTCCGAATATTATAAGAAAAAGCTCGGCGGAAAGGGACTTGTCTCGAACGATGAAGTGACACAGAACAAACGCCAATTTTACAGGATTATAGGAATCGTATTTCTTAGATGCGACACAAAAGAAGAAAAAATAAAAATGTTTTCTTCTTGCCAGGGTCAGGTGTTTGTCGAACTCTCCTGGTACATAGTAATACCACAGTAAATATATTCATCCCAGAAACAGATACACACCCTTTTAAACACAGGGATAAGGGCCACCCCAATTAAGACCCTATTGCTCGTGTTTAGCGTATTAAAAATGTTAAACGTCTATACGTATCGATAATTTTTATGAACATCTAATAGGAAATAATTAAGCAGAAACGCAGAAACCCCTGATATTTATTGATATTTAATTTATTTTATATTTGATTTTTTAATTTATTAATATTTAAAATCCGATTTTACCTTCCAAACCGTTTCTTAACCGAAACGGAAACCGGTATTTTACATTCACCTATATGGTTTACAGACCGCCTAAGTTTCATTACACTCCTCAAGTGCGGATTGGGTAGCTTTCCTTGTTTCTAACAATTTATTATTTAGTCTTATATGTGTAATGGTATATAAGAAGACATAAGACCATTCTACGTTTTAACGTTAGTGTACTGTATCAATTTTTCAAATTTTTATTATACTTTCAAATGTTTTAGAGTCAAACTGGAAAGATAAACTAGTAATTTAATCCAATAGAATCACGTATAGTGCTTAAAATAAATTTCTTAGAACTTACCAGTAGTGTTAGTTGTAGAACGGTGTTGCAGATGATAAAGCATCCACAGGAATATTGTATAAACAATGGAAATGAGAGAAGAATATTGAGTTTTTTCACAAATCTAAAATTAAAAATGCAGCAATATGCAGCTAACTTGAACAGCGAAAGTATGTACTGATTGATCATTTCATGTAATACTACACATTCTTTCGGTATGCCTTGTGCCCCATAATTCAAAGAATTTTTTTCTGTGTAACACTGCTGTACTTCGTGAAGTACGTTTTCCAAACGTTCTTTCAGTATGTTTAATTGTGCAATACAGAGACTCATGAATGTCAAGTACAACACATCAAAACCGACTGTATTAAATGCCATGTAAGCCGTAGAGAAAAAATGATAAATTCGATGATAGATATCTAGTAGCTCTCCTTCGAAAAGTGATGGTATTATCAAACCGATATTCACTATAATCGGTAAAAAGCTTCCTACAGATAAGTAGGCAACTAACGCTAAGACGAAGTACCTGAAGAGAATTCTAGAGATTTTATATATTAACTATATGTTGATTTAATTTTTCGTTATGTCCGTTGAATATCTCAGATGCCAAATCTCTTAGTATAGAGTAGAAACACTTTCTATTTGACAATAATGTCCACGACTTCGCGGAATAATTTATCATAGGTATTAGGATGCACGTAGATTTATTTAACAATTTCATATATTTCGATTTTACGGCTCTTACAATGTTATAAATAACAATAACGAAGATACTTATATCGAAAATTAAATTAAGGAGTAGTTTCATCTTGTCTACCAATGTATGTGCTAATAGGGGCCACAAACCAGATTTCACTAAGATCCATTTCCAAACTGCTATGTGAAATCGATTCTTTAGATGAATACATTAAAATAAATATTCTTATAAATCTTCTAATGACACGATGTTTTAATGGTTGTTCTCAATAAAGTACGTAGTAACTTAGTTTTTTATATATATTTATATTAAATTAGTAACTTTAGACTCAGGGGTTTTTGTAATACAAAATACAAATATATATGCTAGTGATTAACTATGATTAATCGTAATAATAAATTTGAAATAACTGTATTCCCCAATTCTTTGTTAATTTTATACTATGTTTTAAGGCATCGGTTTCAGGATGGATTAACCCTATTTTTTCAGGTTACATTAAAATACAACAGTTAACGTTTTAAAAAACCGAAAAATAACAATAAATAAATATATAGGCATAATAACGTGGAATTAACACAAATTTGTTAAGTTGTTGATTAGTACATTTTAGTACAGCTTGAAAGAAGGGCTTAAGCCCTTAGTTTAAAGTAGCATAAGTTAACGTATAATCAGGAAATGCAACTACATTAAACCGAACTTAATACACCCAATAATGGATACCAACACAAGCACCAACACAAAAGGTCATAGAGAAATCGTTACAACACATCAAAGGATATATGTTTCATAAACACCAGGAAGAAGAAACTCGGCGAGTTAACATCCATAGAAAATTAAATTGGGTACATTTACAGGAAACTCTAAGATCAACTACATTATCTAGAACGTGAGGACTTGATAAGATAAACACAAAAAAGCAACTAAAGCATAAATTGAAAATAGAAGAACGAAAAAAATTATTTGTTTTGAGAAAGCGAAGAATAATTCATAGAGTATAAGAGCCATCAGAAAGAAATAAACATATCCAATTTCACGATAACAGAAAATGGCGAAAAAAAGAAAATTCACAGCAGACAACCGGGAGGACGAAGGAGACATAATCTCACAATTGAGAAACAAACTCATCAAAATAACGTTATAGTAGTGCAAACAGGCGCGGCAGCAGGTGCAGTTGGTCTAAATATAAATGATAATTCCTTGCTATTGCTAACAGTTTTTTTACTTGAATAAATATAGCGATTAAAATCCTCCTCGAAACTCCCGTCCCAACATTTCCAAATATGCTTCGAATTTATCGTTGTTTCTTAGAGCTTCTTTGTAGTTACGTCTTGTAGATCCGAATACATATATTCATCTTCTGTGATAAATCTCAAATGAAAACGTAGATACAAATATTCTTTGACCAATATATCAACAATGTCTACAAAGTTGAACATATTCTCACAGATAATAATTACATCACTATTTCAAAAAATTCAATTACAATATCAAAAAACTGCTACTCACTAACTTAAATATTCTTAGATTATATAGATAACCTGAATTATATGAGCCAAACATATCTATTGGATCTGTTATTAACTGCAAAGAACTAATCAAAAGGTTAGTTGTTTGTAGTTATGTTCCCATGTTCACTTCAAATTATAAAACATTCAATAAAAATACTTGATATAATATATATGATCGGTAAGTACTGACATCCTGTATAGCATTTGTACAAACATAGGAACTCTCTGCAGTAGCCCATGGTTATAGCTTACTATACCCTATTTTTTAATTCAGAGGAGTAAAATAAAAAAATGTGTTTACACAATGGAATTTTTCAAAGCTACTTTTTGGCGGCAGTTTTAAAACTAGTTAGGATTTTATGTAAGTTGTAGTAACGAAATTAGTTACATATTCATTAAAAAAATAATTAATTAAAACACTGCAAAATAATATTAATTGATCAAATACACGTCATACTAGATTTGAACTTTATATATGGTACTTTCTTTAATAGAAGTTTCTGAATGTTGCTCTATTCTACTATAATTCTTATTTTTATATGATTATTTACAAATGAACATCAATCTAGATTAATATTAAATATAACGTATACATATTAAATAATAACATGGCCTTCAATACATGTTAATACATTACATTACCTTCTAAAATAATTATTCACAATCACTTTCAATTTCACTTGAACTACTACCTTTGCCCACTCTTATAATAAATGGCTGGATTATATCATCGATTAACCCATCTAACTCACACGTTTTGCTTTCTTCTCTAATCACATGTTCTACATATTTTTTTCCAATTGTCCGTAGTGGTATTCTGGATTGCCTGTAGTAAAAGTACCATTACATCTGCTAATTTGATTAAGAAATTCTTAGTTGCCACTTTTTTTTTATTTGAGCCCACACTAACTCAATTGGGTTGAGTTCGCAGTGATAAGGTGGTAATTTCGACACAGTTTTGTTGTAGCTTCTGGCCATCTCATCTGTCACATGTGTATTATATTGGTCTTTATTAAGGCGAATTAAATGAAGAAGCTCAGATCGAACCATCTCTTCATCGTACTCTATATTTCTTGATTTCGGTCAAGCCTTCATATCGAGTTTGGGAGTTTTTCTCAATTTTACGACTATGATATATAGCATTATCCATAGCTATAACAGCATTGTCTGGTAGCACTGTCAATATTTGATGAAACCGCCTTTCAAACACCTCGGCATTCATTTCTTCATGATAGTCGGTTGCTCTTTTACCTTCAAAAATCAATAAACCATTCTCCACAAAATCTGCTTCACATCCTATGTGTATGACGCCTTCCTTTTCCTGCAGGATTTTGTACATGGAAATCGTTTGTCAGAACATTTTCCGACCTTGAAATTGTTAAAAATTATGATGTTGATCTTCGACAAAGGAATTAAACTACGGTCATTGATCTGTTTCCGTTTCTGCCAGTTATCTGCATCTAGACCGTTTCGACAATCGCGCTGAGTTTGTTTTTTCAATTTTACGACTATGATATGTACTCTGTGATATGTACGCCTTCTTTTAACTCCTGGTCACTCGATATTCCATTGGATTTTTTCAATATGCATTTTTAGACGGTTTTGTTAAGGAGTGGCGACACAATATGCGGTCGATAAAACTTAATCTCAAAAGACGCTATTCTAAGCTAGACTATTCAAAAGGTTAACGGAGGTGTCCACCGTCAAATTAAATATCAGAAATTAACCTGGCAGTTGAAAGCTTACCTCTTAAGCTTTACACTGACGGTGCTTCTTTGTAGTATTTCACGTATTAATTGAATTAAAACTAATAACGTTTCTTGTGTTAATTAATGTTTATTTGTTACACAAGTACACATGTATTGTTACTCTGGCGGTAGTTTTTGTATTAACATGGTGCCATTGAACGGCGGTAATTTTTAAAATTGTAGAATGGAAAACATTTCCCCCAATTTTACAATTGTTTTAAAATTAAAAAAAGTTTAAAGTGTAAGTACATTTAATATATTTCTGAAATAGATTAACTTATTTAGTGACAGAGGTTTTGTTAATAGATCTGCTAATTGATCATTAGTTTAAATATATCTTAGTTCTATTTTCTTATCTTTGATGCATTCACGTACAAAATAATGTCTCACATCTGTGTTTAGATCGTTTGGTCTCTAAGGTTGTTGCGATCTTAATAGATGGCAGATTGTCCTCAAATATAACTATAGGATAAATAGAATATGGAATTAAATCTTTGAGTAATTGGCTAACATATATGCATTCTGTTATACAGTCTGACAGAGCTATATATTCTGCCTCACAACTAGACAGTGTCAGAATATCCTGCTTCTTATATTTCCAGAATATTGTACTACTACCAAGTTTGATAACAAAGCCAGTTCTATTATTTTTTCTATTATTTATGTCGTTAGCAAAATCTGCGTTGACAAATGCACTTAAACTCAAATTTCCATTACTGTTTACAAGATCTGGTCGACTTCCTAGCATAATATACATAATGCTTCCAATTAATTCTTTATATGGTACTTTATAGTTTACATTTCCACTCATTTTAAGATTCAATTTAGGCTGAATTGGTACTTTTGCAAGTCGACTCATGTTCCCTCAGGTTAAAAAGACTGAGAACCTTTTTGATTAGTTCTGTTTGTGTTATTACTATGCCATTGCTTGTTCTTACTATTTATAAACCAAAGAAAATAGTTTTATTTGTATCACATAAATCTCTAATTTCTAAATTTTGCATAAGTTTACATTTAATTTTACTTAAGTCTACAGTACAGTCTAGAAATAAGAATTATATCGTCTACCGATACAAGCAAAAAAATATAATTATTATAGTACAAGCAGGGGTCCACTTGTGATCGTTCTAAGTTCATAGTCAGTAAAAGCTTATTCAAATGATCATACCAATATCTAGGACTTTGTCGTAAACCGTAAAGTGCCTTCTTTAATTTACACACGTATCCAGGAGGACAGTCTTCCATTTCTTGAGGAGGCTTTGTATACACTGGTTCTTTCTTTGACGTCGAGTTGATTTATCACTAGATTTTCTTCAGTAGCAATAGTTAACAACACTCTCAAAGTGATCATCCTGGCTACTCGAGCGTATATGTCCTCCTCAAACATTGGATCCTGTTGAAAACCTCGTGCCACAAGTCTAGCTTTATTGACTTTTTCTACGCGAATGTTCTTTTTACGAAAAATACATTTACATTCGATGATTGTTTTGTCTGTGAGCGGTGGACATCACTCCCATATTTCATTCTGTTTCAGATTTGTGAGTTCTTCGTTGATTGCATCCTTGCATCCAGTGCTAACAGTTTCTTCGTAAGTGATTGGTATCTCGGATGGCAGATGGCCTGTTGATAATGCACCCATGAAGTTCATTTCATAATCTTGTAACTTTGCTGGTACTTTCCTAGTTCTGGTACTTCGTATGTGTGCCTTGTTGGTTTCTTCAACTTTTTCTTCAGTTTTGTTTTCGGATGGCGTTTCTATTGGCAATTCTATATTCGTCTGTCCTTTGTAGTTTTCATCAAAAACTACACATCTTGCAGTCACTGCCCAATTTCCTTCTGCGTTCCATAAACGATATCCGTTTGGAGGATAACCGATCATTACCAACTGTCTCGATCTTTCATCGAGCTTATTGCGTTCTTTCTTTGGTACATGAGCGTATCCTGTTGCTTCTAAAATTCTGATGTTGGACAAATCCATCTTCCGGTTGAACCGTATTTCTGCTGGAATTTGTGCTGCTGGTAGTGCTCGTGTCTCAGTTCTGTTGATAATGTAGGTTGCCGTTCTTGCAGCCTCTCCCCAAAACTGTTTTTCCATACTTGATTCAAGTAATAAACACCTAACTATATTCAATAGTGTTCTAGTGAATCGTTGGCAAATTCTATTCTGTTCTGGTTTCCTGGGAATTGTATATTCGATTTAAGTACCTTTTGCACTACAAAAGGATTTAAATTCTCACTTGTTTCAATTTTTCCACCTGTATTTTTTAATTCCGAAACTGTCTGTTCATACTCCACTAAAAAATTACTTAAAGGACCTGTATTTGTATCTTTCATGGACCGTAATTTTCGTTGTAGTTGTATTTATGGAGCTAGGTCCGTTTTAGGAAATGTCGAAGTACTAGGTCTCCGACAACAACATGCGAGTTTTACACCTGCACTTCCAATTTTATCCGACGAAATATCACATACTTACCATTTTCTGTCTGTAACCACAAATTTGCCTGCATCGATTTGATCCGTGGCAGCCGCGCCTGTATTACCGGAAATCTTCTATCTGTACCAAATTTCCCATTTACTGCGTCTTGTGCTCTCCTTCGCACAACCCAACTTCTGCACATTTCTTCCAGCGACACATCGACTTTTGGGTCTTCCACATCTATTTTCCATCGTAAAACCTGTAGAGTTGGTTGATGGCATGTCTTTTGAATACTGATTTTCTGTGTAAATATTACTTCCATTTAATTTTTATTACGACTAATTTGAAAATTAGGATGTGTCTGAAATACGTACAGTTTATTGTAAGTACGTTATCTTTTCCTTTTTTAATAAACTGTTTATGCGGTTGAAACAAGTGACTTGTAATTTATACACGACGTGTACCTCAAAAGCATATAAACTACTAATTCTACCAAATGGTTATTTGGTTATTTTACTTTGTTAAGTGAAGTGTGAGTGTGCGTTCCCGAGGTTAACAGGTCGAGTGTAAGTACTTTTTCGAATTTTAATAACGAACTAGACCAAAACCCCGACTTTATTGTGTACTGACTGTATTGGAGTGTGATCGAGCCCAGCAACTGCAGTAAAAGTCTCATATAAACACTATCCTGTAACAAAAAGAAAACAATCCTCCACGCTAGTCACGTGGACTCTTGCTGGATGATGCGGAGAATCACAAAAATACAACAGAAGTAGTTCCGGACCGAATAAGCGAACTGTGACACTCAAAATCAGTTCGTCGTTACTATCATAAATCTGAGCTTTTTATCTTGAGATGCTGTCGAGTGCAGTTTGGCAAAGTGAGGAACACAGAAACGGAACTAAAGTCCAAAGGAGGGCGCTCAATTCTCTGCAATAATGCATGGTATATTGCACGTTGCACGTTGAACTTGGGCATGCATTAAAGAGGCGCCCATCGAATTGTTTACACAGATAGATCATGTTTAT
>LR736867.1:7712425-7767460 GCA_902654985.2 Oryctes borbonicus | reverse complement strand
GAATAAAAACTTAATTAGATATCTTGCTAGTTTCGCAAAGAAATGTTGTAACCCTTAAAACCCGTAAAACATCTTACCGCGTCTAAGTTTTTGTCGGGGAGTGTATGTATATGTGTACAGAGAGAATTTGAATTGGGAACATTGCAAAACCTTCTACTTCTGCTATCTCTACTAGGCTATGGCGAGACTGAATTTGTGAAATTTTATTACCGTGCGGCGTGACCAGTTTTAGCCATTGTAAAAGCAATAACCATAAAAAAAGGGAGACAAGCAGATTACCTATAAAAAACTGACAAATTTAAGCGAACTTAGCATAACTAATTAATTGTAATAGAACTAAATACGGTAAATAAATAATAATAACCCACAACAAGGCATATTGACAGTTGCTCTGTTCCCCTAGTAATGGGCTCTTTAGATGAACCTTGTATAACAGGATACAATTTGGTACCTTTCCTTAACTAACTGTACATTGGCGTATTTTTTAATGTAAGGTATGGATACCATATGTGGCATTATCGAATTTGTATTGTCTATTTGCAAGGAGAGAAAAAATGCACCACCCACGGACATGTTTCTGCCTAACCAGTCTCATCAGCGTGGATCTGACAGAGTTCCTTAGTTCACCTTGCATCGCTATTTTTCTCACAGTTAATATTACAACATTCGGAGCGACGAACCAGACATCTCCTGGCGTTCTTTAGTGCTAAGAAACACATGCCTGCTGGAGAGATGGCTTGAGGAATAGTATCCGGTTTATGTCGTTGCTTACTAAACGGCAGACATGTATTTCTTAGCACTAGAGGGCGCCAAGGGATCGTTTCAAATGTTGTAATATTAACTCTGAGACAAACAGCGGTGCAAGGAGGAGTAAAGAATACTCTCGAAATCACGCTAATGATGCCGTCAATACAATGAGAAAGCTATTTTAGTATTATTTTTTGGTTACAAGATATTATATTTAAGATAAGGGATTAGCAGGAAATGGAATTGAACTGCGAATAGCTCCAACAATCAGTATACGTTAGCTTCTGACGTACAAATAGTATACAAGACGTATAAAAAGGAAGCGTTAAAATATTCGTCTCGGAAGTCATTCGTCTTTTTAACACCGAACCATTGAGATGTTGAGTAATTATATTATGCACAGTAGTGCTTTTCCTGACAAAAGAAAAAGTTATTACGTACCGCTCCCAATGATGCCAGAGACACAAATACTAATTTGTACAGGGATATTGTTAACGTCCTTTTTCCTCTTTCCATTAAAATTACCAGATATTTTTGACATTTTAAATTGAGGTTATACCATTTCGATAAAAGAACAGCTTCTATAATTTTTTCACTCTGAAATAATTTCCATAATTGTAATTCCTTTTAGAAAAAAATTGCCTTCGGTTACATAACATTCCCTATTCGTGCCTTTTAAATGGAAAAGAAGCTACTTAGACTTGAACAAGGATATATAAGAATTCGTGATTATTCGCATATTCCTACCTCTTACCTTATAAATCACTTCATTTCCAAGCCAGTGATATGCCGACATCTGCGCAAATACAATACCTGAGTAACCACACAAACCAATAATAGTAGTTGTATCCCTTTCACCCTGAAAAAATATTGTTTCTAATTCGTGTCTACGAGAATTTATAAATCGTGATTAAATTATATAATAACATTTATTTAAACATTCCACAAGCTGTCCCTAGTTTTCTGGAATTTAAATTGTAAACTTAAAAAAGGAACTTTTTTCTCATGACATACTAGAACTCATTCAGATCGTTGAAGAAACATCTGGGAGGTTGGCATTTCAGAACCGAAGCCAAAGTTTAGCGAGTCGTCTTCATGTGGTTCCATGACCTTAAAGCTGATTTCTTCTGTGTCGGTTTCGATTTGTTGGCATTCCGATGAAACAAATGCTTCGACCATCGTATCATTTAGTAAGAAGCTACTGATGCTTAATGTTTTGAATCAATAGTTAAAAACAGCAATGTCAGACTGTTGTCATGGTAACCACACAATACTCGCGCTTAACTGTAAATATCTCTTTTGCTTTCAATGCTAAACATATGGATCATTATAGGAAAATGTTATATATACTGAATACGGCGTTTTGAGCTTAGGGTAAAAGCATTTGAAGTAGAATAACATCGACTTGTTTATGTTGCTCAAGTGTTTACTGCCAACCGGTTGTGCTAACACAAAGCCAATCGATACTCAACGTTATAAAAGTATCATTGGTTTTGTATATCTCATTGACACTCTACCGCCGGCCGACCACCTCTCCCTTTCCCTCTTTTGAAGAAGCCCCATATATTTGTGGCCGAAACGTCGAGATTTCTATTAACCATGACACGGTCCAAATCCGGAACATGTTTAGTTTTAACAGACTCTGGCCGTGGAAGCCCACGTTATTATTTCATTTAAGTATCATCAATTTTAATTTAGGAAATTTTTTATTTTAGGGCATAGTTTTCTGAATGGTTCTAGATAAAATCTCAAGAAAGTGCGGAATTTTCAAAATTAATAATTTGGTCTGATGATGTTAAGTTTACCAAAGAGGGCTTATATGCATTTTTATGCAGACGAAAATCTTAGACTAGTACGAGTGCCAACGTCATTTTTACGAAAATTTAACTAGGGAAGGGTATTTGTATACTTTGCAAAACGTAGTAAAAGAAGCATCCAACAAGAACCAAAGAAGACATGCAAGACAAGGCTTGTTATCAATGGAATATACTCCAATTTCATGCGATGTGCCAGTAACACCCCCAAGGAATACATTTTAACTTGTTTAGCACACAATGATAGTACTTTCGAATATATTACAGACTCTAAATGTTTCAAGAAATGTTGATATTTTTTTAATGTATTGTTTGTTGTTTGACCTAACCATTATTTTATGGTTTATCGTTATTTTTATTTTACATTTTAAGATTTTATAAACTTAGATATATCATTATGTGAAAACTGTTTTATCCGTTTCTCTTTGTTTTTAACAACAAATAAATTAAATGTCTGACTCCAACATTTACTATCATTTTTCACAGCACTATAGGGTAACGTGTACTTTTGCCGAAACAATATTTGCAAAAATTTATTAAGTCAGCAAGATACGTTTTCGACATAGGATTTTTCACAGAAGTGAAAATTACTTGCGGAGGGTGATATTTGAAAAAATCAACTTTTGCTATATACGATTCCAAATTTAATTCGGAAATTTAAACACCCTATATAGTATTTTCGGTCTACTGTTACATCTATTAATAACACTGACTTTCTACATTAGTTTAGCGAAACAACTCTTTCATAATCAGCATAGTTTATAATAAATAAGTAATTAAAGTTAATAGTGGAACTGTAGAAAATCGATTTTTTGGAAAATGGTGGGATTCAGTACTGTTTCGGAATTTCAAAGACAGTTAATTTAAAATAAGTTGAAATTTGCTTCCGGCACAACCGGAAGTAATATGTTTTCAAAAATATTTTAAATAATCTTCGTATAATCGAAAATGTTGTTCATAAAATGCTGATATTCTATTCTACTTACTCCTTGAAATACTTTTGCTCTAAGCTCATAACCTGTATAAATTTGCTAAGCGGTGGATACAGATGGTTTTTGTGGTATTTAAAAGAATTATGTTTCTGGGGTCTGAATCCTGAACGCTCTGCACGTTTAGAAGGCGCTCTATTACAAGGTTTAGATAGAGTCAGGTATGTAATTTAATCGTGCAAAAATTTACGTCAAAATGCATTTTGGATTCTTTTTAAGCAAATGTATGGATCTAAAGTTAGGCAATTCAGGAGAAAATCATAAACATATCGAAGTTTGTTAGATGTTACTTTGATCTACTTTTAGGCGGAGAAATGAAATACGTAGTAATACATAGCACATCTAATTAGAAATGACACAGTAAGTGCCTGATTCGCAAATTATCCATTACTTCGTACACGCGGAAATATTTTTAGTGTCTATTAAATTATTTGAAAATTTTGGTGCCGTACCATTTACATAATAAGTGTAATTCTACAATTCCAGAAGGTAGGGACACTAGGTACATGGTATATACATATGCAAGCCTTAAGAGCATTTACCAGTATGGTGAGCTGCAAAATTGTGTTGCATATTATAAAACTTCCATAAACATATTGTATAAGCAGTGGAAAGGCTAGGATAGTACACAGTTTCCTGACGAATCTAAAAAAAGAGGACATTATTTTAAATGTTGTTGTAAATCGTGATGGCGTAATATTTGAACCTGTTTCAAAAAGTCATAATTTTAGTCTTACTTCCTAAAACAGTTATTTTCAGAAATACATCCTTTCATGGATGAGGTATGAAGACCCTTACTATACTAAACTTGACTTAGTTTTCAAGTAAAATTCAAGTAAAATTGCAACTAAAAGTATGTTCTACAAATGTTTTTGCAAGGAACAAGTTTTCCTCATATTATATTGTTACTCTGTTTTGTTATATACATTTTTCTATAATTATTTGTAATTATTAATTATTTATGCATAAAAAAACGATAACGTAATCCTACATCTATATTTCAACTGCAATTTTATGGATGGTTTTTAGCTGGCCCAAAGAAGAACTGTGCACAGCTCGAAACTGGTAGCTATTTACTAAAGAGTTATGAAATTTGGACTACCTTTTTTCCATGTCCTCATTACTTATTTAACTTCATAAAACTGCTTCTATGTTCACATTTGTACATAACCCAAACACGGTTCGTATGAAAGTAATAGAGCAAATCACATTATCAAATACAGTAAAATAACAGTTTTAATCACGCATATTGCAACGAAACATTCTCTAAGTTAGAATAGACACAAAATATATGCAAATGTTGTCAGTGTTTGGCGAATCGTGATAAAGAAAAAAAAATTGTGGAATCCTAATAATAACAATAATAATTGTGTAAAACTACTTACGTACCTACTAATTGTTTCATGTAAAATAATACATTCCCTTAAAATATCTTCTGCAACCTTGTCCATACCTCTTCTGTTATCATTTTCATAAATTGTCTTTGCATCTTCGAAAACGTGAATTAGTTTTTCTTCCAATATAGTTAACTGAGCAGCGCAGAGCGCAATTAGTGACATATAAAAAACATCTATACTTGCTGAATTTACTGCCAAATACGATGTGCAAAGAAAATGCATTAGCTTATATACAGCATCGTACTTCCCAGTACTGAATGGAGCTGGCACCATTGGAGGCATTTTGGTGAAAAACGGTAGTAGACAGGAGATTGATATGAATATTGACATTGCTAACGTGAAGTACCTTAAGATCAACTTGGAAATCGCGTCTATTGTTTGTACGTGTTTATTGAGTTCTTCACTATGTGAGTTGAACGCTGTCGAATTTAGATCATCCAATGTAGAAAAGAAACTTTCCTTATTAATCCAAAGAGGAATTGTTTTAGCGAAATAGTTTGTTAAAGGAAATAGAACGCATGTCATCCAATTCAATAATTTTATATTTCTAGTTTTTATTGCGATTATAATGCTTTGTAAAACAACGCTCAGAGTTGTAACATCAAGTATTAAGTTGCATACACATTTGAAAACTATAACTGAAGTTAGTTCCTTTACGGGCCATAATCCGTTCTTTTTTAACACCCACACGGGTGTACTTAACGTTTTCATGCAGCTTATTTTAGACATGTTTATGCTACTTTCACGAGAAAGGTACTGCTTGAAGTTCACAGGAGGAATGAAGTAAGTGCGGCCGTTTATTGCTGTTTTGTCGTTTCTTCTCTTAATTGGGACTGTTCCGACCCCAATGATTGTGGTATGAGTTATTTATATTAGCAATCAATTGACTACAATATCGAGAAATGTACGGGTACTTGTAATTAAAGAACAGACGACACATATTAATCTATTATAATACTTGATATAATTTGTTGGTTACAATTTACTTACTCATTTCACTTAAAGATACGTTTAAAATTAGGTTAATTAAATCCGATTGAAGCAAGCAGTGATCCAATTATAGTTAACAACTTTAAGAAGCGAATGATGTATTTCATGTTTATTAACTATTGTTAATATATACTCGGATTAAATGGCCTGTATACATTTAATTTTATAATTATGTTTTTGTAATTCTTTAGCTGATTTTAGTTTATGAATATTCGTTATGAAAGTTCCACTTAGACGTCTCGATTAACACCTACAACAAGTGGCGCAGAAAAAAATCTCTCCTGCCCCCCAAGTTTAAAAAAAAATAATTATAGAAAAATTATAGAAATGTTTCGAAAGCAGCACTTCAAATGTATATGCTTATTGATCTGCTAAACTACAGAAATTGTTGAAGTCTTTATAGAAGTTTTTACTAATAAAGCACAGTACAAGACAAATATGTGAAAAAGATGAGAGTTTTGCACAATTTAAAAATGTTAAAAAAAAATATACGACGAATTGAGAATCTTGTCTTCTTTTAAGTCGGTTAAAAAAAAGTAAATAATATAAGTGGGCACATTGTCCTAATTATTACTACAGGAAGATGGATAAACATACAATAACGGAACACGATATCATCAATCCAATAAAGGATGCAAACAATTGCTTTTATGCGCTAAACAAATCCTTTATAAGGAAAAAAGAAGTTACAGATGAAACCAATAGAAAGGTTTTTAACAGTGTGTCCATAACTATACTAATCTATTGAAGTGGAACATGGACATTAAACGAACGACCAAAAAGTAAAATACAGATAAGTGAAATGCGTTATCTTAAAGCAGTAGCGGAGTAGCGGGAGTAATCAGAAAAGATCAAATTAGAAATGAAACTTTGCGCAGTCGATTTAAAGTAATTACGGTAAACGAAAGAATGGGAAAGACAACTGCAGTGCAATGAAGTAAACTGCTCACAGCAATACCTCCACACTGTAAAGAAGAGCTATCTTTGTACCTGCAGGAGGATGTACATATAAACACAAAATTTTGCTTTTATCATAATGATTTCTGTTAATAGTGCGTAATAGTATAGGGGTTTCCAAATCTTCGGGTATCAATCACATGGTTAAGGAAGTCCAACATGGGCATTATCTGAGAAATTCCACGAGCTTAATCTCAGCAGAAACTAGCTGCAAGGTATTTGTTTTCCCTTCACAGCATATCGAAAAGTACAGTAAAGGTTAAAATATGATCGTATGTTTCAGTTCGCGAAATACACTTAGAAACCTGCTTATCAGTTCGAGAGATAAACCGTACGTGAAGGAAAGGTCGGGAACTTATAAAATTGCATGCCGTGATTGTAATAAAAGCTATAATGGTCAAACGAAAAGAGTGATAGGCGGCAGATTTATATAACACATTAGATCGTATAGGTACGGTAGAATAGAATCGTCATGTGTAGCACAACATATAAACGAAACTGGGCACAATATCAAATTAGAAAACCTGAAATTGATTAAGAACGTAACTTCGCCGCGGGAACTTACGAAACTGTGTACATAAAACGCAATACAAATTTCATGAATAGAGAGAATGGACCGTTGCCACGCTCAGTTCTGTTTGATTTATTAGGTACAGCATACACATGTTTTATGTTTCGTACTTTACGGATAAGAAACATCTTCGGTCTATCTTTTCGTGTCATAGTTTTAAGTTGCGTAAGCGGCAAAAGTAGGTACTTGTGAGTAATATTTTTTCTCGAGAGTAGGGATAGAATAGACATGTTGGAATTAGAGTTTTTTCTCACACCATCCAGTCATATGGTTAGAAATGAGAACCGACGCATTCTCGAAATAGTTATCCCGGATTGATTAATTAAACTTGTGTGGTGCGGACTGTGCCGACACTTTAGTGTTGTTTGCCATACTACTCTTGTTATTATTACTTATTATTCTCTCACAATTATTTAAATAATTGATGATAAATAATGAATTTTGGTAATTTTAAATAAATTTATATTTTATGTAAAATTTTCTGCGAGCAGTATTTTTTGTTAATATATTTGGTTTAAAATAGAACGTAAATTTGAAAAAGAAAGCTTACAGATGATGTCTGTAGAATTTTTATATGTATACTTATCTGATTTTAGTTGGGAGAATAGGGAATTAAATATGTTTAGCGGGGTAGGTTATTTTGCATCTTGGGGTAAGTTCTATAGCGGCGGGCAAAAAATTGAGGTTATAAGATGGTTGAGGACAACACGAAACTGCAAGAATTGTTGGTAGGGGCTTTTGCGTTGTATAAAAGGCTGTGATTAGAATGATAATCAGGATCCGGTCAGTCAGTTGACCTTAATGCCCGCAAGTTTTCGGAATAGAACAGCCTCTGCGAAACTAACTCGCAAAGGTTACAGATTTTGATACGGACAGTTCGAAGGAGACGTCGTCCTGCGAAATTGTCTTATAGAAAAGTAGACATAAGTCCAGCATTGTTTTTGCCCGAAATCATTTGCATGGAATAATGAGGACTGGAGCCTAATACTGTTTTCAGAGGAGTAGTGTTTTTGAGTTACCGTATCAGACGGTTATCGACGGGTATGGAGAAAACAAGGGGAAAGAAACGCTACAGTTTGTATTGACGAAAGACTTCTATATACCGGTGCGTCGGTTTAGGCGGGAGATCATATTATGCTACGTAGCTAGAGTTGTCGGAGAGTAATTACGCGGTCCGATTGATCAGCCCTCAATCTTGACATGAATTCTACTGAACATGTTTGGGATGAGTTGGGGTGACTCATAGTGATGGAGTTACTATTGAGATTAATGTAGACTCGGTCCACATATTTTGGCCCATTTGGACAGTCAAATGGTTTGGTTGTATTTCAAAGATTCATTTTTCAACAAAGCAAATTTCATTCACCTTGCAATATTTTCACTACTAAAAAATAATAATTTCAATGGCAAGTAACAGGAATGCATTAAAATAAAAGAAACAAAAAGAAGTTTTTTTTTGTAATAACACTGCTTTAGTTCAACGAATTACTTTTTTCTGTGTAAAATTATCGTTAATCATGTTGTTATTTCTGATGGTTTTGAGAATAGCGTTAATATAAATACTTTGCAAAATTTGAAAACGGAAATATTATTGCATGATCTTTTTGCGAATGGTGGTACCAGTGATACAACCATATTCTTTGTGCTTAGTTGTGTGTTTGTATGTTCGATGTCTGAAAAATTGTAGTTTTAATACATTTTTGAAGCAGAGAAAATAAGAAACGGGCAGCTGCTTTAAATGCTATGAGTATAGGAAATATATCTTGTCGTTTTTCTACAAAATATTTTTAGAAAAATAACAAAGTGATGAATGCACTTAACTTGCACATTATTAAATTTAAAAAGTAACTACTAAGGTATTTATTAACATTATATACTTACCCCTTCGCGAAATTTGCGTTTTGGAAGAATAAAGTTCTCAAAGAAGAATGCACAATTATAAGCTTTTATATAACGTATCTTTACAATTTAATATGTGTAAGTGTAATTACAAAAAAGAAGTAGATAATTTTGCAAATACAATTAATATAAATTTTATAAAATGAAACGCTTTTCTTTTATAACTTTGACAGTTTTCGATATTCAAAATATTACTATCCCAACCAAGATTCAGGTCTGACTTTTGCGGGTTGATCCGATTCATTGGCGTCAACAAAGTAAAGAAAAACTGGTTCATTCAGTGATCAATATTTATAGCAGTAGTGTACAGGAACTTTTGTTGGGGGCCCACTATCTTCTAATCAACAATCTTCCAGAGCTATTTGTTGGATTCCCGCCAACCACGGATTAAGAAGCAGTGATTTATAAAAACACGTATTATAATTTCTACTGCAACATATATGTGTCCGTTTCTTATAACTGGTGCATTGGACCTAACAGTCATTCTTCAAGAAAAGCTTAACCAACAAGACATTTAGTGATTTTATTTTCAGAACCCTGTGAGACAATTCTTTATTTTCGTTCTTCTGTGGATAAACTTTTAAGAGTATCATGTCCCATCGGACCTGCCCTTGCCCTTGATTTGGATTTACTCTTTTAGCATTCAGCCTCCATTGCAACGGTTAGAGATTTCAAGATACACTATGACATACTCAACTTATGGTGTTTGGTTACATTGGTTGTATGTGAATATAAAGGCAAATGTATCGTAAACAAAATAAAAGATGGGCAAATATATCAGACAACTGCGTCCTCTGTACAATACCATATCTCACTGTTCGTTACTAACTAGTGACGAATAATTAGTTGTATTTAGCTTTTATTAGCGCAAAAAGTGAATAGGCCCATCGCGCAACCTGGAGTTGAATTTGAATTAACTATATTAGAAATATGTTACAGGTTAATACATACCACACCCAGTGACTCCAAGGAAACAAATACTAGATCATATAACACCAAACTTAAGGGTTTTTTAGCTCTTTCCATAAGTACGAGCATATACTTCTGTGATTTTAAATCTAATTCGTACCACTTCGAGAGAAAGCAAGATTCGATGATTTTATTGCTCTAGAAGGAAGAAAATCATAAAATATTCTGTTTAATACTTTGTTATCTTATAAAGACGAAATATGTCCACGAACACAGTACAGTTACTACGAAGCCCATCTGACAAACAATTGAACAAATTAATACTAACAAAAAGTGTCTACAAACGTATATGTAAACTGCCCATGCCGTCACCTCTCTCTATAAAGTATTCACTTGCAGAATAAGTCGTGTTCCTTGGTTTGGTGGTGCGTAGTACCGAAAATATTTTTACAAACAGAAAGTATCGGAGCAATATGATGCGATATGGAATCAATTAGGCGTTGGGTGTTATATTGTGGAATAGTTAGCCGGGCCTAGTGTGTTTGCTGCTGGAGCTTTTTAACATAAACGTAAATATTGATTCATTCAAGAACGTGATTCGGTTTATGTTAGGCGCAAATCATAATCTTATCCACGAGAAGCAAGGCATCATAGTACTGCATATGGAGCCCACACATGTGTTGTAGGAGTTCATCAGACCATAGCAATAAGGAAGTGATACATATTACATTCTGTGGTATGTACGCACAGGGCCAGGGAATTAATTTCCGAACGAAACAAACTGAAGCGAGCAAGAGATAAGATATTGATAAGTAGCGGAGATGGGTAAAAGTGAAGTAAAATATATGATATGTAAACATTTCTTCTTAAAGCAATGGACGCGAACTTTGGTTTCAAAATTAAACTTACCTTAAAAATAACTTCGTTCCCTAACCAATGGTAGAAGGACATCTGTGCGAATACAATTCCTGAGTATCCACATAATCCTATTATAGTTCTCGAGTCGCGTTCACCCTGTAATATTTTTCTCAACTATTTCATACTATCACCAAATAAACTAGTTAGTTAGACTAGTTAAAGAGTAATTTTAACTTTTAAATATTGCTACATATCACAAGAACAACATTTTTTAATGTTACACTTTACTTCTGGACATTTTACTTTCGTAGTTCTTAATTTTTTGACCATTTTGTACTGATAAATTCGTAAGTAGTATCATATATCTTAATTCTGATTTAATTAGTTTTTCTAAATTATTTGATTTCAAGAAAATAAATTGCCTTTTTCTATTATTAGTTGATAAAACAAATCATTATTACTTAATTTTGTCAATTAATCTTTAAGTCAAAAACATTTATTTGCCCTCTCTTGTTTCTCTTTCTAGACGGCTTGAAGATGTGTTTCTTGTGCGAAGCCGGTTGTTTTTAATATGTTTAATAGATAATTGTGAGACAGTGGGCTAAATTGTTTTACTCAACCTTAATAAAATAACAGTTTCTGCATAATAATACAACATTGGTAATAAACAAAATTAACTTATATATCTCGTCTAACAAACGGTTTTATTGAGAGATTATTAAAGCGAAGCTTTCACACAAATTTATACACATCCTGTATAAACACTTGAAGATACTAATTTCTTACAGTAGTGTTTTTTTCTATACAACGTAAGGTTTTACTTGAAAATGCTTACCAGTATCGTAATTTGAAGTATGGTGTTACAAATTATAAAACACCCCGACGCATACTGAATTAGAAGCGGTAGTGATAGAAGCACACTCAATTTCCGGATATACCTGAAAATAATTGACTTGTTTATTGCTTTTATTGAATATTAAACGAATATTAGCTAAAGTAAAAGTGTACTTAGACGTGTATTCCAACGCTCTTTTCTGCATATATAGACTGTCACAGCTTTCTGGAATTGCGTTTGGTGTATAAATATACAATCTTTATAGTACTGAGCTAAAATATTCTGATAACATGATAAATGTCCTAGAGTATCTTTCAAAAATATTTTCGATGATAGATGGTGATCGGTAAATAGTGAACCAGCAACCTACTTTGTTATTTTAAACGCAATGTCTTGCATATTATTACGTTTTTCGGTTTCTCCATTTAAAAATAAATCAATGTAATATGGATTTCATATGACAATTCTAGTAGATTTCGAGATATTCATAATTTTGTCCTCGATCGCATAAATGTAGATTTATTTATTTTCCTAAAAATGTCTGTATTATATCTTTGGCGGGAGAAAAGTGCGTAACTTGATTAAAAGGAAATTTTCAGGAGACCAAAAAAAAACTGTTTTATTTTAAAATTATCAAAATGTAAACTTTTGTTTTCCTTTTAGAGGCTATTGTAGAACAGTTATATTGATTTTTTGGAAAAAATATTTCTGAAAACCTTTTATCAGTTGTTATTATGTAGCAGTTAAATCTCAACTTAGATCATTTGGATTTTGTAACCAAGTAGTTCTATGTGTTGGTTTTGTTTGATTGTTTTTCAGTTATTGATTCAAAATTTAGTTATTTGCAGTCAACGCTAAATCTTGCAATTGGAAATTACATCTGAATGGTTTCTAACTCATGACGTAATATTGTTGACGAAGAAATATTATTATTTGAATTGTTGCTGGGGCTATTTCCTTTGTTTGTTGGATTTATGGAATCCGACGTTTTGCCAGACATTCTTCTGTCATCTTTAGGGTGCTCCTGATAAGGGCTATACATATCTTTCCCAATTTTTTATGCGGTGCAGTGGTTATCTTAATTTGTCTCGTTTCTTGTAGTGGCCCTGTTTGCGGTGCTCTTTCGCGAATTAATAGTAGCCAGACTTCTTTAATTTTTGATTGCAACATACTACAACTTCCGAATAGTAAAAACGAGTTACTGCGTATCTACTTCTGCGCATATAATTGCAGCTCAAATACATGCTATAAACAATTAATTTCTGCCCTCACCGTTTCCCCCCCAATAGATTACTGGTTAACAGCATTGGTAGTGAATCAATTCCTAGTAGACACTGGTTAAACCTCACCCTAGTCGCAAACGATCAATAAGAAATGGGAGAGATATATAACTTACAAAAAGCGATGAGTTTGGTAAGAAACAGCCTTTATAGGACCATCCTGAATACGGCAAAAGAATCTATGCCGAAACAAACGAAGGAAATAGCCCCAATAACAACTCAAATACGAATGATTTCTGGTGTTAATCGAAACATACTGATATTAACTTCATATATAAATCATACTACGTATTAATACTTTCTTATCTGTAAGTATCCCCTTAGCCTCAAAATTTCAAATGAACAATTAAGAACCGCATTGTCAGTATGTTTGGCTACTGTTGTTATAGCAACCACAAAAAACTAAAACTGCAATAATATACAGGTTGTTCTATATAAAGTATCAAAGTATTTCCTTGGTTCGCTACTTGGGACTCAATATTATTTGCTGCGCCATATATACGCACCACCCTTCTCAAATTAAATGCGGAATCGATACCCTACAAATCTTCTTATACAAATATAAGAAATAATAGCATACATTCAAATATAATTTTTTAATTACTTGCGAAAAATTCAGAATTATGCACTGCAGCCTACGTGGCATAAATAGTCCAAGATTTGTAGGGCTTTGAAAAGGGAGGTATGTACAAGGCATATTTCTAAGGGAATTAGACAAAAACTGACTTAACTTCTGAAGCTCGATTTTAAAGAGAAATCAATTGGTGAAATCCCTATTTTTATATCTTCCTTAATATAAGTGATACAGAGCGTTTTCTTAAAATGTGCAATTTTTAAAAAACCCTTGTAACTTTTTTATTTGTGAAAATGCTTGATTTATATAAAAATTATATTAGGGCGCTTTTTGACGCAGAATCCTATTTTTTTTTCTCTTTTTTAACTCCTATTTTTTGAGATATTATCAAGACTTGTGTTTTTTATATGGAACACCCTATATATTTTTACACTATTGAAAAGCATATAAAATTACTTTTAGAATGATATAACACACTTAATATTTTATTTAAACTATTTTTAAATTATTTGTTTTTCTTCATTTCACATTATTTTAAGATGGCTATGGATGGTAACTAAGTAATACACGTATTTATTTTAGATGTTGTCTAAATGTTCTGAAATTAAAGAAAACGGTGTCGATTATGTTTACAACAGAACGGCGGACAATTCGAACACTTGTTATAATTTATCATATTTACGCATTTTTTAGTAACAAAAGTATATTCTGTAAATATTTCGTTTAAATATGTCGGTAAGAATTTTAGAAACCAACCTATTTTAGTTCTAGTCATGATCAATTTCAAATTTTCAATACATTATGAATTTTTACCGAATAAACCCTCTTCATTCCTTATAGCTATAATATCAGTAATGCTATTACGAACAGTGTGTTTGTGAAACTCTTGGTTAAAGTCTTCTTCTTTTCCTTCATAAATGTTCTTGGTCCTTTTTGATAAAACACTCGTGAACTTTATTCTAACTGTTATTCAGTGATGATTTCTTTTCTTTGCTTCTGAATGGTTCTAAGCATCTTTGGATTGAGTTTGGTAGCCAAAATACTTTAAATTTATTTAAAAAAATTTGGCAAGTTTTAACATGTCTTCTGATAGAGAATTTTAATTCTGTCTGATTGTTTACTCCGATATTACATTAATACCAATTTAATGACTTCGATGGCTTAATGGTTGTCTTATCGATGAACGTATTCGATGTTACTAATGATATTAAGGGTTTTCGATTATGATATGTTGCTTGGGTTTTTAACAAAAAATATGATTAAAAAGTAAGTTATTGAAAATAACTCGTGACTGATTATTTCCTATAAATTAGTATCAGTTTTTTTAGAAAAGAATGCTGTAAATACAATGTATTTTTGATATTAATTGAAAATTAAAATTATAATTGAACAACTGAATAAAGCATTTTCATAAGAAATAGAAATTCACTGTTTTTTTTAATGGATTTCGTAGGATTAATAATAACGCAGATAACAATAATGCCCTGTTAATTTGGACCATCTAATATATTTTTAAATTTCGTAAAGAATAACTTCCGATTATATGCGCGCAAATTCGCGTATAGTATGACGATGAGTGTGAACATACAGGATACTCATCTATTGTAGAACATGTTAACTTACATAATTATGGCATCATGTAGAATAATACATTGCTTCAATATATTCCACACTATTGCGTCGATATCGCTTGAATCGAGCTTTCTGCGACGACATTCCATTGCTTCATCAAGAATATTGGTTAATCGTTCTTTCAAGATGTTTAATTGGGCACCACATAGCGCAATTAAAGACATATATAGAGTATCTATAGTTGCAGACATAGTCGCCAAATAAGATGTTGCAACTAAATGGCCTATCCTATATACAGTACCAAACTTCCCTAAATCGTAAGGAGCAGGCATCATTAGAGGTACATTGGTGAAAGACGGTAAAATACTAAAAATTCCCAGGAAAACTGTCATCACTATTGCAAAATACCTAACAATCATGTTTGAGACTTTGCCTATTATCTGAATATGACGGTTCATCTTTTCAGAATGTGAATTGAAGATATTTGACTCCAAATCGTCCAGTATAGACCGAAAAGCATTTCTTTTGAGCCACAGAGGTATTCCTTTAATATGTAAATTCGTTAAAGGGAAAAATACACAAATGCTCCAGTTTAGAAGTTTAATATTTTTAGTCTTGATTGCCACAATCCCATTTTTATTAATATTAATATAGGGATTGCTAAAACTTCTTTGTAACCCATTTTAGCCATAATATTTTATTTATATTGCACAATATAGTTCTAATGCTCTCTTACATAACACTGCCTTCTACTGAGTAACTGTCGCCGTGTTCCAAATGCACATACATTTAGGGATAGATCGACTAATTAGATGAAATTATTTATGTAGTAATCATTCCTTACCTAGCACTGTAAATGCGCAGTGCTACAGTTACAATGGTAACGGCTTCATTTCCTTAATATATTATATTATTTGAATGGGTGCGTGACTGAGAATAATGATTAAAATAAATTGACACTCTATTCACAATTAAATATCTGAAATAAAAATCTATTGATTTGGTAGTTAATGTTTTCTATTTATTGGTTATTTATCTTTAGAAGAATGATTCAAGTTAAGCGTTGCTTCAAACATATGTATAGAAGATGGGTTTTCTAACTTCATCGGCAAAATCCTATATTCAGATCCGATTCTGTTATGCAACTAATCTAACGTTACAGTTTACAATAATTGTAGAACTATATAAATAATTAAAATAAATATGGCCAACAGCGCTTTAATGATCACAAATATCAGATTTTAACGCAAAAAACCTTATGAAAATATTCACCCATTAATTTAAAAAGGGTAAAGAACCATTGCTTATCCCACTCTTCTCAACAACTTGTATCGGAATTTCAACTAAATTTTGTTGTACATTTCATATGTACTTTACATCCATATACATACATGAAAGTTAAGTAGTAGAACTAGTATCATTAGGTAACTGAATTAAGTTCTATAACGCTATTAGGAAACATAAGAACAGATTAAAGGTTATAAATATTGCACACTTGAACATATTGACAGCGATTGATAGCGAAATATGCAAATTACCCTTTTATGCAAGTTACACGAAAGATTTTCCAAAAATCTTTTCTAACGTTGATCGCAAATTGTTTTTTCCTGTTTTTTCCTTTTCAAAAACCTTTTAGGGAAAGATTGTAATCAAATATATAGTAATAATAATGATAACAATGTTTATTGTCCAACAGGTGACTCCAATTATAAGACAAATATTCACATTGTGAACACAATACATATTGGGTGACACAAAGATTAATCAAAGTTAGGTACAAGTAGCATTTAGCTCATCTCAATAATAATAATAGTTTATTGTCCAACGGCTTCCAGTTACAGGACAACATTATACACAACGTACTATACTAAGAATAGTAATTGAATACAAAATAAAAAAATTCGAACCCTGTGGAGTACCTGAAGACAGACTAAATTCGAAAAATTTGAATCCATTATATGCTTCTGTTGGTCAAATAGGACTTTAGATGTCGAATAATGGACTGAAGCCAAAAGCAGAACATTTCTGAAGTAAAACATTATGATCTAATGTGTCGAATGCTTTACTGAGGTCTGTGTATATCACGTTAACTTGTCCTTGCGCGTCAAGATGTTGGCTAATAAATTGGGTAATCGACACAAGATTGATAACTGTTGATCTTCCTTGTACGAAACCATGTTGGTGTGGTGAAATATAGGGTTTTGTGTGATAATATATGGTGGATAATAGACCTTGGCAAAATTAAACAAAATCGAGATTGGTCTATAATTATCCACTAGGTTCTTCTCTCCCTTCTTAAAAACTGGAATTACTCTGGCCCGTTTCCGAAAAGAGGGAAAGGTACAGGCCCGAATGGAGCAGTTAATTATAATTGACAATGGTTCGGCAAGAATGTGGCAGGCACTACGTACAACGCAATTGGGAATTAAGTCATCACCGGCATTGTAATTATGAGGAAATGAAGACATGATGTTAATGAGATCTATTACAGAAACAGCAGATAATGTAAGAGGGACATAATTGGTATGTGTGTCCTTATGATCAACTTTACCATAAGGAAGGTAAAGGGAACTGAATTTATGAGCGAAAGCGTTGACAATGTCCTGGGGAGATTCCAGGTCCGAATCACTGTAAACTAGTGTTTTTAGGAGTCTAGTTGAACCTTGCTTTGTTTGAAGAAATTTGAAAATTGTCTTAGGATCATTAACGACCGTTGTTTCTACATGATTAAGATATTGTGTGTAAGCCAAAGAAATTTCATCCTTTCGGAGTCCTTTAAAATGAAATTTAGAAGGTTAGATAAATCTAGTGCACCCAGTATCTTCGTTATTAATTAATTACTTACACATTCAATGCAAGTTCTCCCCGCAAAATGCTAGTAGCAGAGCAAAAACCACTGACCGACCATATAATATCAGTAAAACAGTTGAAATTTGTGGTTGTGTTGTGTTTAGGGTGCCCTAGACAGCGAAAACGTGCTATTAGGCACCTAAAAAAATATAACTATTCTTAAACTAAATTGGTATAAACTCACAAGTTTCATTTAAATTGGTGAATATTAATTACCGGTGTTCCTCAGGTACTGATCATCACTTTTTAACCAAAAAAATAATGCTAAAATAGCTTTCTAATGGTATTAACGGCTGATGACGCCGGGTAGACAGAACACACCTGGGTAGTGTATTTTTTCTCTGCTTACGTTGCGTTTGCCGTAAATGATTCCGTCAATACCATGACGAAGCTATTTTAGCATTATTTTTTTTTATTTTTGTTTCTAAGAATTTTCTGATGTGTTCTGTCATTTTTAAATTCTTTTATTAACTATTACGCGTGCTTTTACTCTAAACATGATGTAAAACGGTAGAAATAGAACCTACAGATACAATTATTCCAGGTGTGGTGTATAGATGCTCTCTTCCTATTCTGGAAATGGTGATACTTAATGTAATATTGAACGGATTCGGATCTGTTTGTAATGGTTGGCGGTGGTTTTGGTACTACTCGTTTTACAGTTAGATTCATACCACCCGTCCCAGCTAATACATCTTTACATCCGATTTTTTTGAGTAAGAACATTTTCGTACGTCATTGGAATTACACAATTTCTTGCCGGTTGTCTTTGCGAAAATAGGTAAGCCAAAACCACGAGTAAGATCGTATGCCATTGATGCGCGTTGATATTTGTGAGTATACGAATTAAGTCATAAGTTAGAACCGAGTTTCCCAACATGAAAATGAGAGCTGTCATCTATTTCTTGTGTTTCTTTTTTGGATTAACATGATGTCCTTTTTATCTTCCATACTACCTTTTCCTAGTTCAACTAGATAGTAATGTTTCTTCTGAAGTGTTAATATGTTGTAATTCAAATGTTTGACCTTGTTTTGTGTGATGCGTAACTAGAGATCATCTTGAGTGTCTTATTTTGGATCTTCTCCAAATCACTACGATGTACAGCATCGTTGGAGACAATACAGACAGGTATAACCTTTTTTTTGGTTAACATCCAACTTGCCCTGGCATATAAACAGATAGATACGTTGATAGCTTATGGATCCTAACCTTCATGAGGCACGTTTCTGTTATAGCAGCCGCTGACTCCGTGGATCATTCTTTACGGACGGAGTGATATAAATCTGTTCAGATCAAACGGATTTATATCACTTTTTTTCTTTAAACTTGTAATCAACCTCCCAATCTACAAATTGTTGTATTTGGTCGTGACTATTAAATATTTATCCACCCGATGAAACCACAGTGAGGTGGAAACAATAAACATTACTCTTTGCATTATTTTCGGAACTTCACTTTTCGCAAAATGCGAAGATTTAACTTTATTTATTTTAAATTTAATAACATAAAAAAGAAAACAATCTAAATGCAAACAACAATTTATTGAAATAACACGGAAAATACAAATAATTTCTAATTTATTCTTGGAACTTACAAAATTATGCGTGGGTTGGTAAGACAGACTTATCCGGCGGTTCTCTTTCGAACAGCTAGAGGCTGTTAGCAGGATAACGGTTAAGAATATTCCACATCGGACCGCGATGGCAGACCGACGGACCTAGAAAATATTCAACGTCGACGGCCACATATTTCCTAAAACCTTGTTTAGCGTGAGTCGTCCGTGTGAAGTAACAGACCAGGAGTCTATTCAGACGAAACTTTGAGGGCTATATAGTATATAGTAGTATAGTATAGTAAAACAGTATCATGACATTCCTTTATACAAATTGCGGTTTCATTGGTTGGCAAAATTTATACACTGCGGTTGAAACAAAATGTAAAGAATTCATTACACATAACTGTTACTTTTATACTTTATTTTAGTTTAAAATATCTTTAAATTTGAGTGGATGGCCTCTGATTCATCACAGTATAACACGAAAATATAGTCGTTGTTTATGTTTTAGAGGTGTTCATACTACAATATTAATTCGGCATTTATACTAATATGAGCTATAAAATGCTCTATTTTATACGAAATGACTAATTTCCCAGTTCTATATAACTAAAATGTGTTTGTTCTTCGTTTATTGTAGAATATCAATTATATTTGGCTTTAAATAGAGCAAATATAGAATACGACCACCGGATAATCTGCAACAATTATAATTAGTAATTAACATTGTCAAAGCAATTAGGATCTTACCACGCCGAAGGAGGTAATAGTGATAAAGATGAAGTTGTAAGCTTTAATGATTAAAGGTCTTTTCGCTCTTTCCATTATCAACATAAGTGTTTTTTGAGACCTTATGCTTAATTTGTACCAATCCAGTAAGTAGCAGACTTCTATGATTTTTTGACACTATAAAAAGATAAACTGTAAATGCATAAAAAGTGGTCGTTGGTTTAATATATAACGAAAAAATAATGAATATGTACAGCTATCTAGAGCACTCAAGGTACTCTTTAGTTCAGCGGTCCAAGGTCTGCTTGAGAATTGCTTGAGGAACTCTACCCGCTTTTTGGCATTGCTTTTTAGACGGCAAGAGTGTGCGGTGGTGCCAAGAAATACACTTGGTTTGTCATTGCGAATAAGAACGATATAAATCAAGAGGGAAATACTGATGTGAGAGAATACGTTCGGAGCAACATTGATGACGCCGGATAGGCAGACAAATGTCCACTAGTTAGCGTTTTCTCTCCTCACGTTGCTTTTGCCGTGAGTGATGCTAGCAATACTGCGAGTAGCTGTATTAGCAGTATTACTTTGGTGATAGAGTCTTATCGTTTATATAGTTATTGCATATTCTGAAAGTTAGCCTGTGCAATTGAATTAATTTAGGTGTGCAGGTCTGTATATTAACATTTTGATTCTGTCATCCGCTCTTAATTTATTTTATGGACTATTAGCGATTTGTATTCCGTTGCACTATACCTTATACATTATTTCGTTTCCAAACCAGTGGTAAGTCGCTATTTGGGCAGAAATAATTCCTGAATAGCTGCATAGACCAACCAGTCTCGCCGTACTTTCATCACCCTGGAAAATATGATAAATTAGTTTAGCTAGCCTCTATTTAACTTTGTTTAAAAAACGTGTGAGGCTGTAGATTACATTTCGTAAAAGTTTCCCAACAATTAGTGACGATGGATGTCGTTTACACGAATTTCATACAATATTTTGCAAATTAGCAGCAGATATGTGGACACTATCACAATGTTTAGTCAGAATAAAAACACGCGTATGTAAGATGTAAGATTAGCACATGGTATCAAATTTATGTATTTACCCAAGAATGAAACCTTCCCTACAAGAGCAGTGAAAAGTTTCCATCCTAACACCGAAAAAAATACTCTTTTTGCCAAATTCAGTTTTATTTCTCAACCTAGCCTCCTTGTAAGTCTAAACAGTTTTCCCAATCTCTTTAATTCGTCTGAATAGTTGTTGGCACCTTGTTCTGCAAAATAGGTGTTTGCGATGCATTCGATGAAAATCTTTGGCCCCTGAGCGAAACTTTGAGTCTAAGAAACTAAAAAAAAAACCGGTGGGGGTCATATTTGGTGAGTGGTCTATTAATTCCAACCTTGTGCTACGATGCTCAGTGTAGTGTGAGACGTTACGTTGTCTTAACGGAACAAAATATTCTTTTCCTTTACGCGGCCGTTTTTCTGCCAGGCTTGCCTTTAACTTGTGTGTGAAGTAATCATGAAGTATGCCCCCTTTTATTGTTTTTCCTTTCTGAAGATACTCGATAAACGCTGTAATTCACTGTTTTGACTGAGCCTTGGTTTCAGGAGTGTATTCCTGTATCCAACTTTCATTTACCATCATTAATCGACGCCAAAACGCCGATGTTATTTAGCTTAAACTGCTTCAAAACGGCCTTGGAAATGTTGCCTTTCTGGTCCCGATTGAGCAAGTGAAGCGCCCAACGCGCGGTTAGCTTTCCAAACCAAAATTGTTAGTCAACATATACCAAACACGTCCTTCAAGATGCCCACAGTCTCTGCTATGTCTTTAACCTTAGTTCGATGACCGTCTAGCACCACCCAAATATTCATCGTCAACCAAGCTGGTGCGACCACATTTAAATTCAAAATGTCACTGTGGCAAACGATGGCGTAGAGTCCCAGTAAAGACTTTAGGCTTTAATTTGTGTATTACCTTTCAGAAGCAAGAATTTAGTGAGAATATTTGTGACGAGAAGTGTCATCTTCATGTTGAGGCTTGAAACTTTTCCGACGGTCCATGTAGAAGAAAGGCTTGTATTACGATTGTGAAGAACTTAAACTTTTGTCCCAGGCAAGGCTTTGATCATAGTAAATGAAAATAAAATTATTTCTAATTCATACAATAACTTCACCGTTACAACTAATGCCTCTCAAAATATTAATTCATTTAAATTAATTAAATTAATCGTTTGTAGTTGTAGGTCATTAATAATTGGTTCTACACAATACCGCTTCTTGAAGATAGTACTAACTCCTTCAGTAATATAAGTGCAAGAGAAATGGTATAATCCTTAAAGAACGGAAGTAATTAGTAGGGGGATTAGAGGGACCACTTCTGTGTATAATATGAATACGTTTTAAAGCGACACTTTGTAAATCTGTGTGCTTTAAGGGGATGGATGCGGTGGAGCACTGAAAGAGACTTGAAAAAGTACTAGAATCAACCTTAGATTTTTATGTGTTTAAAGATTTTCAGACAAAATTGTAATTATTCCGAGCATGGATTGGTTTTGGAAATTAATTAAAAAATTAATAAATTTTGAACGCAGTGTTTATGTGGTTCGGCAATTCATTGATCATTAAAAATTGTACCTTTACAATTTAGTTCAACTAAAGACTTTTCTTCGTTTGTAGAGATTATTTTTTTTTCATTGCAGTTGTATACAATTCGATTAAAAATGTCTAAGGTTCAGAAAAGGAACGAAAAACTAAACAAAGTATAAAGGCATGCTTAATTAGAATGCTTAAACTTATTACTCTCTGTAAATTTGAGAGAAACATATAGATACATAGATGTGTTAGTAAATGAACTAAGATTCTGGAATTATGCTTAGGTTTTTAGTGAAAATTATTTACTTTTATTAAAGTTGTTGCTAGTATTTTATTGTTATTTACTTCTATAATGGGGAGCTTATGGTGTATTTAATACTGATAGAAAAGAATTTTCAGTTCAAAGAATTTGTATTTCTTTGAGGTTATTTCTTTAATGCAAATTATTATAAAAGAATGGCATATTTGACTAGGTATTTAAAATTCTTCAACATGTTTCATTAATTTAAAAATATATAGGTACATGCACTTGGAGAGACAGTGTGCCCGAATTTCGTAGGGACAACATGGATAACTTTTGTGGTTGAGGAGATAGAGAGATGGTTAAATTAGCAAAAGGTGATATTCTGAGAACAAAGTAGAAGATTTTGGCTATGACAAGTAATATTTTAAAACGGATTCTTAATAATTTCAAATATTACATGCCATAGCCAAAATTTGCTTTTTTCAGTTGGCGTAACTTTTTTTTAATCAAGAGCTAATTTTCGTGACAATTTTCATATTTTCATTAATTTGGTTTTACTAGCACTTAATAACACCACTTTATGTTTTGCAAAGCAAAATTTTAGAAATCTATTCTAACCTGAAAGTTTTAAATTGGTTTACATATCACACGATATGTAAACGTCTCCAAAATGTGGAAAAAGAAAACGTTTATCATTCTTGCCTGTCAATGTTGTTCATCACCATGAGTGTTATTAATTCAATTAATAATGCAACATTTTGAAAAATATGATTTGTTTTCTACGTATATCAAGTTCTACAAGAATCTAGAACTTACACGTCAAATATCCAGAAAGGCGATTACCTGATCGCAAAACGATACAAGAATCTAAAGAATTCAGGTTTGTTTGCTGCACTAAAACCAAAGAAGACTAGTGAAGAAAGAGGAATTAGTTTTGACTTGCGTTAATTTCGATGAGAAATTTCGCAGAGTGTTGGTGTTGGAAAGGAATTCTGAAGAAAAACAAGTACAAGTGCTTAAACCATTTCAAACATTAAGGTCTGGAGATGCAGAAAGAAGACTTTAATTTTGCAATTGGTATTTGGGCCAAGTAAACGCAATTCGAAATTTCAGAATATCATTTTGTGGATAGATGAAACGATTTTTACAAACTGTGGGAACATAATAAGCATTATTACTCCCAACATAATTCACAGCCGACTTTTCCAGTTCGAAATAAAGTTAGATTCGGTTTGAATGTTTGTAGTTCAACGGGATAAAGGTATCTTTCTTTCCTACGCAGACTCAATATAAGAGTTGCCACTAGAAACTACTAGGCAGAGGTGGTTTCAACAAGATGGGCGTCCTTTGCATAATACTCATGCCGTTGTGGACCATTTAAATCAGCTGTTTTATGTGAGGATAATGGGATATGTTGGCCTCCAAGACCACCTGATTTCTCTCTTCCTGATATCTTCTTATAGTACTGTTAAAAAGTAACGTGTATGTTCCGACATACAAGAATGTTGAAGAATTGCAGTGCTTGAGGCATTTCAAAATATTAATGGTAATACTATCTGTAAAGTAATTAATGGCCGTTTATTTGAGTAATTTATTGTTATAAGTTATTGTATTTGTAGCTTAGTTGGTTTGTTAGGTTACATAATTGTTTTTTGTTTCGAAACATAATTTCATAAATACATGCAAAACTTAAATTGGTTTTATTAAGTTCTAGTAATAGTGTTTAAATTAGAATGAAAACTAAAATAAATTAGCAGATTTTGTTTCTTTTTTTAAATTTTGGCCATAACAAGTAATATTTGAAAATAGATTCTTAATCGGATGTCGGAATATCACCTATTTGCTAATTTAATCATTTCCTATCTACTCAAACACAAAGGTCCATGTTGTCCCTACGAAATCCAGACGCATTACATATTTGTGTTTAACCAACGCAAAAGAGTATTTATTTTCTACAGCATCGTCATGTATTTAATGAAAATGCATATTTATTCATTTGTTCACACTTATTATTCTAATCATAGAAACATACACTAATTTGAACAAGCTATGATGATATTTAATATTATATTAAATAAATGAAAGTTTACCTGCAAATAAATTATTTTTTACATTAAAGAAGTGGTATATCATCTATAAAGAGATATTTTTTTTAATTAAATAATATATTGTAATGTTTTGCCAATGTGAAATTTTCTTTCGGCAGATGAAAAGAGAGGTGTTAAGACGTAGAAATGAAAATAACTACTAACCTTAAATCTTGTCACTTTCTAATAGATAAACACCAGGTTTATGTTTTTCTTCGAACCCCTTTTCTTCACTAATATAATACTGAACACACTTATTAAACATTTTTAAATTGAAATATTTACTCAAGACTTGGAGACTTGCTATATACAACTTGCCTGGAAGACAGTTAGACAAAGTCACAAATAAAATTGGAGTTGTTTTTCACCATTGTTCAAATACGCTGGCAATTGTTTTATTCCATAGACTCCTCTGATAATTTTTACCTACTATTATTGAAATATATGCCGAAAGGAAAGATTTTTGCTGTAGCATAATGCAGGGATGCAACTGATGCTGGGATTCTGTGTTCTTGGATGACATTCTTGCCCACATGAAACGGACCGAAAGACATTAATTGACAAAGACAACTTCTATACCACCAACGTATGTGCTAGAACTTGCTGTAGAAATCTTAGACATTAATGTGATGAAAGTAGAATGACAGATAAAAGTAGTTAATATAAGTCTTCCCCACGATTGTCGTTGGCTGGACTTATTAATTTTCTTATTTTTACGCCCCAAAAATATTTGGCTAAACACAGGAATCTTCCTCTAGGGATCGGGCTTTCTACCAATGGATGGACCCTTATACCCATGCCAAGATGAGAAGTGAATATAGCGCTGATGACAGCTAACCTCGTTGTTGTTATTTTGTAACATTACAATATATATCAAGAAAATCAGAAAATTTTCTTATAATTAAAGAATTTTTTCAATTAAATAATGTGAATACTAAAAAACTATGTTATAGGTACTATAAGAAGAATTTAAGGGTAGAAAGTACTGCAATAAATATTTATATCTATTATCGAAAAGATAGATTTCTCTAAATTTATGCAAATTTCTTTCACTTAAGGAAATGCTTCGATCAGCGCAAATCCGGTGTACACAAAAAGGCGATAGCTTTAACTTTCATGGCAAAGTAGTAATAAATCTTAGTTTTATTTGTTTTCCATGTCCAAGGACTTGATATTTCCCTAATTCTATAGGTTATCTATCGATCGTATTTTAAATATGGCGGCAGTCACAACATAAAGATATACCTATGTATGTGATGTGTAACCTAGTATTAAACTTACTTTTGGTGGGTGAATTCTCAATACTTACCCACATTGTTAATTGTAGTATATTATAACTGAACATGATGCAGCCGCTCAAATATTGTACAAACATGGGAAGTGATAGTACCACACTTAATTTGTCCACAAACCTATTCAAAATTATACAATAATCTGAGTTAACGTTTTACTATTGTGTCTTACTTACTGGTTAATTTTGTCGTGAAGAATAATACATTCCTTGAGAAAAATGTGAATAGCTGCCTCCTTGTTGCAACCGTTGGTTTCATTTCTACTAATATATGTGAAAATGTTGGATAATTTCTCTTGTAAGATATTTAGTTGCGCTATACATAATCCTAATAGCGCAATGTACAGCGTCTCAACGCCGAGATAAATGTATGACACAAAAGTGCTTAGGAAGAGATGAGCAATTTTATAGACAACGTCAAATCTTCCCGTGTCAAAAGCTGGCGGTATGAACATTAAGCTGTCAGTAACAAATGGCAAGATGCTAAATATTCCCAAGCATACAATCAAAGAATACGCGAAGAACTTAATCAACATCCTAGTAATGTTGTAAACAAACCGTATATTTCGATTTAACATTTTCGAATGCGAATTAAACTCTACAGATTCTAAATCGTTTAAAATAGAAAGAAAATGGTTTCGGTGTATTATAAGCACACCTGTTTTTGAGCTATAATTCGTCAAGGGAAATAGTATGCAAGTTTCCCAATTTAACAATGTCGTGTTATTAGTTTTTATTGCAACTATTATGTTATACACGATGGTTTGATATATGATTACATTCAGTATTACATTGAATATCAACTTCCATACGTTAGCTATCGTTATTTTCGAAGGATATAAGCCACTTGGTTTTAAAATCCAAGCAGAAATTTCTATTACTTCTGTGCACTTTATAAACGACATTGGAAATAACTTTTGTTCTGTTATATACTATTGTTTACATATGCAAGACTTAAAACGCACTAAGCAGAAAGATTGCCACAATGTAATAGACGCTTTTTACGCGCTTTCTCTAATTACGCACAACCAGTGATTTGATGTAATAAGGAATAATAGTGCTTTAATAAATGAGCTTTTATAGGTTTAATTTCTGTGAATTCCGGAACAGACCGTAATTATTATATTGTTTAAATAGGGGGAATTATAGACAGGTTTTGGTTAACAATTAAATTATTTCACAAATGAATACAGTGGTAGTTACTAAAATTTAGACTTGATTTTAATTATTTGAAACAACATTTTCAGTGTAGATTTTTTTAATTAGTATCCTTCAAAGAAGGTGAAGCGAAGACACATTTCGAAAACAACAGTAACAATAATAATTTTCTTATCAAAATGAGAATCAAAATTGCAACAACAGTTACTTGTATGCTAAATATGTAGTATTTATACGTAGTAATAATACTCTATGTACATTTCGCCTTACGGAATCATCTGGAATCTTGCTGCTAAGAATTGTCGCTTTAGTTCTGAATCTCCGGATGATGCGGTGAAACGCATATAAAGTATGAATGAAATGTTGGGAAAAACATTACCACTCGACTTTCTTTTTTTTGATTGAGTGCAGTAGCCATTTTACAAAGTATTTAACAAATAACACTATTCGCAAAATGCGAAGAATTAACTTTACTTATTTTTCTTTAGCATTGAACTCACTATATATTTGCATGGCTGATGCAAATAAAGTATTTATTAGTCGTTTCTTTATTTTATTCTTAAAAAATTCTTTTTGCAAATGCGTTAATAACTTAGCAATGTATACGAAGTTAGTTACACATCCTGCTCGTAGAGCTAAATGATTACTTTCGTGAGTGTTTTTGAATTAGTTATGGTCTTTGTGATATTAGTAATTTACATCGGTGCCGAACGCTGCATTAACACTAACCAAGAAGCTTAACGGCGTCATGGAATGTATCTTTGAACGTACTCACGGTGAAAATTAGAAAATTATATACGGGGAGGTGAGATGATATATGTTCAAATGCGGACTTCAAGAGTATATTCCTCGGACCTAGAAAATATTCCACGTCGTATCACGGAGACACACTGGTAGCATACTTTGCGAGATCTTGTTCAGCGTGAGTCGTTTGTGTGAAGCGACAGACGTGCCGACCAGCAGTCCGTTGAAACGAAAATTTTGGCGGTTTATATAGCAAATTTCTCATGACGTTACTCTTGCTTGGACGCGATATGACATTCCTTTACATAAATTGCGGTTTGATTGATTGGCCAAATGCATACAGTGTGGTTCAAAAGTATTTTCAGGGTCTTCGGAAAGTGCCCCGACCTAAGAATTGCGCTTATTGTGTAAAGGGTAGGAAGGTAAAATTTGTCAATAATAAAACAGACATAATAGATTATTCTTTAAAAATATTTTCTTATGTAAAGGATGACTAATAAGTAGAAAGCAAGGTATCTAGTTTGTTATTTTAAATGCAGCACCCTATATATTACTATGTTTTTAGTTTCTTTAGTTTGTAATATCCTTCTAGTTCAAATACACAATTTCTTTCACTTCTTTCTAATATATAAATGAATAAATAATAAAGAAAATCAACAGTTTAAGAACGTCATCTTGTGTATGTTTTGTTTGCTACTATTATGATAACCAAACAACACTAATTCCAAGAACGATTTCAATGCAGTAACCAAGTGCAAAACTCGTTGTGCACACTTGTCTTGCACTTATCGCACTTTATCCGTAGTCGCATGCACAGTATTACTGCATCCGATCAATATCCGCAAAAAATTATTAAGATATACACGGATACCCTCGAGTAAGCAGGGCTTTATAAATATATCGTATCTATTTGGGCGTGATTATTTTTTCGTGCATTACGATGCTGTAAATATTCTGGTCTATGTGACCGTTTTCTTTAACATTGTTTTGGGCGTAATATTAAATTTCGGACTTGTGTTGTAATTATATAAAGGTTTTGCTATTAGTTAATGTACCTAATGCATGAATAATTTTTAAAACCCAATTTTGTACATAACGTAAGTTGTTTAAATAATTATTATTAGCTACCCATACCATATGTTAATAAAGCGGTTTATGGGTAATAAATTGTAACATAAAATATAAAGAAAAACGTAAAATAAAACAGAAAAAGTATATAAACAAAAATTGAAATATAGCCAAAGTGTTCGAGATCAGCCACTTGCAAAGCAAGCTGCTGTTATTCTCCCTGAACATCACAATCACAATAATTAAGTACAGAGCGAAAAACAGAATAATAACAATAGTAATAATAAAAAGTACATAGTCAACTAAGAATCGAATTAGGTGGGTCAACGCACGATCATCGAAGGGAAGTATGAACAATCGGATAATACATTGAGAATATATAGTCCGTCTAGAAAGTATCCGGAAAACAAAAAGCACAGCTATAATTTTACGGCATATATTTTTATTACTTGAATAATAAAATCATAATAAATAATTCATATCATTTACTAATACAATCTCCATTTAACTGTAAACACTTAACTAAACGTTCAGGTAATCCTGAAACAAGGTCAACGCTATACTTTTCGGTGATAGTGGTCCAGGCTTGTAAAACTGACCGAATCAAATCTTCTTTATTTCGTGGTGCTGCTCGTTCTGCTTCAATTTTCATTAGTCCCCATATGCTTTCGATGGGAATAAGATCTGGGGAAGCTGCTGGCCATGGAATTGTTGCCAAGTTTTGTTCTAGCATCCAAGCTTTAGTGTAGGCAGAAGTATGGCATCTTGCATTATCCCGTTGAAAACGCTATCCTTCGGGATATAAAGCACGAGCCGTTTCAAGAAGAAAGCCGTTAAGAATTTCACAATACTTTGCACTATTAACGGTGCCATCAATTATACAGGGAGGTGTAGCACCACGCTGAGAGATTGCTCCCCAAACCATTATTTTTGTGGGAAATTTGGAAATTTGAACGGTAACATTTTCTCTTGATAGGATTTTTAAATGATTTGCACCAAGCTGAAAACAACTTTCGTCAGATATAAAAACATCACTAAAATTATCGTCTCGAAATCGTTGGCAAAAATCTGTTCTTCGTTGCTTTTGTAGAGGTGTCATTGCAGGGATTTTTTTAGGTTTCCTTGATAAGTAACCTTGTCTTTTCAGTGAAATGCGGACAGTTTCTGGACATACTCTTATTTGACGTTGATTTCCAAATCTGGGAGCCAGTCCTAAAGTCACTAAAGCGTTTAGATTGTTTCCGCTAATCTTACGCGGTCTTCCAGAAACTGGTCCATGGCTCATATCTCTCCTATTTTTTACCCTCTTCATTGTTCCATTCTTTTTTCGACTTCAGTCAATTGCACTAATTTTTTAACGTTTTGAACACCTTTTCCATACAAATATTCCACCAACTTTCTTCTTTCTACTTGCAACATTATTTCACAAATATTAAGCCTGTTGATAATCAACAACTAACAGCTGGTGTTGTTATATGATTTTTTCCATGGTCTACAGGTGCCACAACCTACTTGATGCATTACTTTTGTCTTAGGATGTAACAAAAAAGAAATATATTAAAATTAAGAAAAATAATAAATTTTTTTCTAGACGGACAATACTAGCTACTAAATTGTCCATGCAGTCAACATGCCAGTGCTACGGGAGACAAAATACGTAGCGCGCCGGGGATGGCGTTAAATAAGCGAACAACATTATAAGAAAAAGGCCTTTTGAATATTTCGAAGTTATGTACTGGAGGCGTCAACAACCCCCTAGACCTAATGTTAATCGCGTGCATATCGGTTCTAAACACCGATACATAAATCTCGGCTTCTTATTATAAATGATCTTATAATAAAAAACGGTGGAAAGATAATCTGCTTGCATGAAATAGTCATCCAGTTAGTCCTTTTAAGGGCAGGCGAGACCTGATCAAATCGACCGATACCATATATAAATCTTAGACGTGCATTTTGTGTCCATTGTATCCACACTATCAAAGCAATGATAATAAATAGTTAGGCAAAAGTTAAAGTGAGAGAGCACAAGTGACTCGCACAATATTTTTCTTAGGTTTAGGTCCCCACAATCTTTACAGCCATACAAAAACTTTAAATTATAGAATGCTTTTTAACAACAGAAGATACATGCTTCTTAAAATGCAACCCAGTATCCAAAATTAATCCCAAGGTACGGGCACACTCAGAATTAGGTAAGTTAACATTATTAATTAATATTTTAATGTCATCCAAAACAGCCGCCCTAGCCTTCTTCCGACCAAAGACCAGTACACAAGATTTTCTCGGATTAATAGATAAAGAGTGTTGTGCAGACTCAGTCACAATCGAGGCCAGATCAAAATTGATTTTAAAAGTACTGTCATGCACATTAATGGTTGAAAAAGAGTAATAGAGTTGCGTATCGTCAGCGTACATGCGATAATTGCAATATCTTAGACTTTTCACAATATTAGATGTATAATACAGGTCCCGGTATACTACCCTGTGCAATGCCCGATGCAACTAGCTGCACCACTATCATAACGCACCTGTTGGAAGCGATTAGTTAAGTAATTATGGAAGAAATTTATTGTTTCAGGTGAAAATCCGGTATTGTGCATAACAGTCAACAGGGTAGAATGATTTAGAATGTCGAAGGCCCTAGAGTAATCAAGCAGAACCGATATCGTAACCATATTATTGTCAATGGCCCTGAAAATATCGTCTGTTTCTTTAGCCAATGCAGTAGTACAGCTGAAACCCTTCCTAAACCCTGACTGTTCATTCGGTAATATGTCGTTTTTATCCAAGCAACAACGTATTTGGGTATGTATAATTCTCTCCAAGACCTTAGATGGTACGGGAAGAATAGATATAGGTCTTAAGACACTCACAGTTGCAGGAGAGTTAGTTTGGTCCTGGTACAGGAGTAACAATGTTGAACTTCCAATAATCAGGAAACACGCTTTCCAACAGGCAGGTATTAATGAAATGTGTAATAACAGGTAGTATGAATGAACAACATAGAAGCAACATCCTTAAAGATACACCGTCTGCACCAACTGCTTGAGATTTTATGGAATCCAGTGCTGACCAATGTCATTGAACTAATGGCTGGTATTTCCAAAACATCAGCTTCAAGAAATTGTTTTAAGTATCTAAATGTGGCAAGAAGAGATATTATTTTTGACTGCACGTTTTATATTCACGTTTCATCTAAAATGGCGGATAAAATAAATACTGATAACGGTTCAGTTTCAAAAACCGTTAAAATGAGAAAATGGTTGATTTTAGAACGCCAACATGTTAATAAGCTTTTTCTAGAATCTAGTAAAAAATTCAGAATTAAAATGATATAGGATGCTCCATCAAAAAACTTTTTAATAAAAATATGTCGTACAATTTAATAGGGACCAATAGATAATGATTTAGAATCACACCAACGGATGCGTATTAGGCCCTCTTATGCTTAATCTAACCACACATCACATCTGTTTAATGCGCATTTCCGATGAAACAAAAGTTTCTGTGTATATGGACTCTTAAAAAAAACTCGATTAACTTTGAAATCCTCAGTTTTAGGGCAATAGGATTACATTTTGCCTTAGAATTTATGGAGGATTCGAAAAATTATGAGACCTCCTGTATGTTTCACTATACTTTTAAACCATGGCCACATTCGGGCCACAATAAGAAAAAAAACCGTTTTGAAAAATGATGAAATAGAACGCATGATCTTTAGAATCCGCGGGAATGATCGCTATTATGTAATAGCGAAGATATGAAATTCTATTTAAATTATCCTGTATAATTTGGTTTTCGTGAGATTGGCAATTTTTGACGGTTACTGACCGGGCTAGACCTAGCAATATGACACACTTAGTAAATGTCGCTTAAAACTTTGTGCGAATGAAGCTTCTTACACTTACGAGAAATTCTTTGAGAAAAAAGAAATCGACGAAGAATGGTTATGCTTATATGTATTTTTAATTTTACATTTATAATTGTTAGTCGATGTTATTGTTGTATTATTGAACAAAGCGCTAGGTTACGGAATAAGTACAACTTGCACTTACTATCTAGAATCCAGAGATGTCTCAACCTCTGGTAACGATTTTGAACATATCAAGCATTGCATTGACAACCCGAGGACTTTTTTATTCGAGAAAAAGGTACAGAGAAAGCAAGCATGTTGACCGTTCGACCACCGAAACGATCACAATTGCTACTACAGTTGTACGTCCATGATATAAATGCAAATAAATTTAACTACTGGATTTATTTCTTCAAATTAACTAACCTGTACACAGGAAATAATACATGTTACAAAATATAAGTAAGACAGAATTTTTGCAAATCCATAAGTGTACCCTTTTTTCTACGAAGTTCTTGATCGATTCGAGTGAGAAATATCCAACCAACTAACTATATCCGGCTTTAACAAGAGCAAAAACTGAATATGACCACCGAATAACCTGAAAACAATCAACATTATACTATAAAGAAATGTAGCAACTACTAGTTTGAGTGTATGATCAAAATTGTACTATATGTAGGCATATGTAGGGTATTGACACCACAATATATCTGAAAAAGTATAAATTTGAGGACTTAATGGTTTAGTAATGCTGGTGAAATTAATTCAGTTAAAATATTTTATGTGTCTGTCGTTTCTGGCTGTAGATAATATCGTAGATCGATATAAGCCTACTTTTTGTAAATAGAGACTTCTGTATAAGGCGCGGAAGAACTACTATTAAAAACGTCGAGGAATGATGGAGAGAACCAAGATAGACATTTTTAGCTTCAGAATGACAAGTCAAAAATGTATAATTTCTCTGCTGGAGGTCAAAATTGCATATTGTTGTTTTCATTAGAGATATGTAACTTTTTGAACGTTTGCGTAAGTTATAATACATCATCTTGTGAATTAATACTGCTTAAATAAGAACAAAACAGAAATTAAATGAATATAACTTAATTTAGTTGATGATCTTATAGACGGCTTAAAATTTTCATCTTGAAACTGTAGTGTCTGTCTAATATTTTCTGCTGCTTTGACAATGAGAGCAACAAGCCAATTGCGGTTGCATAAAGACATAAGATTTTTATATGAGCTATAAGTGAGTGAGAAGTCTGGTAATCTCGGAGGTCAGGAAATGGATCCTGCATTTCCAAACAACCTCTCGTCAAGCGTTGTCGCCAAATTTTGTCGTACGCATCCAGCAAGGTATGCTGCGGTGCCATCGGGATGAAACTAGATACATCGGCGCACGTGCAATGGGACGTCTTCCGGCAGTTCTGGCAGAACTTCTTGTAAAAATATTAAATAATTCTGCATACATAATCGAGATGGTAACAATTAGAAAATCGTCCACGATAGCTGCCCAAACATTTATTGAAAACCGTTGCTGATGCATGATTCAGCGTAAATATAACTAGTAAGGCTATTGAAAATACTCTCTTGAAAATTAAGATGTATCGATGAAGAGTAACTGGAAACTAATCTCTTTTCATTGTTTGTTCTAAAAAAATGGCACTCTAACAGGAAAATCAGCTGAAAGAAGAGCATGGATTTTTCTGTAGGTGAACGACGAATGATTCTGTGATCGACACCCATAAAATTTTCAATAGTACGTGTCCTCGTAGAAGTATTTTCTTCAAAATGTCGAAGAACCGCTTCGTCAAAATAAAATGTGTGTATTGACCGTCTTCTCTCTGTGTTATGTGAATCTACTTTCTTCTTGTAAACGGTCGACAGAATCGGATCACGAGAAACAACTAGCCCTGGGTGCATTTCGTTTTAAATTCTTTGTGTCCGACCTGTCAGAAATCTTGTCTATAACCAAAGATCAACTTTGCTGAACGATAGCATTTTTTTTGCCGTCTTTGGCAAGCCTGATATAAGTGATTTTACTGCTGTTTTTGTCCTTGACCACTTTCCCAATACAAGGTCCTTTGATTGTTCTTCCATGTCTTCGTTGCTTGCTTTAGGGGGCTCTTTTGGAGACCACAAAAGAGGTTAGGGTATGTTCATTGCTTCTTTGGCCAGCTTATCTAACTCTTCATTTCCTTCAATCTCTAGGTGACTTGGGTCAAACCATCGAGTAAGGTGCTTATTGCGTCCCAGTTCCCTTAGATTGTGTAGATATTCGGGTGTTAGATGTGTAGACCTTAACAGGTTTTAGAACTGTCTGACTATCGCTGAAAGTATTTACAGTTACGCCTCCTATCCTTAACTAGAGATTTCAAATGTTCAAAGCAGAAATCTCCACTTGAAATATGTTGGTGTGGAGTCCTGTAGACATTTTCAAGTGGTAGTTGGACCCACTGATGTTTATACCTGCTCCAACACCTTTTATTCGACCCGTCCGTGTACCATGCCAGGGTACTTTGAGGCCCACTCAGTTTGGTTTTCAATGATCACCTTGTAGGGCTGATCAAAATTATATTGCACAAATAAAAAAGAAGCAACCTTTTTCTTTATAAATGTTACCAATTAACAATCAATTTTGATAACTTGTTTGACAGAATTTTTATTTCGAGCAGAGAAATTATTCGGTTTTGACCTCTCGTTACTAAGCTAAACATATCACAGTTTTCTCTACCATTCGCAAAGTTTTTAGAAGTTGTTTTCTCGCACCCTACAAATCTTACCTTTACACTTTATATTGATAAAACGTTCAAACTTACCCTGCCGAGTGATTCTAATGACAGAAATATCAAACCATACATCCTAATAACCAATGGTCTTTTGCACCTTTCCATCAATACCAGCAAGATCTTTTGTGATTGCACATTTAAGTTGTACCATTTACATAAGAAACATGACTCTATGATCTTTTCACTCTAAAATTATATCAAATTTTATATATTCGCATTTTCCCAATCATTAACGTACCTTATACATAATTTCGTTGCCAAGCCAGTTATATACAGTCATTATTGCGGAGAGATAGAAAATGAAACCTCCAAAGCCAATGGATTTTGTTAAGTTTCCTTCGCGCTATTTAAAATTATACTAAGAGTCAATACGCACATAATAAAAAGGTTACCAATGTGATGGCTATAGTTTTGATAATAGTGTGCTTATATTTTAATATGTTATTATTCTAAAGCATGGTTGGATCAAATAACTGAAAGCTTTGTGTATAACGCATAAAAATTACATTTTCTGCTGTATAAAAGGAAAAGGATTGTCATATCACTGTCTTCAGTAGTTTGTCAAAAGAATGGTTAAAATTTAATTGGAAAATACCTTAAGTTACCTATATAGCACTCTTTCACAACAATAGAGTAGACTTCTTATTTGAATTTGGCATGTTATGTTACTACTATTCTGCCGTCTTTTTGGAATAAACGGCAGGTTTGGTTTTCAGCTAGTTGTTGCCCATTAGCGATCTCACTTACTTTCATTCCAATTAGCCACTGCACTCTGTAAACAGCTGCAGTGAACGAGTGCATAATTTTCACTAACAACGAAACCATGTGATGTGTTTTAAGGACGGTTTCTTGTCGTTTTAAGGGAATTCGCAGAACTTTAGGCGTCGTTTCATCACCACAAGCGAAACATCGATGTATGCCTAATACCTAAGAGCAGTCCAAGTAATGGATTGTCAGCGAAAAGTGTGTTCCAGAAAAGGCGAAGACCGTTCCTTTAACGGAGAAGGTTATAGCGATTGTTTTTTGGTACTGTTAAATAAAAATCTTCGTCGATTGTTGGGAAAAGAGTAACATTATTGCAAATGCATAGTATGCATCGTTATTGGGCCTCTAGAAAACCGAGTTGCTGGAAAAACTGCGACGATGGGCTTACAAACGGTCGGTTTCCATCACGACAAAGTGGTAGTTTATTCCTCTGGAGTTGAGGTTGCAAAATTGACGGAGTTACGATTCCAACTCGTTCCATGTCCTCCTACTTTCGCGGACTAGTAGGTATCCCCCATTACGAAAAAATTGTTTTGCGAAATTGCACCAATTCTATTAATCGGAGGGAACCAACAAACTGAGGCAGTACTGAACGAAGTGTATAAATTTATAAGGAGGCAGCATTGGAAAATAGACATGGTTTATTCAGAAGTATTGAATCTTTTCATTGTTTGCGCTAACTTTTTACACCGCTTTCACATGTATATAAGTTGGTAATAAATAATAGTATCAGCAGCACGTGGCCAAAACTTTTTCTTCAAAAATAAACCATTCACTAACTGTGTTTGCTAAAAGTCAGTTAAAAGAAATAAACCCAATTCAATTGATTGATTTAAATCGACTTTACATCCTATTATTAGATAATAACAAAGTTGGCAGTAATGAATAAATAATTTTACTAGCTATTGTGCTACGTTTTCTAGAAGAGTGATAAGAATGACTTTCTGAGTAGTTTTGAACATTTTAACAATAAAATCTTTGGACACAAATTCTAAAAGCCGAAGAATATTTTGTTTGTATAGACGGTCTAATAAAAATTATACGCGTAAGATGTGAAAGATATGGAGTTGCTTTTTTTTATTCATCGATGGGCATATACTTACAATTTACAATAAATTTTAATAAAAGCTTTAGGTAATAAACTTAAGGAAGTAAAGCGACAACAGAGAGAATTAACTTACCCGGATAACCAGTTCTAATAGACTATAACAAATCATCAAACAGCCCGTTAAATATTGCATCAACATTGGAAACGAAAGCATATTTCCCACCTTTTCGACAAATCTAAATGTATATAAGTATTTTTAGCTTTAGAAGTAGCGAACATTTATATTCACTTACCGATTAATCTTGTTATGATTAATGATACATTTCCTTAAAGTGTAGTATTCTACAAGATATGTGCTCGTGAAACTGCTTCTTCTGCAACTTCTTTTGATTTCTTGTGAAATACTCAATATTTGCTCTTGTAGTATACCTAATTGGGCACTACACAATGCTAATAAAGTTATATACAGCATATCCACTCCAAAGCAATTATAAGCTATGCAGCTAGTGCAAATACAGTGAATAATTCTGTAGAGAATGTCGTATTGTCCTGTACTATATGAGGCAGGAATAATCATTAAACTATTTAAGAAGATTGGTAGATAACTGAAAAGCATTACACAGCATCCCATTGATATTGCAAAGTATTTCGTTAGTATCCTAGATACATCATCCACTTGTTGAATATTCTTATTCAGTTTTCGATTAATGGGATTAAATTCCTTCGATTTTAGATCGTCTAATATCGAAAAGAACGTTTTTCGTTGTAATATTAACGCAGATATTTTTATGTAATAATTTGTCGTTGGAAACATGACGCAGATTATCCAGTTTAACAAAGTTGTATTTTGAGTCTGTACTGCTTTCGCGATGTTATTCACTAGATTTGCGTACGCTGCAAGGTGTATTATAAAATTAATTATCATCTTTATCACAATCAATTGCGTGACATCTTTCTGAGGATACATCCCCGTCTTTTTTAATATCCATTCTGGACGCGATATTGCATTAGCGCATCTCACAACAGATTCCTTTCTTGTCATGTTCCGATTCGTCTTAATATTTGTTGCAATTGTTTGCTGCAGGATAGGAAGAGTACTGATATACAATACGCTGGGTAAAATGGGTTCGCGTTTAAATAATGTTCCCTGATAGTTAACGATGTTTTTTTTGATTACATAATAAGCGTTCCGAAGTAAGGAAGACGTAAGTACATACAAATGTAATTTCTGTTTAGTCGGTAATGGGATGAGTTTACAGTTGCGCTTTCAGCTCCTTGCATATGTATACTTAAGGGCAATTACGATAAACATATTATAAAAGTGGTTTAGATAATAATTACATACGTAAATAAAATGACTAAATCTATTGATATATAAAAAATAATAAGAGAAACAATAGCACAACTGTAAAATATGGTTACGCGAAGAGATAAAACCGTTTGTTTTCTAATCGATCATTAATAACACATGGTGATTATTGGATGGTTTATTTACTTATTTTATGGATTTTTTTTTTTATGGTTTATTTTATGGATGGTTTTATTCAATAAATAAAAGAAATATTTGATATTTCCAATTTTAATCTGTCTTTCTTATTTGTGTACGTTTATTATTAACTTATATATTGTGGAAGATTAATATGGAACATATACATATAGATACTTTGTTAATATTTAAATTAAATCCAAGATTCAAACTTCAAATTTTCAGAAAGTGTACACAGGAAACTTTGTCAAATGGTACCTGTCAGCACATTCTTAGAAATTATCTTGAAAGATATCTATAAAAAGCTCATGTCGTGCAAGAACTCAAGCCCATTGATTACGTAGTGAGAACGCAAAACTACAGTTGGTTTGAAAATTACATGAATGGTGATCCTATTCCAAATTCTTCTTCTCAGACGAAGTTTGGTTCCGCTTTCATGGTTTTATCAACAAACAAACAATGTGCAGTGAAAGCCTTCATTCATTCAGCTATCATTCATTATCATACGATTATATTCTGAAAAAGTTGGCGTTTGGGTAGTGGAGAATTATTGTACCATTATTTTTTCATGAAACGGTGCAGTTTCATAAATAAAGTACGAATGCAGACAAAGTATTACAAGCAATTAATAATTTACAGAAAATCTCATTTTCAAATGTTCATCGCACCCTCTATACTTAAGCGACGGAGGAAACGTACGAATCACTTACATTTCCTGCGGTCTCTCAAATGGGAGGGAATAATTAAACTGTATAACTTCGAATACTTTTACAGCGTTATAAAGTCAAATGGCTGGGGAATTTGGTGAGAGGTAATTTTCATCAGTAAGAAATATGATAAAGGCTTACCTTTTGTTAACAATGATGAAGCAGGAATTGCTGACAGGTTATTAAAAAAATACGCGTAGTGCACTAGTAAGCATACAAGTGAATATATGCGTGTGGCAGAACGCCACTCACCCTTAATTCGTTTAAATCCCCAAAGGTGCTTATAAAGTCTGCAATTAAAGATATTTAAATCAAAGAACTATCTGAAACCAGTTTATTACATCTGTAGTTTCGTCATATAATAAATCGAAATTTTTAATTTGATTTGGCATTTCTATTCTGCAAACACCAAGTATAGAACGTAAAACATTATTTTCCATTTTATTTGAAGTTCCTTTAAAATACTAGCATTATTTACATGCTCTCGAGGCATCACCAGACTAGTAGAAAAATTGATTACGTAATATACCAGGATTTTTCGCTGCCATCATGATTTCTAAGTTCAAAAGCATAACAAAATTTAATACTCGTGCAACATATTACAAATTTTAATATACCGGCTGGTCGGAAACAACTGGAACGCTGTGGTTGAATTCTAGACTGCGAAACTGCCACATGCAGCATTTCTTTCATTTAGATGCGTGAGAGTTAACGAAAAAAGGAATTCGAGATTTTACTAATTCCTAAAGGGGCATTGTTAATTTTCGCCTGTAAAATTATTTATGTCGAATGAAGAAAGTTACTTATTTATCAAACATAAAAATTACAATTGTGACATTACTGCTAATGTTTCTTGGTGTTTCGGATTCGATTGTGTAACTACAAAACAAATACGATCGAGTTATCGATCTCCACATGGTATAACGACTTTTTTTAAGTTTCTCGTTACAATTGACAATATATTGTCGATAAGCAGAGTTGAATTTTATCAGGAATATTTGTTTTACCAAGTGAAGCAAATGCTATTCAGACATTAATGCGACTACGAGATTCTTCACGTTTCTTTATGTTATGACAGCGTTAGCTTTGATATCATATCCTTTTCAGAAAAAGACGTACTATTTGCTTTAAAACGATTAAGTGAAATCATTGCAAGCTATTTTCGATACAATTCTTTCCATTCGGACTTTTCCGGCGGTGTGGAAAACAGCTAGGATCTGCCCCATGTTTAAGAATGGGAACATGTTGTGTATTGAGAATTACGGACTTGTTTCGATTTTGTCTAACGTGCCTAAGGTGTTTCTGTCCGTTCTTTCTATTCTACCGTGGCTAATTTGTGCAGTTACGTTTATTAATTTACCACCATAACACCGTATGGATCGAAACACTAATTCGATTCCTTTACGTTGAAAATGAGGATCGGCGCATCCCCGAAACAGCTGTCTCGGATGAATTAATTAAGCTTGTGCGGTGCGGAGCGTGCCGATATCTTAGTGTTGTTTGCCATAAAAATCTTATTTCAGCTAAATAGGATTATTCTATACGGGTTCAATGTGTTGGATTACTTTAGTTTGGAAATTAGTGACAGAACGAATGTTCTATAGGAATGTCGCTTTACCGCGATTATTGTTGATTGTGATTATAGGATAAAAAGCCAATGAAACGTTGCCGTGGCAGTTGTTGTATATGAACGAATAAACAATTTATATGGGCGAACCTACACAAATGTCTCTGCTTTACATCGACCAGATGTATAAGTTACAGGGGTTAGCAGTATCAAGTTAGTCATCAATTGAATTAATATTTTTAATAAAAATAACAAGTGAGGCTTGTCGCATTAACTTCGCTATGTACGTAATTCAACATGATTATTTTATAAGCCAGTGCAGTTGATAATGCAGTAACTATGTAGTAAGAAGAATGTTACATTTTAATTATGTTTCTACCTATACTTTACTAAGAATATGAAGAAATCGCGATTCACTTTATTTGTAATTAACATCTTTAATATTGTGATTGTAACTGTAATAAAGTAACGCAATACCCCTGTGATTTTTAAGCCCCTCGAAGTTTAAAAACGATATCAAATACCTTGCAAATTATTTGTAAAATGGTGGCGGTTTGGAATGTTTTCTAGAATTATATTCTGGTTTCTAAGCCAAAAAATTATTATTTTTATATTATGGGAAAACGAGCAATTTGGTGATACAGGTTTATTAATGTATTTTGTTCAAGTTCAGTGAATTTGGTGAATGAGCCCTAGCCATTGGTATCATTCATCATGCCAACAGTATACATATTCCTTGTGATGTGCTTTACTTACAGAGTTAGACAATTTAATACTCTAGGACTTGGTATATAGGGTAGGTCAACGGCCTCACAAACCCCATTTATTCAAAACTAAAACTTTGCGTACATAGACGTTAATAGTAACCATCAGTGTTAACTTAAAAAATAATATTGTATATTACATCATTTTTGAATTTTAACAGCAATCCGAATATTTTTTATTACAGGCACATTATAGTTTAGTTTAATAGTTTTTGAGAATTTTTCAGTTTAATAAAAATGGATTCTCATCAGACAGCGTTCTGAATAAATTGCAGTGGTCAAAATTTTAACTTGTTTATTTTAAAAAGAACAACCTGTATAGTTCCATACATTAATAATTGCATGCGGAGGATTCGCTCTCAACATTTCGCTATGAAATACTTATTTTCCTATTGTTTTTTCTTGTTTATCTGGTGTTGACTGATATTGGTTAGTTGTTGTTGTTTTAGCGTTGAATCACCCCATTATCACGGGGCTTACGGTCTACTTCTTTATTTGAGAAGAAGGAATACTTTGATTTATTTTTATTTATCTGTAAGTAAAAACCAACGATCGTACCTGGGATTTAAATCTGCGTCACCTAATGGTTAGTGTTTGTCATATTTCATTACAATATTATGGCGATTTAAAGTGTCATAAAAAGTGAAACAGAAGTACCAGCCGTCCAACGTTAGGTGAATAGGAATGAAGATGGAATAAAAAATGGGAACAACAGCCGATCACAAAAATAGAAGATTCCATTTCATGGAATTCTAAGCTTTCGCACATTTATTGATGTTTCTGTAGAGGACGTCAGCTGAAAATTGCAGAACTAAGAATACAAGTATATATCTATAAGGTTATCTACATGCATCAAATTTCAAACAGGAAAATTTTGTTACAAAGTTACTTATTTAAAATGTTTCACTGAAACGAATAATCTGACAAATATTGCTAGTTCCTATCATATTATTCGTTTCAATGTTTGCAGAACTGGCTAGTTCTTGCCTCTTTTTTGGAGCGAGTGCTTTAGTCGTTTTCCATTTCATGGAATTTTCTTGTTCGCTGGAAGTGCTTTATAATTATTTTGTGTATTCTGTCTTACTACTGCGGTTTTCAAGCTGCTGTTCTCTGAAGAAGCATTAATAAACGTACATTCTATTAAAGGGAGTCCTTTCCGGTTCTCATAAAAAAGTTGTCCTATCGAAAGAGGTGTGATAGGAGTGCGATCCCTCGACTTATTTATACATTTATTATAGTGCCGAAAAAATGTACTCCTTTTTTGTAGTCTGTTTCTTATTTTTTGATCAAATTCTGTCCCGTATGAATGAAATATTATAGTTGCCCTGTTAATAGTTAGTTAACTATTAACAATTATAAACAAATATTAGTAAACAATAAACAGTGAAGATGAAGAAGGAAACAAGCAAAAGTACGATAATAAAGACGCAGAAACTGGCTATAGCTGGAAAAGTTGAAATCGGCTTCTGCATGGATTTGGTTAATTTTCTTTTCTGTAGTTTTGTATATGACATTGAAATTTGCTAAATTTTAGCTGTATGCAGTTTACAGTTGTTGAGTAAATAATTGTCGAAAAAATTTTTTTTCGCTAACTTATGTTTTATAATCTTTGGAGTTCGTAGTATGTTGCGGTAGCTGCCGATGGTGATTACCTATAGGTTTTGACGATCTTAGACGCACCATAATTTTTTAACGAAATATATTTAGTGCATATCCAGACAACACTGCGAAAAAGATTTATTTAAATTTTAATTAATTAATTAAATTTTATGCAGTTGAAACTGCAAACTATAATATTACAAATATATATAAATCCCAATCTTACTAGTTTACTCGGCTACAAACTTTCTTAAAGAATTGCAAATATCTTAAGGCATAAAAAATGTAACCGGAATAAAAATATTTTGGGATGAAGTATAAAATATGAAAAAATGAATAACATAGAGGTTGTTCCGTTAAATACGTGGTTAGTTGTGCCATTGTACTGTAGATAATTGTTCTGCGAAGTTACAAATATTTTTTTAGATTAGCACTGATAACTACTGTCAATAAATTTATCATACGCAGCCGAATTGTAGGCGATGTAGCAAGTGTAGAACATGTGCCATATTCGATAAGGTCTATTGTATTTTCCAGTAATAAACGATGCAGGAATCATCATTAAACCAATATCGACGATGACCGGTATTACGCTGAATATTGTCACGAACGTCGCCATTGCAATGGAAAAATATCTGTAAATCATTGTTGAAAGCTTGTCTACGTATTGATTGTGTTGATTTAATTTTTGATTTCGAATATATGTTTCAGATTGCAGATCTTCCAAGATGGAGCGTAAGCCACTTTTAGCGGTAAAAAGTGTTATATTTTTGGAATAATAGTTCGTAATAGTACGGAAATAGTATCGACAATGTAATCCAAATTAACAATTCTGTGTTGTTTGTTACTATGGTGACTTTGATATTGAAAAATATAAGGCCATATACCATCACACTAGAAATAAAATATATCGTTAATTTCTCCACTTTAAGTATAGTGAATTGTTCTAGTGGCCATAACCCTGTATTCTTTAATGCCTTAATAGGTTGTTGTATTACGTCAATGCAGTTGGTTATCGTTTCACCTGTTTCTCCATAATTGATGATCGCATCCCACATGGTCCTCTCACCGTAAGAATGAGGAACCATGCAAATTCCGCGTTGCAGTATTTACCTTTTCTTTGCTCGTTACGCTTACGATGCAGCATTCATTAAATTTTCATAAATATGTTCTTTAATATTTAATTATTGGAAAAAATCCATAGTAAATGGTATCTCCGTATTCGCCTAGTGCATAATTCGCTTCCTGACCAATTTAGAGATAGAGTTGTAAAACAAAAATTATTCGAAGACAAATAAAACTATATTTAAGTTTGTAGGATGTTCAATTTCCACGGCGCACGATACGTTTGGTTTTTTAAATGGAACCCCGTACATTATTATGATTTTAGATGCCTCTCTTCAATTCTTGTCAGTATTTGTACCCGCGTATCTTAGTTTTTGAGATAATAGGCATAATTTGAGATGTTTGCGAAATTCCTCTATTTAATGGCCGATATCTTAAACGCCTTACAACGCCAGGGTGGTAATTCAAATTTTATTCGATTGTGTTTTTCTTGGAGTTATTTTTTTTATATTAATCGGAGTCTATAAAATGGCAATCGAAATTGTGGGGATTGACCAAGGTAGCAAGAGGAGGGAAGTGTGAGGGGAAGAGGGAGTAATGGCGGAAATGATGTGTAAGATGTAAGATGAAATAGTAAAAGAGGTATAGTAAAGGACGTATAGTGTGTAAAAGACGTAAAGTGCAACATGAATGGTAGAAAACGTATAATAGAAGACGAAAGGACTTGTGTTTTTTCTATTTTATAGTTTACTTTCTATTTTGTATCTTAATATCAATATATCAATAATAAATCCTACATATATAACTCATGCTATTTCAATTTTTTTTTAATGGAACAGTCTGTACATTTTCTATATAAGAGTAGTACATGCTTTGTTATGTGAAACAGTTCCTAATTCAACATTATAGTCGTTGATGTTTCTTTCGGAGTGACATATGATGATGTTTAATTTAGTATTTTCTGCTATTTTGAATGGTTCACCTTTAGGTGGATCCTAACGTGACTAAATACATTTAAAACAGCTTCGGTTACTATGATTTTTTAATTTTTTTAGCCATTTTTTAATTTTTTAGTCATTTTTTATTTCGTTTATTCAGTTTTCGCAATATCTCACAAACTACTTGTAATAAACCTGTATGCATTTTTGTGAACGCAGAGTGTATATTTTTTGCAGTTTCTTACTACATTATTATAATATATTTATATTAATTTGTAGCTAATTAGCAGAACTTAGTGGCGATATATAACGATGATATAAATAGGTAATAGGAACGAATAGGTACATTATGAGCGATTCTAACCACTGTGGACAACACAAAATGGCCGCGATTAGCTTCTTAATTAATAGATTGGTTAAATTCCCTCTAAGTAGAAGTAGATTTAACAGAGAACTTAAATTCATAAAAAACGTAGCTATTTATAACGGTTACTCTTCTATAGAAGTCGATCGCATGCTTAAGAAAGTCCAACATAGGCTTTACGTAAGAAATTCCTCGACCTTAACCCCGGTAGAAACTAATAGCAAGAAACTCGTGAAACTCCCCTTTCACGGCATATCGAAAGGCGTGGGGAAGGTTTTGAAGAGTCAAGATATGAACGTATGCTTCGGTTCGCGCAACACACTCAAAAATCTTCTCGGTAATCCTAAAGATAAACCGAAAATGGGAGAAAGGTCGGGTATTTATAAAATTGAATGTAGTCACTGTAATAAAGCCTATATTGGTCAAACAAAAAGAGCGATAGAAACTAGATTCAAAGAACATCTACGAAATTATCGCTACGGCAGATTGGAGGCGTCGAGTGTGGCACAACATATAAATGAAACCGGGCATAGTATTAAATTAGAAGACTTAAAATTGATTAAAAACGTAACGTCGCCGCGAGAATTAGATGCGTACGAGACAGTTTACATCAAAAGTAATAAAAATCTGATGAACCGAGAAAACGGACCGTTGTCGTACTCTGTCCTTTTTGACCTTTTGCAGTAGGCTGGCACTCGTTTATATTTTGGGCCATAAAAGAGATCTTCCCGTCCATCTGGCCGTGTTTTTCGCATGTCGTAGTTTAAGACACGTAAAGGGTAGAATTAGGCACTTGTAAAATACAATATTTCTTCTCGGTGAAGGGATAGTTCATGCATGTTATCTTTCGCACGTCGTAGCTTCAAGGCGTGCAGGGGGTAGAAATAGGCACTTGTAAAGGATATCTGTTCTAAGAAGTAGGGATAGTAAATGCATGTTTAGTTTTAGAAAAAGTTTTTTTCTCACTTCATTCGGTCACCGGTTGATGATGAGGACCATTCGTGTCCTCGAAACGGCCGTCCCGGACTAATTATTATATTACTATATAATAAATTAAACTTGTGTGGTGCGGAGGGTGCCGATACTTATGTGTTGTTTACCATACTACGCCACAGCCCTTGCTATCATTATAGGTAATAGGATATAATCACAAGCTTTATTGATGATTGATTAATATTTGCACATATGAGATAGATAGGATCAATAATAACAATTTCTTTAATATTATTACGTATACGTCTACCATACTCTCAGTTTGGTTAGGTTGTTCATATCACATCCTGAAAAGTCTGTGAGTAGGTCCATCGATTAATAGAGGTGAAGGTATACGGGCATCTTACGAGCAGTGCTTAGGTTTATAGCAGGCAAGCCATATTGTCTTCGGAACAATAATCCCATACGCACATCTAGATCGTTTCGACCGCCATTTAAAAAAATTGGCAATTATTTTTCAAGATTCCCTGTATCGATCCCACCATTTCTGAGATACTTTGTTTTTTTTTTTAATGTTCTTAAAAAAGTAGTACACTATTGCGAACTTCGATCACTTATAACTACGCTATTTTAAATTAAACAAATATATTTGTCCTTTCCACTGCATACATGATCCGTATACCTATCTCTAATGGTTTTAGAGTAATTCAACAATAGTTTATATTAATTTAAAAACAAAAACAATAAGATATTAATCATGTTAAAGATATAAAGCAAAAAAGAATGGAAAATAATCTAAAGTAATGAGAAACCGCATAAAAAAGCACGAGGCTTTATAAACGCTGCAAATTTTCGACCAACTGGATATAAATTTCTTATCAGAAGCAATACTACAGATTCTAATGCGTAATGTAGATACTTGTCAATTACTTTCAATGAATAGCCAGACTCTCCTTAAAAGACCTCCTCACGTTCGTTCACGCTCAGAGATGTTTCTGATTTTTCCTTTGGTGGAATATTGTACACTATGTTTTTCACATAGCCCTTTAAAAGAAGTCCTTAAAAGTTAAATCTGGTGATCAAAGAGGGCAATTAGATATACATCTATAAGAAAACTTTCTATCCAGATAATTTTTACGCGTTGTTTGCAAAGCACGGTAGCCAACTGTAGCCACAATAGTTCACTAATATTTAAACCGATCCCCATTCTTAAAAGGTAACAAAAAATCACATTTTAAAAGTCTCATCAATGTTTATCCATTCAAATTAACAAATATGTTCCAATCACATAGGCACTGATAATTCTAGAAAATATAGGAAAAGATTTCATCGACTCTGCCGATTAAGAGTTTGAAATCTTTTTCGATGCCGTAATGGAAATTGTGGCTATCTACAAGGCTATACCAAAAAAAATCAAGTTGCATATTTACCATTACATCCTTGAATATCTCATCAACAAACTTCATTCGTTCTTGGGAATCTACATCTTGTAGATGTTATTGATGTTTATATGGGGTGAATGGTATTTTGTATTCTTGAAAGTCTGAGTACACTTTCCAAGCTGATACATGTTTCTATGGCTATCTTTTTGTACTTATCATGGGATTAGTAATAAACAACGAGAAATGTTAATTACGTTAAAACTCCTAAAGCATCGTGTATGCAGTGTGTAATTGATATGGAAAATTTGTTTCTTATAAAGTAACAAAGTTATATATGACTGAAGTTAATAATAATATATTGTAGCATTGCATCGTAACAAACAATCTGTAATTTATAATAAATCTTAACTCGCTTAAATTAATCCCTTCCGGTCACATCCAATCTTTTTACAAACCTTATATTTTTAAAAAGAAGATACATATCTCGCAATATGTTAGAGGTAGAGATAGGCAATGAACTTAAAAATGGATCAATATACAGGGAGTTTAATGTAAAAAATATATATCTTTGATATGCCATGTTTTTCTGGAACACTTGGTAAATGAATAGGGTACATTTGGACTGTAGACCCAATTGGCATAAATGTGCCCACAAGCTTCGAAAAACAACGTGAGGTAGCCATTATAAATGGAGGTGTGGGGACGATCCGGCTCTTGAACGTTAACTAATATAAAAAAATATACTTGTTGCAGAGGCTATTCCCTCATGGACTGTAGTACTGCGTTGTTCTACTCGAGTTGAATACAAATGCATTGCTATTGGCTAATGCTAAATCGTCAATTTTTCTGGATTAAGAATTAATTATATCTTGCTTTTATCAAGGCGAATATAGAATATGACCAACGAATTATCTGGAATGTTTCAATAACAAATCATAATTAGCTACATATTTCTTAATAGGCAAACTTACCACACCAAGAGATTCCAATGAAATATTTATAACGTTGTATAATTGTGTTGTCAAAGGTTTCCGAGATCGCTCCATTATAAATATGAGCGATTTTTGATCCCTTACATTCATTTCGTACCACGTAGAAGTGTAACATGACTCAATAATTTTATTACTCTGTAAATTATTTTGGCATATATTAAATTCTATTTCAAAGATACTCTCATTACTGAAAATGTCGAAATTAATTACTACATCGACTTCTAACGGAAGTGAGCAATGAGCAATGTCCTACGCTTTGCGAGGATAGCAGATTTCGACTATTAAATGATACAAGCTGCCAATATCCACGAACCACTTACGCGTTGTCTGCCGTTGTCATATCGTCAGTGTACCTTTGTGAAAGGCAGTAGCTGTAATTGAAATTGTCGTGTCGAAGAAAATGGTTACGTGTTTGGATGAGAGTATCTAATTAAAGATACTTCAACCGCTGGAAATGTCGGCATCAATTGCTGTATTGGTCTCGTGGATGTTGGTAGCCTGTATTATTATTATTCAAATTCTAAAATTCTTACTTTAAATAGAATTTCATTTGCAAGCCAATGATAAATGGCCATTTGTGCGAAGGTAATACAAGTGTACCCGCCAAGTCCTATGAAAGCAGTTGTGTTTGACTCGTCTCCCTGTAACATTATGAGGAATATATATGAAAACGAGCGAAATTGGTGTCATTGAACAATTTCTGATCGGATGTACTTTTGATAGAAATTATTACTACCACTTACCATAATTGTCATCTGAAGTACAGTGTTACAAATGATGAAACAACCAGATATATATTGTATGGATAAGGGAAAAGCAAGCAAACTGTTAAGTTTCTCAACATAACTAGAAGAAAATATATTTTTAGTATTCAGCTTTACAATGATTTTAACTGGAATTGCAACGCAGCAGGAAGAATCGACGTTTTCTAATTAACACGAATATTTTATAATTAAATACATCCTGATTAATTTTGTCCATATTGTTAGTATGTGTAGAGCGCATACAGCGATTTGAGTATAAATAATAATTAATTCCTATTATAAAATTGGTATAAAATATTGCAGTAAAATGCATTAGTATGGTATTGGCCATAATAATACCATTGTATAAGTTGACCAATGAGAAAAATAACAATTAAATATCCAAATGGTTCAAATATACCAATGGAAACTGGTTGGAAACATTGGACAACTACATACGAACCAGATATGGCGAACTAGCTGAACAAATAACTGTTTAATGAAGAAGTATGTATAAAGTAGGGTGAAGTTACGCAACAACAAAATGACTTCGAAAACGATACAGAAATGGGGAGAAAAAGGTAAAGAAATGTTATTAGTATGCGAACAGAATAGATTCTGTTTGCGTATTTGTACATTTATTTAAAATTCGTTATTTATATTTAACATATTTTCTGTACTTCATAATTTTTTCAATACCATGAATATTAAAAAAAAATCGTAACGATGAAGCGTGGAGACCCATTCGAAAAATGGTATATTAATTACACATTTTTGCTTTTCTAATTGGCGGATTATGTTACAATTTAGTAGCTACGTTATTTTTTCGTAATTTTTGCTCAAGTAATTGAAGATATTTGTTGTTTGCGCAACTTGGAAAAATAGGGAGACCCACTGACTGGGAACTGGGACTGTAAATTTTTAAGAAAGAAGGCAGAAAAGGATGTCAGAACTATAAGAAATAGTGTTATTGAGCGTGATCTTGAAATTGAGTAAATAGATACTAAACAGTAAATTAAGGGTAGTAGGGGCTGCCGGCGACCCTTCGATTTCCTCATGTATTTCCGTTGCGTGTCGTGTACATTGTACTTGATTTACAATCTCGAACCCCAAAACTCAAAAAATTTGGAACGTACATAATAAAATTCTTCTTAAATGAAAAATATTTCCAGAAATACGATAATACAGACGGCATTTGCGCTGTATAAGAAAATACCATTATTTACCCTTTAATAATAATGTCGATATGTTTATAACTCTTTCTTCTTGGTCGAATTTATTACTGCTTCATAAAGCTTAGTATAGCAAACAATTTTTGTCTCAAAACCTTTGCTCTCTCTCTTACCATTAGCGAGTTATATACATCGATAAAGTGAAAGATTTCCAAATTTCAAAAATTAATTTCGCCCACTTAGAGTGAATATCAGCTGAAAAATAAAATCGAGTAATACATATCTATATGTGCTGTACAATTTATATAACTTTTTTGAATTTTCGGGTTCGGGATTATTCCATAGAAAGAACGTTCCTTTGCAATTTATAGACAAATACGTTTCACAAACTGCTTAAGAAAAGAATATGTCTTATGTCTACGTAAGAAATTAGTCGATTAAAAGTTATTCAGAAACATAAGATTTCTGCAAGAGATCATACCATCATTTTTAAGTAAAAAACAAGAAGTTATTCGCAATGCTTATGAATGAAATTATTAATAAGTGCTGACAAATAGTTAATGAATTTCATGTAGGGTACAGAAATTTAAAAATGTAGCCTAAAATCAGAACGTGTATTCGCACAGGAATTGCTGACAATGATGAAAGTAGTAAGCGTTTCACAGTGACACATGAATATTTGAAATTACGCGATGGAGATAAAGAAGAAATAAAACGAAGGGAATGGTGATCACGGAGGATCCGGTAAATAACAAAATGCAATGAGGAATCAAGAAAATAGAACAACTTCGCGAGTTGCGCTGTATGCTAGTTATGACCAGAAAATCGGAGTCAAAATATTGAAAATAATAAAAGAATGGAGACAGCAATCAAATGTTGGGATGCACTAAACAGAGGCTTTATCAACGACACCATGGATTAATATTAATCATTCCGGAACGAGAAGTAGAACTGAGACTAGAATAATTAAATTTAAAGAATACCCACGTTTAGAAAACGCAAAGAAAATGAGAGGAAGATTATAAAAAAAAACACGAAATAAACTTATAGGAAAAATACTGGTTTGCATTCAAAATAAATGTATGTAAATAGTCATGCAGCATTTTCTAATAAACCACAAAGATGTGCTTCGGTACCTAGATTTGTAGCTGCAATAAATAATGTCCGATTTTACAATAATGAAGCAGAATGCTTACCCAATTATTGTTTTATGCAACGTAATGCAGTTTCCTAAGATATTTCGAGTTATATCGTTAATATTTTTATTTGTTGCGTTTTGGATATGTTTTGCAGTTTCCCAAACATTAAGCAGTTGTTCCTTTAAAATATTCAATTGTGCCATACCCAATGCCATTAATGTCATATAAAATACATCAAAACATGCTGTATTTGTTCCAAAATACGTCACAAATACTAAATGGATTAATTTGTAAACGATGTCAAATCGTCCAGTTTTGAACGGCGGCGGCACCATCATTTTCATATTTATTGCGAAAGGTAAAATGCAAAATACAATAATTACTACGACCGCCGCGATTGCGAAATATTTTAGAATCATCCCTGAAACTCTGTCCACTAGTCGAATGTGCCGGTTTAGTCTTTCACTGTGATTATTGAATATGTCCGATTTTATAATTTCTAAGAGCGACATTAAACATTTCTTGTTTATTAAAAGACAAATTCCTTTGAATAAATAGTGCAGCATTGGAAGCAATATGCATATCATCCAGTTCACCAAGTTCATATCATTGGTTTCAAATGCATTCTTGATATTAAATATGATAAGGATATCTGTTGTAATAGCGATCGTAAGATTTAAAACAATTTTAATTGTATCAAGTTTTGAAATTTTACCGGTGAAGAGGAAACCATTTTTCGTTAAGATATAAATTAGTGTATTTAACGTCGCGAAGCAATTTACTTTATTCATTACGTAAATACGTATCTTGTTTGGGTGTCTACAAATTACTGATACGTATGGATATTATTTTGATCTTTATATATACCACATGTTTACGTGCGTATACACCCTAACTGCAATCAAATTTGTTAATTTCTCTCATTATCTTTAATTTATGCTTATTACACTGAACAGCATCGGCTGCGCTTATGTATTTTCAGTTCCATTATAATGTGTTCCTGTATATTATTAGAGTTTGGTAGTAACATTTATTTTCTTTTATTTGTAATAAAACGCATACATACTACAATGTTATTACAAGGATTTTAGTTGTGATAATACAGATTTTTTCGTGATTTGTTTTGAATTCGACAATATCAACTTAATACTCTTTAAACCTACTGTACATACATGTCCCCATTTTTTGTCCAATTAAGTTCCCGATCAAGATTATACTGTGTTACATCCCACAACAAATTGGACATCTTTTTAGCGATCGTAATTATTTATTTGGTTTCGTTAATAGTTAAACGAGGAAATTATTAAATAGGAAATTAACATCAACGTATAAAAATAAGTTGGCAATCTGGTTCTGTCCAATGTTTTGGCCGTTTTAGATATGCGTAGATATATGTACACTGCCGTTCAGTGAAGTTTGGTCATACAATAAAAATCTATTATATCACACTGTATACAATTATTAATACATAAAATTAGAAAAATATTAAGCATACACTCTTTTCTAAGGGATTAAAGCCATAAATTATTATGTAAAGTAGAAATATTGCGACAACCACAATAAAGTCCCTTTTATTATCATTCCAAGAATTTCTCGGGAGTACCGCTCTTTTGAAACGGATCGTTTGGGGATTATTAACGAACAATACATTTAGGAAATATACCGCAGTATCATTCTTGTTTATTTATCACAGGCGTAAAGATATAAATTTGCTTCATTTTACTGTTAAACGGGTGTTGGTGTGCATCTGTCGTTTTTACGTGAAAGTTTTAAGAAAATTTACTTCAAAATGGCACGTGGCAAGCCTATCAGTGTAGAAAAACGTTTACGCATTATTACGCTGTTTGAGGAAGGTTATTCGGGGCGACAAATTGCTGAAAAAATAAATATGAGAAGTTCAACAGTAAATGACATCATAAAGCGATATCGGACAACTGGAGCTATAGAAAATCGTGTTCGTCCTGGAGCATCTAGGAAAACAACAAAAGCTGAAGATTTGAGAATTGTATT
>LR736867.1:7657625-7712415 GCA_902654985.2 Oryctes borbonicus | reverse complement strand
AGCCGAAGTCAATCGCGGCCGTGAAGAACAAGTTTCGGCGAGTACGGTAAAACGTCGACTTCAACAAGCGGAGCTTCATGGACGCATTGCCATTCGAAAACCCTAATTACGTCGGGGCAAAACACACGGGCAAAACGGCTACAGTGAGCCCGCTCTCATCTAGATTGGTCGTTAGATGATTGGAAACACGTGCTTTGGAGTGACGAGTCAAAGTTTGAGGTTTTTGGGTAAAATCGACGAGTTTATGTCCGAAGATTTAAAACCGAAAAGTGATCCCGAACTGCATTGTGCCTACAGTGAAGCAAGAGCGTAGTTCTGTGTTAGTGTGGGGATGTTTCTCCTTTGCCGGGACGGGAGATTTATGCAGAGTGCAGGGTGTAATGAGGAAGGAAAATTATTTTGCAATACTCCAGAATCATGCAGTGCCATCAGGATTGCGTATAATAGGCCGTAACTTTACATTCATGCATAACAACGACCCAAAACACACTGCGTTAGTGTGGAAGAACTATCTAAAGGAGCAAGAAGAACAGCACACCCTGAAAATAATGACATGGCCCCCACAAAGCCCAGATTTGAACCCTATAGAGTTGTGGGATGAACTTGACAGGAGGATCCGAAAAATATGCCCAACTTCACAAGAACATTTACGGAATATTCTGTAACATGAATGGATTAATATTCTACAATCCATTTTAACAAAACTTATCGAAAGAATGCTTAGAATAGTTCGAGCGGTGATTAACAGCAAAGGAGGTTTTATCGATGAAAAAAAAAAAATAATGTTCAGTATGTTATATTAGGCCAGAATAACTTTTTCTTTATTTATTTTTGTCTTTTTTACCTGTACATACAATAAAATTGCATTTTGTTTTTAGTTTCGTTTGTTTCTGTAACGTTTTCATGTTTTTTACCAACCGACCGAACTTCTCTGAACGGCAGTGTACATTCTACGTAGGTTAGATTATTTTGACTTGTAAATTTAACTTCATTTTACTTTAGAAACATTGAATAGAATTAATTAATAATAATAATAGCATTCATTTCAGAAGTATCACACAAACACAAAAAGGTACATACTTGAAACAAGTCAACGATAAAAATAGATACGTATATATGACTATACAAATTACACGAATTATACAGACTATACAAATTATACAGTGTTTGACAAGAAGCCATCAATACTATAACAATTAATACTTAATAGATATTCCCTAATGCCTTTTTTAAATAAATTGTAATTTTTGAGACCTTTTAAGGGAGACGGTAAACTGTTGGGGTGGAGGTAAAAGATAGTCCGCAATTCGGGTATCACATTTATGAAAATAATTGTGAGCGGAAAATTCGTCCTCATGTTTATGTACAAAACAAAGCATATCAAATATATGCAAATCATAAAGGGTAAACAGAGTCTTATTTTTTAAAAACTTCTCTGCATGAATCTCTGTAACCAATACCAAATATCGTCCTAATTGCACGTTTTTGAATTAGGAAAACTCTATTTGACTCATATAAGATGCCCCAGTGAATAATACTGTATTTCATACACGCAATAAAATTGGAATAGTAAAAAGTTTTTAACGTTTCAACATTGCAAGTATTTTTTAATTGTTTTAGATTATAACACACTTTAGCGAGCGTTTTATAAAGGTGATTAATATGTTGAGTCCATTTTAAGTTTTCATTGATTGTTGAGCCTACGACTTGATGATAGTGCTCACCTAAATACTTATTTCTGTGACCAATTTTAATTTATTATGAAAATACATGAATGTTGTTTTTTCTCTATTAAGGATTAGGCGATTTGTTGACATCCAGCTATTAATATTACTGAAAATGATTTCTGCTTTATGCAGCATATCATGTAAATTAGATGAGTTATATGTTATATATTAACAGCATCGGCGTACACAATAATTTGCGTTTGAGCAAATTTCTGGGCAAATTGTTTATAATTTTTTAATATAAGAAACAATGTGAGGCCCAACACAGAACCGCGAGGTACCCCAATTTCCACATCTAAAATCGAGGATTGACATCCGTCAACCACTAAGCTTTGTTTTCTGTGCTTAAGATAGGATCCAAACCATTTTAATGATTTATCATTTATTCCATAGCGCTGCAGTTTATGTAGCAAAATATCATGATCAACTAAGTCAAATGCTTTTGACAAATCCATAAATATTCCCATACAATGTTGATTTCTACCTAGATTTGTATATATATTCTTTAAAAAATTGAAAAGAGCCGTATTTGTATATCTGTTCTGGCAGAATCCGCGTTGATTAGGAGATAGTAAATTAAAAGCTTTTAAGTAGCTGATTAGTTTTTGATTCATAAATTTTTGCAAAAACTGATAATAAACAAATAGGACGATAGTTAGAGAAATCAGTTTGATCCTCTTTCCTGTGTATGGGTTTTACCAAATACAGTTTAAGTTTAGATGGAAAAACACCTTTTTCAAAGGAAAAGTTTATCATATATGTGAGTGCGGTAGCAATAAGAGGTAATGAATACTTAACAATATATGAAGATACACAATCGTAACCGGCACAACATGAAACCTTTAGAGTTTTTACAGTAATCTCATCATCTTGTTCAATTACAGGTAAAACAAAAAGAATAATTAATCGTTGGTAAAGGCTTTACATATTCATCAATAACGCTCCATTGAATCTCCTGATTACTATTCAGTGATGCACTCATTGATATTATTATTAACAAAATGCTTATTAAATTCATTACAAAGTTTAGATTTATTTGAAAAATTATCAGGTAAAATGTTTAGAGTATTGTTGCTACTATAATTACTATTAATTTTCATTATAGACCACACAGCTTTGGATTTATTAACTGAAGACTTAAGGAAAGATTCATTGTTATCAATCTGTTGTTTATTTAAGAAATTCTTATAAAACTTCTCATAATTTTTGAAGTCTGTAGCAAACGCTGGATACTGTTTACTCATTTTTCTATAACAATAAAGTGTTTTTCATATTAGAAATTTCAGGAGTGATAAGTCTATAGCAACTTAATTTATTAACTTGACATTTTAATAAAGGATAACATAGACTATGATAATAAACAAAAATATTTAGAAATGTTGTAAAAGCCATATCAGGACAAGTACACTCATAAACAGAGAGCCAAGTTTCGTCCGCTAAAAGCTGTTAAAAGATATTCAAAGCATTTACACAAAATTTGTATCTGAAAATGCATGGTGGTGTGGAAAGGGAACATAATTTCAATAATTTGTGTATAACGGTCAGACAAATTATTATCTATACAAGATACGGAATAATTGTCTTCATTTAAATTTAAAAAGAAATTATCTATACATGATTGAGATAGATTACCAACACGGGTAGTTATAAGCTGCACATAAGTCACTGACTTGCTGTCGCATCACGGAAGAAATAGCGAAATTTATATTGAAGTCTTCACCAAGTATAACAAATTTGCTTTCACACTTAAGAACATGTAATAGACCGGCAAGATTTCCTATGAATAGGTTGAAGTCCGATTGCGGGGGACTATATAGAGCTACAAAAATAATGTTAACATCAGATTTTAGTTCCACTGCACACACTTCAATAATAGAATTTATGTTATACGTCTCTACATCATTTCTAATTTTCACCGACAAATTGTTTCTAGTATAAATCGCAAGTCCACCATGTTTATTAACTTCGCGACACGAACATGCAGTTAATCGATAGTTAGGTAAAGTAATCGATTCAATTTGGACCTTAGACTGCCAGTGCTCACGCAAAAGTAGCTTATCGATGTTGGAGTCCTGCAGGTATTTTATTATTTAAGCAGCGAATATTTTGATGCATAATTTTTAGGTTCATCAAACGATTTATGCAAGTATTTTCAGGTCAAAACTCCGATCTACTCATCTCTTCCTGATATTTAGCTGGATAGGACACCTTCAAAGATGAATATCTGTGGGTATTTACTGTTGAGGAGCTCGCATTGAACACCATCAATTTTCTTTGCGTTGATATAATTAGATTAATCTTGTACAGTAACCTTTGGATCTAAATTATAGACGTGTAGATGGTTATAACTTTCTACACCTTTGATTGTCGTAGTCGAATCGGATCCACGAATTATTGTGTTTTCTTGGCTTTGGTTTTGAACAAGACACACCACTCCAAGATTCTTCATTGCTTCCGTTAGTGTTCCTAAATATTATTTCAGTTTCCCTCGTATTCGATTTTTTATTTTCTCGCGCATTGGAATTCGGCCTTGAGGGTTTATATGGAAGAGATTTAACAGCGTTCGAAAATGTGACCGTAGGAGGTTTTCTTTTCTTTTTTTCAGTTGTTTTACCTACATTCGAACTATTATTTAAATTTTTATTGTTTTTTATGTTACCGTTAGATAACATGCGAATTAATTCTATGTTTGATTCTTTCAGTATTGTTACTTCATTTCTTAATTCATTTATTACTTGAAGTAAATGAATATATATTATGTTTTCTTTTGCTAGAATTTATAATAATAATAATAAATTGCCTTTATTAAAATAAAAAAATAGTATAGTGAGCCCTGGCGGAATCTAGCTTAGCTGCTCGTACTCAAACATTTTCCACCGCAATAAACAAGAAGAGGAAAATTACAAAACATAACTGCTGGGGTGAAATTAAACTAAAAAAATAAAGAACAAACGAAAACAAAAGAATAGTTAAGTATCACATTGGGCTACTGCTCAGAAAGAAAATACAACTTTAATACATCACCGAGGCTACCATGGGACCATGGTATAACTGGTGCTGAATGTCATCGAAAGTTTTGACAATCATATGTTAAATGTTAAGAAGAACACACAAGAATTTATGAGATTTTTGGAGAACAGATCTACTTGGAGTTATGTATGTCATGTATGAAACGAAGAAAACAAAATAACTTAGCAGCGATTAGAGAAATTGTTGAAATTTTCATTGTAAAGTTGCACACACTTTTTGAACACAGTACTACAGATTGGATTTCGTGGCCGTTGTTGGAGAAAAAACGAAAGTTGTTCAAACAAATATTTTTTTTACATAATTGTTAAATGTTAAAATGTATTATGTATCCCAAATACGTCTTAAATATGTGCCTAATTTATTTTTAATAACATAACGTCTCCAAAAGTCTCCCAGCACCCTGTGTGCTTGTTGGATTCTTTAAAGCAAAGAAATTAATTATTTTGGGCATATTTCTTTGTTTCAAAGCAATAGTTTTACACTTCAAATTTTGTGTGCACTTCTAATGAAAAAATGTTCTGTTTCCAATTATTCCTTTAACTCAATGTACAATTTCTTTCATTGAAAGAATATATCATCAAAATCTATAGACTCGAAACAAAAGTTATAATTTAATAGGTAACGGGGCAATACATAAAGGAGGACAGAACCAATGAATTACGTACGAGCTTAATTTCACGCGATAAGCAAGTTCGATGTTGATATAAACTCTTTGAATTAAAGAAGCCAGTTGAATGATAACAATGCCGAGGTTTTTAGCTTCACTCACAATTGGTAAAGTTCCATCATTAATAATGAATGAACCCAAACTAGACAACTCACTACGAGCTTGCTCACTACCAATGAACAAGACCTCAGATTTGAACGCATTTATATACAATATGCAGCGAGTGTAGCGAGGCTAAATATAGTATCGAGGTACTGTTGTACTCAGCGTAAGCCCAGTTTTCTCTTGGAAAAGAATAATACACTTGTGTGTGGTCGGCGTACATGTGCACCTCGCAGGTCCCGAGTGAGTCAAACAATGCGCAAGTATATATTGAGAAAAACAAGGGGGCTGTGGAATTCCAGGCGATAAAGAAACCCTTTCAAAGATAATGTTATCTCTCTTAACTAACTGCGATCTATTTTGGAAAAAACTGTATAGTAAATTAATTGCACCTTCTGAAAGTCAAATGTAGTGAAAGATGGCAGATAATAAATTGTTTTTTACGAAGGCTTTCGTAAAATCAAGCGGTATCATAACGGTGGCCAAACCCTCATCCCTCATCGCTTCTCCCTGAATCTCTGAAATAATTTCACTTTCGCTTCTTATTGCCGGTCATATAAAATTCTCCAAAAAGTCAACTCTAATTGCCCCCCTTGACCACATTCTGGCTATGCCCATATTTTAGGCACGTTATCAGTTACACTTAAAAGGCCACTGCGAAAGCCGGATTTTTTTTTATTTTTATTAATTGTCAGTAAAGTATCTTTTTAAAAAAGGTTACAGAGTATCGGTCTCAGATCTGAGTAAGACTCGGGTTTCTCTTTTTTAGGGAGCGGTACTACATGAACCTATGAATACTTTACAAGTATGAACTGATAATTATCTACTAAATACGTTTTAGTCATTTGAGAGAATAAATCGGCATTGCCAAACCGTTAAATCACTATAATACAATTATCATTTTAAAACAAATAAGTTTTGATTGCAAAGTGTTTCTTTACAACAAAATTGATTATTCTTTTGTTCAAAGGAATTTTGAACGTAGCAACAAGCGAAATATTTTTTTGTGTTTAAGGAATATTTATTTGACGATTGAAAACTGCAATTTCTTTGAAGTAAAGTATATTGCATTGAATGAAAAGAACCTTTCTATTAGTGCATGTAGCTTCTGTCGGGTTAAAAGAAGAAGCAATGTTACATTAAAAATTATCTTTTATTCTTAATTACAATAAAATGTTGTTCCAATCCATCTTTTACCTTCAACGATTGGTATTGTTTTGATTATTATCTTTTAATTTCTTTCAATGGTATCTGGCTTTAATTAATGCAAATACGGAATATGCCCAACGAATGACCTAAAATATTTCTATTAAGACATTTGTAAAGTAATGTAAATACTAAATGGTTTTATATGCTTCCATGACCATTGTTTAGATTAACTTGGTTTAAGGAAGAAATAGTTCCCTAGTAATTACGATAACTGGACACTGAGAAACCGAGCGTAATGTGCTGCTTACCACGCTAAGAGACGCTAGAGAAATGTCTATGAGGTTGTATAATCTTATAACTAGCGGTTGTTGCGCTCTCTCCATTAAAACCGAAAGCGTTTTCTGAGACTTTTGATCAAGTTTGTACCACTTCGAAAGAAAACACGATTCTACTATTCTGTCGCTCTAAAACACTTGAGATTTATTGTACTCATTAAAGCGATTAAAAATAGTCTTACCTTGTAAATTATTTCATTAGCTAGCCAATGATATGCAGTTATTTCAGCGAAAATTATGCTGGAATATCCCAGGATACCTATTAGGTTATTGATGTCTGTCTCTCCCTGAAATGAGAAAAAATCGGTTTCATGGACCTAAAATATAATAATAATAAGTTAATAGGTCTAGGGCACAACAAAATCAAAATAGGAGAAGAACAATAAACGTAGATGAAATTTGCAACTAATACAACTTACTATTAAATTCATTAGAGCTTGGGCACGTTTAATTTCGGGATTTAATTTATTATAAAAATATATATCTGCAAAGAAATGTGGCTTTCTATAAAATGAATGGTGGTTTCTTTTTAAAACAAAATTGTCCCTATGTCGTGCGCAATGCTCATGATCCCGTAAATGTGGGTAACTCGTCGATGTTAGTATGCACATAAATTAAAATTTATAAATATACATCGAAGTGACAGTCAATAAATCATGCATCCTAAAAGTACCTCAACAAGAATTGTTGAAAGGTATGTCAAATTTGATACGTATTGTATTTCACGCACCTTATCTATTTAATTGATTCCTTCCAAAGCCACAGTGCCATAGGCTCTAGCGCTATGCGTAATTGCATATAAATATTAAGAGGAGACATCAAAAATATTTTTAAGAGAGTTGCAGGTATAATAAACTTCTTACAATTTTACACAAACTCGGTCAAATTGCCCAGCCCGCGCCAGGTTACAGTCGGTCACCGCCGCCCGAAAATTTACACGCTTGGGAGGATGTTTGAATATCGCTACTAAGTGAGATCTGTATCTTTAATCTAATCTATAGTAAAAACAGTTTTCTCCTGATTTATTAATAATTAGTTAGTGGAACACCAGGTTTGACAATTAGCTAAAGCTTTGTTAGTTGCTACCAGCAGAAACCGCAAAACAAGTTTAAACAACACTTTACCCTCAGATACATAACACCACAGATTGTTATTCCTCTAATGACAGTAAAGAGTTTTGTAATTTTTCTATTGCTTGCAATACTCCGATGTAATTGCTGTGAATAGTTTGTAAATCGCTTTTAACTTGACTACCTTCACATTTTTTCTGACTTGTTTTGATAGCTGCACATTCTTTCGGATTGAATAATAGAACCACTTTCTTTATACTCTCAAAATATCTATGATAGTAAAATGCCTCTTCTAAGCAGGTTTCCCAACGGGTAAGGATCGGTTGTACTGGTTCAGGGGTATGAGAACACAGTCTGTGAAATTCGCGAATACGTTTTGTGGATTTCAGAAACACTGCTTTTGTACTCGCAATTAGCGCATCAACCTGTGGATAACATCTACGAATTGTCTCTGCTGCAAGATGTAGAGCATGAATTTTACATGTAATATGTAAAAAGCTACTACACTGTTCCTTAAGAGACCGGCCTACAGAAAGCATGGTTGCGGCATCGTCTGTCATAAACATTAAGACTTGATATTTCAAATTTTTCCAATGTGCTTAACACCACTTTTGAAAATACTTTAGAAGCTAATAAAGTTGAAGATGGCGATTGATGTGGTTCCATTTTGGGCACCGTAACATTAAGTACAGATCTTTTTTTGCAATCAGTTGTTTCATCCACACACAAACGCACTTTTTTATTTTTTAGATCAACCTTAATTTTATATTCTAAACGTACACGCACAGATGTTAAATAATTTCGTAAGGTGGTCCTGCTCGGTAATGTAATATTGGCGTATTTCCAAAATGAAATAACTGGATCGTTTAACAAACAAAACAAAAAAAAAAACAAACGTCAGATTACACTGAATCATCATTGTATATAAATCAAATAAGAATTGTTCGTATTTTGCGGGGATGCCGGTTTGAATATTATTATGGTTTGCACTTTGCACATGACGTTTACAATGTATTTGTGACCAACTCGTTAGATATATATCGCACGCTAAACATTTAATTTTTACGTCGTCGTAAGTCAAATCCGGATAATCGTTAATCAACCTATTCACTGTCTTTAATGATAGTGATATGATTCTCAATCTACGTACCTTCGACATTATTAAAAATAGAACACAGAATATTTCGCTGCTACTATTACGTACGCTCCAGGCGGCAGCGAACTAGATACTGACTAGTGTTTCGCATGCGAGAGTCCATTCGTTAGCTGCGCACCCGAATTTGCCTATTCTATACATAAGTAAATTGCATAAGGGCCATAAAATATTTGAAATTCTTTTTTTTGCGTTTTGCTGGTTGTTGTTTAAATAAAATTCTTTTTACGTTTTGGAATTTATTTGAAAAGAGAGAAAAAGGATTTTTGTTGAAAAAGGAAATTACGAAGTAAAAGGATTCTTATTTAAACATTACAACCGGCAAACCCCCCAAAAAAGAATTTTAAATATTAGAAGAAAAAACCGATGAAAAAGAAAGAAAGAAGGTAATTAAGATCACAAGAAATTTTGCAGTTTGCTGTCCAGTATAGGAAGATTGTAGGGAACAGGATAGCGCATGGCGTCATACTGCGAGCTCAACCAAGTAAATGCAATGGTTTGCCTAACAGAATGTAAAAGTTTTGTCTTGATTTAAATGTCATCAGAAATGTATGGCCCAAAATGAAAAATTCGTAAGGGACAATTTTCAAAGAACAATTGCTAATTTAAGCGCTAAATTAGGACAAATCTGGGACAGGTTAACTTCTAAATTTTGGAATAAGCTTGCCAAAAGTATGCTAAGGCGTACTTGAGCGGTTTCAAGGCAAAAGGGGACACGATCAGTCACTAGAATTATTAATTATATTAATTTAGTTTTGCGTATCATGCAGACACTTCTAGGAAAAAGTTATAGATGTCAATGCAATTCTTACCATTACCGTTACTCGTATTATGGTGTTGCATATCGTAAAGCATCCACATGTATACTGCACAAGTAAAGGAAACGAAACCAAAGTACTTAATTTCTGGATAAACCTAAAATCAATAAATAAATAGTTGATAGTGACTCTGCGTGAGTTAATATTCATAAGTTTGGAAATAAAAACGTAGATCCTTTCTCTCAAATTTCTTTTAATTGAATTACCTAGCTACGTTTTTATTTCCAACCTTCTGACTAAAAATAATAATAATATAAGCTACGGTTAGTTTGTTTATTACCTACCCAATGATCGATTGGTGTAGAATTATACACTCTTTTAGAGAACATTCGCTTCTAACATTTACATCTCTATCCATTGATAATTGTCCAAGTTTCTGATTAGGCGTAATATTAATTAATCGCTCTTGTAATATATTTAATTGAGCTATTCCAACGCCCATTAGTGTCATATAGAATGCATCAAAACAAACTGCATTGACGCCTAGATAAGATACGAAAACACAATGGAAAATTTTGTATATAATCTCAAACCGTCCGGTCTCGAATGGAGCAGGTACCATCAATCCAATATTTGTTATAAACGGTAAAATACAAAAGACTATTATAAATATAGTTGCAGCGAACGCAAAATATCGAAACATTATTTTCGAAATTGTGGTTATAACTCGTACGTGTCGGTTTAATTCTTCAGAATGGTTATTAAACGTATTCGAACATAGATCTTCTAGAAGAGATAATAAACTTTTCCTGTTAGTTAGAAGTGTTAGTTCTTTGGTTGTGTAATATAACATCGGAATTAATACGCATACCATCCAATTAGCTAAAGTAATGTTGTTTATTTCTAATGCGTTTATAATGTTTAATATTATGAAAATGTCTACTACAACAGCAAGTAAAATGTTAAGTATTATTTTTACCATATCCAAGGCTGTCATATTTTCAGTAAATAAGAGACCGTTTTTCGATAAGATACTGCTTACGAGTTTCACGGTATCCACACAATTTATTTTAGCCATTATAATACCGTAGTTTGTCTAGCAAAGTCCATGAAGAACTGAAGCTTTTATTCAAGGTTACTTACTTTTCTATATGTGTATACATACGACCAAAGCAATAATTTCATATTTCGACTAATTGAATATAATACGATTCCCTTATTCCCTACACACACTAATTTACCACATTATCTATAATTAATTACCTATAATCGTTCTTACGATTTTCGATTATACCATTAACACAACCTAATCTTTTAGGACCTACAACAGTATAAGGCACATACATTACATGGTGTGCCCAAAATTTGTAATGCAATTATTATATGTGCCCAAGTATAGGTGTAACGTTTCATTTAAATAAGCTGTTTAATGAAATAGAACATTATGCATTAGATTTACTTTTACAATGTAGTTTGTGTGTGTAAAATACTTCAATAAAAAAAGTGAAATGCGAGATTTGAGTTTGAAAATAAGGTACTGCATTAAAGGCAGAGCGAAAATTTTGAACTGCAGTGTAATATTTTTTTCTTTAATTTGACGTATAGTCAATTGTGTTTATGCTAAATCATTATCAGACGAAAATTAATTCCACGTAATTTGTGTAACAAAGTTTACAGACGAATAAAAAGTGTAAACGATCGATGCAACTCCGAATAGTTTGTAATATTTTGTTGTATTTTGTCAATGTTAATGTTAGTAGGTTTGTATAAAAATATATAAAACACAAAAAAATAGATAATAAAATTTAGATAATACAGGGTTATTACACTGGCTGCAATCAAATATGCACCACCTCTAAATTGTAGGAGTATTTCTTTAAAATTTTATAAATGCTTTTACAGGAACACTTATTACAATCCGATAGTTTCAATTTAAGTGTAAAAAATGAGTAAAATGCGTGCAGTATGCAGATCAGACTTCAAATAGAACAATTGTAGAAGTTACTGAAAGTTAAATATTTTGGCGAAAATGAACACAAATTCGATTTAAAAATTCATTAATAAATGTCAACTTTAAAATTCAATTCAAAAAGATAACTATCGGTAGGGGCTGTGGTAGGAATTTGTATTTGAATTTTTTTTAAAGAAAAATATTCAACATTTCATAGCAGAAAATATAATGTTAAATTTTCTTTTATTTACTGTGTGCTATTTATACTACGCTGAGATTCCCAAATAAGTATATTCTTGGTCGTGAGCTATACGCTTGATCGTTCTTCCGTCAACCACCTTCCTTGTTTGTTGTTTTACCTCTTTTTATATCGAGAGATAATATCATTGTTATTATTATTACTATGTGGAAGTAGAATCCGTTCGGAAATATTTTAGTCTTTTACTAGACTAGTCTTGTGTTTTTCTGACATATCAACATTTATCTTCTGGAGATGTTATAGGTAAATGTAAGGTTATACAGGCCCATTTTGTCATTGTTGCCGGACAAACCGAGTCACAGTGCTTAGCTGATTGTATATCCATTCACTTATTTGGATCGCCATGGAGTACTTGGCTCCAGGTTCTAGGTGCCGCGTGTGTGAACATACTATAATCATATGATTGATTCCATTGTATCGTATACCTTGCACTGCAAAAGCTGTAAAACTTCTTTTCTTCTATGCATTGCCTTTACTTTCAAAAAACTTAAACGCATTTATATGTTTCAATTTCAGATGAATTATTTCGTCGTCTTTATTCACATACTGATAAAAACTGTAAGATGCCACCTCAGCGAAATCTAGAGCATGAGGAAAAAAGTCAACCACCACTTATTTGATCTAACTTTAGGTTGATAAGAGAAAGAGAGACGGTTGAATTCCTGCTCTTTCATTTACATGCTGAATGATTTGCTTGCTTTTTCCTTATTTGCACAGAACGTGTTTGGTTGTTTTGTCATTTGTAACATTCAGACCACAATCATAGTTAGTTGTATTTACAGTACACAGTAAATCATTCTTGTGATTTTCCATTATAAAATATGTAAAAATTACAGATTTCGTTAGGCAACTCAAGTTTTACGTGATGGATCTCACATAACTGCATTGGTACAGAACGAAACACGTTTTGTAGCATTTTACATAACACGTTTGTGAAAACAAATAGCATAATTACATAGTAAGATCTGTAATTCCTAGAAGTACAGTATTTGTCATTGACGTACATCAAGGAATGTAAAATATTGAAGTTACTAGAGACTCTGTAAAGTTAGATGATGTTACGTTGATTATTTTGTTGTCAACGTTATGTTGTATAATTTTACCAATTTTGTTGTTACTGTGTAGTTACCTCACCACGATTCGATTAGCTTCGAAAGTGTATAATACGATTTGCGATATGTATTTTATTATTTCAATAGTAGAAACTATAGTAAATATCTTTGGGAAGTTCAATATATCGGTAACCCAACTTGTAATGTTGGTTGCCGATGAGCCATGTTCAAACATGGGTAAAGCTGAAAGGTTGCTAAAACAATCTCATCCTCAATTGCTTCATATAACCTGTTTGCTCCATCAATGTCATCTTGTAGCTGAATTTATTAGAAACAGTTATTCAAAAGTAAGTTTCTACCAAAAAAGCTTTTATTAAATCTCCAAAACGCATTCGTGAGTTTAAACAGGCTTGTCCAGGTATTCCTCAGCCGCCACAGCCGGTATTGATGAGATGGGGAACGGGGCTTAAAGCTGTTTTATATTATGAGAAATTTTTGCACATTATTAAACCTTGTATTTTAGACTTAAATTCGCAAGAAGTCCAAGCAATTTCAGTAAGCCAGCGGCTGGTATCAGATACCGAAATCCATACTCAGATAGAGCAAATTTCCGAAAATTACTCAATTCTTTTAGATACTATTTCCAAATTAGAGAACACCAAGCTTTCGTTACATGAAGCATTAGATATAGTAAATGACCTCAAAGTCTCGCTGGGAAATCTAACAGATAATGTAGGAATAAATAAGAATCTCGATTTTCAAACTATAGTGTGTATAGAATAGAGTTCAAGTGAAAACCAAGAGCGCGAATGTAATGCGAACGACGTTCTTAAATTCGCGAACATCACATCACTAGACGCAGAACGCTCATTTTCCAAATACACCTACATATTTTCACCTCGCCGTAGGAGTATGACTGAATCATCAATGGAAGCCATGCTAAGCACTGGGAATTTTTGCGTCAGTCTACATCAACAACACAATCAAACTAAAATAGTAATCACATACATTATTTTGAATATTGATAGTAACCCAGCTGTACGCTATTGCGAGAGCACTCGTTTCTGCTTCAGGCTTATCTATGACTGATACCGTCCACGATTTCTACGCTAAATATGTTTACCGACTGAAACCGGTGTTGCACAACCAAACATTTCAAAGGAAAAATCTCGATGGACGGTCCTTTTGGGTGCGTTTGAAACCATGCATTGCAATGCGCACTCGTATCTTAGTCACAAAGCATAGTACACATCGTAAACATGTTTAGAATGTATACAAGAGCTATTACAGCTTGCGTCAGCGAACTGGCTAAATTTCACCCTGTAGTCCTAATCACAATGGATGCCCTGTATTACAAATTTCTGCGTCTAGTAACGACAAGCATTTTGTAATACCTTTAGTCTATATACTTTAAACGATAAAGCTAACATGTCATTCGTTCGTAACTATCGGCAAAGAATGCGCCTTAGTAAGCCCTTGTATTCAACAATATATAAGAAAAATATATAAATACAAGTGTTCTTTTCCCGCAACGTACAATCGTACTGGATATGCTGGGAGAACGTTGTTTCTTATTTTTTGGTTATTTGTAATCTATCCCTTTGTCTACGACTTTCAAATTGTGTTTAGGTACTTATTTATAATAATTCATAAGTAATAATAAGTAATAAAACCAGTTTTTTTAAACTAACATCGGTATTGTCGACATCGTGTTTGCTCGTGGAAGAACTTTACGTCCTCAAGCTCAGCAATTCAGATTAAATATTAATATCATCAGTGCAAGAGTTAACAGTACACTATAGCCAATACGTACTATAGAATTAAAATATTTATTATAAATTAAAAAATAAAATAAAGCAATCTGACACTTCCGGTTATACAGGAAACAGCTGTCAACTTTGCTATTTTAAATGGAATATTCTATTTATTATTACATTTTCGAATTCCTAATTCTATTTTAAGGTACGTTTGATAAAACAAGTATTTGCAATATTCAACAGATGGACGAGTGCATGTGAAGTTATATAACTTTTTCTTACTTGGAAAAGTGAAACTTTGCCGAACTGTTGACCGTGGAAACTGAATTAGTTTTTCGAAAACATTATATAGCGTGTCCGACAATTACGCTACCTCTTTTCCTTTTCCTTTTCAAATTGCGCTTGCAACAAAACATAAGAAATGTCAAAATATTTACAAAAATATGCATTGCAACACAATTTTCCTTAGAAAAAAAAGTGTGCCTGACAATGATACTATAGCTTTTAAAATGTCAGTTACCTTCGAAGATATCTAAGTTAGTCATGATAATCCGGCATTGCTGAAACATTGAATTTTTTCGTTCTAAATATGCGGGGATTTGAGTTGCTTCGGTAATGAGAATTGTGCTTGTTTGGCATCTCATTTCTTCTAAATTTGGCTTTATTCATCCAGATAATGTTATCCAAAAATAATTCGTGCTCTTGAAACCGATCTCAAGTTTTTCAAATTCCATATCACTCCCTTAACAATTGTTCCAAATATGGTAACAAAAGTTGATAACTGCTTCCGGTATAACCGGAAGTGTCAAATTTTTAAAAATATTTCATTTGGGTAGCATATAACGGTAACTGTACTGTCAAGTTTTTCAATGTATACTCTTTCCTATAACGGTCGATGTAGTTCCCGGAGAGACACCTGTACGTGTATATATATTCATATTTTCGTTAAAGCAAGTATGATACTGGGAGTAGTATACTTTAAAATACAGATAATTGTAGTTTTACTTTTATAGTAAAATCAAATCATCCGCAAAATACATTTTTTATTTTGTCCGAGTTATTTACCCCTCATATACATATAAATATTTTGCAAGTGATGCATAATTATAATGAAATGTTATACCTTACTGGAAAGCTACAACATACTGCAAATATAAGAAGCATTTAGGTAATAGCGGTACTACCTCCATCTAAAATTATATTTGAAACTTGTATCTCTGTAATTATGAGACATTAACATCACAAGCGATCCAAGTGGTTGGATTAATTGTATCTTACTCTTATTAATGCAAATATTGAATATGACCATCTTACCACCTAAAAATGTCTTGTTTGTTTAGAATACTTTGTAGTTAATTGTGTATATTTACCACGCCCAACGAATTCAAAGAAATGTCTATGAAGTTGTACAGTTGTATAATCAAAGGTTTTCGCGCTCTCTCCATCAACAGGAAGAGGTATTTTTGACATCTTGCATTCATCTCGTACCAGTTTGAGAGGTAACATGATTGTATGATTTTTCCACTCTAAAAGTTGAAACGTTAGGAAAATATCTCAGCCTCATACACATCTATAGCGCCTAATAACTCAAACCGGTGTTATTTATTTTTCTGATGCCATTGCAGTAGTTTTACTATCATCTCTAGAGCAATCCTATTATGATGTCGTTTTAGTTTGCTAACAGTTAAATTTAATCTATTTTTTCACAAATTGGAGGTGACAAATTCATTGACACAGTAACGAACTACAACTATGTCATAATCGCTTATAAAAATTCAAATGCTTATATAAAAAATTCATAAAATTCAAAATATATAATATATTCCTTATAGACTAGGTATTTCGAAGAATGTAGAAGAAAACAAGAAAAATTATGGCCCGGTTTCAATATCGTCAGCAATCTCAAAAGTATTGGAGAAGTTGATGTACGACAAGATTATTTGCTTCTTAAATAAGTAGGATATACTGTCGACAGTGTAACATGGCTTTACGGAGAACAAATGCTCAGCAGCTTTTCAGGATATAGAAATTACAAATGCATTGTTGTTTTCATGGGTTTGAGCAAAGCTTTTGATATGGCCGATCATACCATTTTGCTTGACAACTTTCTTCATATGATATTCGCGGACGAGATTGGAAATTGATGAAATCGTATTTGCAAGAGTGTATTCAAATTATTGAATATCAGGGCATCAGCGTAAGTTGCTATGATTCGTCCATTAACGTTCATCCTATTTGTAAATGATTTCACACAACAATTACTGTCATTATTAAACAATATAGTTTTATACGCGGATGATATCAGCTATTTTTCTTATGCGAATTCTAAGGCAGCAATAATCATGGAGTACGAGGAAACGCTATCTAAGTTTTCAGAACTGGCATGAGAAGAATAGGTTCTATCTCAATTTAGAGAAGGCCTGTTCTATAAATTTTACACCAGGTACTAGTAAAGTAAGCTACAGTTTATTGTTGAAAGTGGAAGAAAAATCTATACAACTTGTGCAATAAAGTAAATTCCTAGGACTACATGTTGAAAATCGTTTTAATTGGAAAACACACGTTTTTAATCTCTTTCCCAGGCTGTTTTCTACCTGCTACGCTTTATTTTATATTTACAAAAATTTTACAAAAAGTGCAATATGAAATATAGTTAGAGTTAATAGAATGGAATTGTGGAGACTATACACTAAAAACTAAACATTTTTAACCCTATCAAGTATCTACATTCCAGAGGTTCTTCTATATGTTAAACACAATATAATAAACTTTAATTTAACCAATTGTTTTCATGAATATAATAGCCAGTTGTAGAAATGTCTTTCGGGTGTTGTCGCGTTGTTAATATTTTACTTAACGTTTCGCTGATTATGCTGCCAGCTTCTTCAGAAGATTTCTAAGGACTGTCTAAAGACTTCTAAAGACAGTCTTTAGACAGTCCTTAGAAATCTTCTGAAGAAGCTGACAGCATGATCAGCGAAACGTCAAGTAAAATATTAACAACGCGACAACACCCGAAAGACATTTCTACTATGGATTACGGTCGTGAAAGCCTACACTTAACTATAATAGCCAGTTTGTTGAAAGGCATTGCTTTCTCATACCTAGAGTCGAGATGGTTTAAAAAGTACCTTATTAAATGGTATCTAAATTATACCATCACTCTCCAATATATTAAAAACACTGCAACTATTAGAAATTTCGAAAAGACACTCAGAAGCTATTTATCCATTCTTGTTGTTGTTAAATATTGTCTCCTTTGTGAAAATAGTTTTAAGGGCATTTTGTTTGTTTTCGAGCTATTTGATCGATGTTTTGACTTATCTCATGCCTCTTTGTAGCTCCAGTAAACAATAAACATTATTACCATTATTGCTATTGTAAATAATATGATAAAGTGTTAATTATCTCGTCACAAACTTACGTTAGAAATTATTTCATTACCTATCCAGTGGTATGCTGCCATTTCAACGAGCACTATACTTGAATAACAGCTAATACCTATTATGTTGGCGACGTCCGTATCTCGCTGAAAATGAAAAATATGATACAACAATTTCTAATATACGAATTTTTCAGTCAACTGTTGAATATCCTTGTTTTAAAATACTCAGAATTTTACATTTTCTTACAGAAAGTTATCCTACCCTTTCTTGAAAACAGTTGATTACAATCTATTGCGTACACCCTTACCATTATGGTTAACTGTAAGATGGCATTACAAATAACGACACACCCACTCGTGTATTGTATAAATAAGGGAAACCCTAGCAAAACATTGATTTTTCTTGTGAATCTGAAAAAAACACTTTTAATACTCATCCATTTAATTTAATCCTTAAACGTTCACATTTACAAATAACGAAAATAAAGGAAAACGAAATTGGTACGAAACTACTTACTCGATAATTACATAGTGCAGGTCAACGCATTCCTTCAAGATATTTTCGATTATTAAATTTATGTTTCTGGAGCTATTCACTGTTTTCTGCGGCATCCCTTCATTTGCTATTTCTAATAAATTTGTTAAACGCTCTCCTAGAACCTTCAATTGCGCAACATCAAGCCCTAGTATGGTCAAGTAGAATATATCAAAAGAAGCAGTATTGATAGCTAGGTAAAGGCCAATTACAATATGTAAGTACTTGTAAATGGTTGCGAGCGGCGCTGATTCAAATGGCAGCGGTAATATCATCAGTGTGCTGTTTGTAACAAGAGGTAAAATACAAAATGCTGTAACGCCGATTGTCATTGTAATTGCGAAATATTTAAACATCGTCGATGACACTCTATTTACTTCTTGAATGTGTCGATTGAGTTTCTCATTGTGCTTATTAAAAATATCAGATTTTAAATCGCCCAGCAAAGATAATAAACACTTCTTATTAATCAAAAGTGTGAGCCTCCTAGCGATGTAGTTCGCCATAGGAAGCAACACACATGTCATCCAATTTGTTAATCTAACATTGTTTTTCTGTATTGCATTTTTCATGTTTGCAACTATAAGTATAACGACAGTAACGTCGAATAGGCAATTTAACGCTATTTTAATAGCGTTTAATAAAGTGATACTTTTTGTAAAGAGAATTCCATTCTTAGATAGAATATAACTTGATGCTTTCAGAGTTTCTATACAATTTACTTTCGCCATTAAAATATATTTGTATGTGCCTTCTTCTGTATGTGTGCAATAAAAGAAAACTAAAGCATTTACTAATGTCAAACCTTATATATTCATATAATGTATATGCTGTCCTAACAATCAATTTTCTCCCACTCTAACTGCCTCTAATTGTCGCTTATTATATGTGCAAGTGCGCTGATATGCAGTCTTTATTTTTCGTATTTCGTTTATAGTTAAAGAAAATGGAACATCCTCATTATTAGGTAACGTTAAACGCTAAAGGCAGAGAACTTACGTTTATTTTAATCTGTTACCTTTATATTTAAAAAATCCGGTGTCATTAAGTCCGCCCCAAGATTTATTTCTAGTTAATATAAACGTATCTACCTCTTTCTTTCATTAATCACCGTCCAATTTTATATAAATAATATAGTATTATTCTTTGTTCGCATGAATATATGTACATCTTGTGTGCAATTTATTTTCGAATGTTTACAGTTTAGTTTTCAAATAAAAAGTATTTGGAGCAAAATTTTGTACAACATGAATTTATGCCCAAGAATGCAGCGTGTTAAGTTTAAGCTAAAAACGATACGATAAAAGTTGGCCTTATAAATTGAACATTCTGTATGTTATTCCATTTTGGGATGTCTCACTTTAATTCATCTCACCTTTGGGATAACTGAGATAGTTTATTGCTCAAGTGCTTATACAAAGTTAAAAAGAAATTATGTATTTTGGTGAAACTACGGGAAATAAATTCATCTCTAACCGGCCACACATTTTTAACGTCAAAAACAAGAGTATACTTGATACTTAGTAAGTCCTAGTAAATTTGTTGTTTCATAAGACTCTTTACACTTCACAAAATGGGCAATTGAAGTAGATGTCTTCTGATTTCCAGTATGTAAAACCCTAAAAGATATTTTGAAAAATTTAATTATATCAGTAGAATTCGCTTTGTACTCCAGATCTCCAGATAGCGGATCACTTTTGGATTAGTAAATGGTAGTTTTTATGTTTGAAACCAAGAGATTCCATTGGTATAGAAGAAAGAAAGTAATTCGCCTTTAGATGTGTAGAGTTGCAAATCTCAAGATCATTAATATTATTGTAGGATATCAAATGTGGTTTATCAGATTTCATTTTTCAGTGAAGTCCTAAAGTATCTCTTCTTCCCCCCGTACTAACTTTTGAACGACAGAAGCTAGCGTTGAAAAAAATAGGTTGATTTCAATTTGTTTTTTTATGAATTAACTTTTGCCGTTATCGGTAGTTCAATTGCATTTTCGGTGTCACCGGAAGTAACGTCAACTTTATTATTTTAAATAGAACATCCTGAATGAAGAAGCTAATCGGTTTTGATAATCTGTTTTCGTTATGGAAAGTTGACTACAATCTATTGCGTACAGCCTTATCATTATTGTTAACTGTAAGATGGTATTACAAATAATGATACACCCACTCGTGTATTGTACAAACAAGGGAAATCCTAGCAAAACATTTATTTTTCTCGTGAATCTGCAAGAAATACTATATATATTCAAGCATCTAATTGCTTAAAGGTATTTTCCGTAGAATTGTTCAAATAATAATAATAATAATAAACTTTATTTTACCAGCAATGTACAACATATGTAGTGGTAACGTCAAAACAAAATTTGTATGTGCGTGTGTTTGTGTGCATGACGCATGTTTGTGTGAGTGTGTGTGTTTGCTTATGTATATGTGTTTCTCTGATATGTGCGATAATATATGTCTGCGTGATGTCGATGCACCATGATGGTAATATTATGTCAATTGTCTCTGACTGATTTGATGTTTTGTAGAAATTCCGCCACATAGAAACAGTTTTCTAAAAAACATCTCATTATTTGTGTCTCAAATTTTGGAAATTCTTTTTCGATCCACGAAGCGGGAGCGTGTTCAACAGTTCCAAATGTTTAGTTTTCATTGCGGTTGTTGCCTGTCTATGGTAAGGAACGAATACCTGTTGTTTAGATCGCAGCTGAAGAGACATGCCCTGCTGCGCAGCTGAAGAGACATGTCTTGCGCAAACTAGCTGTTTATAGATACATGCTGATGGAAGAGACATAATCTTGTTTTTTATAAATAGCTGTCAGTGCAGTGCAGTACAGTGCATGCAAGGCTCTTTTCTGTAGGATAAAGATATCATTCGCATGTGCAGATTCGCCCTATAATTGAATGCTGTAGCCCATTCGACGGTGAAAAAGTGCGTGATATGCTACTACTGCTGCTATTTTATTGGTAATTGAACGAATTCTCCGTATGACATACAGTGCAAAAGAAAAGAAGAGAGAAGAAAGAGAGAGCATCGATTTCAGCTCTCCAGGTCCAAGAATACTCCTAGTAGTTTTGCTGATCCGGCACCTGTAGGTGTCCTATTTCGCTTAGATGTAAAAGGTAATTGAACGGTTTTTTCTTCATTAAGAAGAAGTTTGTGCAACGCAAACCATGTGATAGCTTCAGATAACATCACACGACTTTTTGCTTCCAGCTGTTGATCATTTCAGCCTCTGCATAAAAGTGTGGTGTCATCAGCATATTGCACAACCTGACCTGACGTGTGCTGTGGGAGATCGTTGACGAAGAGGGAGAATAGCAGCGGACCCAAAAGGGATCCCTGGGGCACTGGAACACAAACGTTCATACTTACCAAATAACGAATATCTAGAAAAAGAAAAACGAAATGACGCTAAGCTACTTATTCAATAATTGCATAACACTCTAAGCGCAGTTGTCATTGTAATTGCGAAATATTTAAACATCACCGATGATACTCTATTTACTTTTTGGATGTGTCGATTGAGTTTCCCATTGTGCGTATTAAAAATATAATAAAATAAATAAATAAATATATATAAAAAAAAAATAAAAAATAAAAAATAACGTCAAAGCTTATATATATAATATATATATATATATATATATATATATATATATATATATATAGTGGAAGTAATTACATATGTACATGCTGTCTCAACAATCAACTTTCTTCTACTTCAACCGCCTTTAATTGCCGTTTATTATATGTGCAAGTGCGTCATATGCATCCCTGGTTTTCGTATTTTGCTAATTGTTAAAGAAAATGGAACATCATCATTATTATGTGACCTTAAATGTTTTGTAAAATTTTGACTTAGACGCACTTCTTTTCTTTTTAGTTTTTATATTGTTACAAACTTATTACTTTACCTGTCTAATCTACTGAATTATTGTATTTTTTTGAGATGTTCGTATCGTCACATGCTTATTATATTATATATTAAGTGTTAACCTCGATTTTCATTTCTGTTTTTAAAAAAAGTTTTTAAACCAGAACAAGGGACACCGAATAACAGTTTAGTTTTCATTTTTATTCTGTATTGCCTTCGTAATTGTAGTTAAAAGGATAACATACATAGTTTCAAAAAGCTATTTATTTATGTTTGTCTCGTTCTGTTACCCTTATTTCTTGTGGCGTTATGTCCGCTAGAAAATCAATATAGACCCTTCAATTAATTGATAACCGCTTAAATTTCATATAAGTACGTATGTCTTATCCTTCCTATTTTCATAATAAACAGTAGTGTTTATTTATACTAGTTTATGGGTCTTTTCTTCTACGATGAAAAGAGTTATTTTGGCGATTTTTGGTCGCTAACCAAAGTTATTGTCAAAAAACTTCGATCATGTCACATTTTCAAGATACAGTGTTTCTGCAACGTGCGTGGGCGGAAGATAATTTCTTTCCTGAGCAGTTTTGGAAGAAAGATTTCAAAAAAAAATATTCGGAGACAAGTTGTTCACTAGATGAAACTATGCTCCAAAATGCAGCGTGTTTGGTATAAGCAATGGGAATACGTGTCTTCTGATTTCGAGTATGTAAAAGCTTCAGAGGTAGTTTGAAAAACTCCAGTAACATCATGGCAATAGCAGAATTCATTTTGTTCCGTGAAATCTCGAGGAGGATCGGTAAACTGCAACTTCTGTGTTTCAGGCCTAGAGAGAACCTAGTAGTTCGGCTTTAGGTTTATAGCGTTGCAAATCTCGAGATCATTGGTATCCCCACTTTTCCCAACTAACTTTTGAACGACAGAAGGTAGCGCTTTTAGACAACATAAGTCGGTTTCTGTTTTTTCTATAAACTTTTGTCGTTATCGGCATTTCCGGTGTCTCCGTTGACAAATATAGTGCTAATTTGGCACATTATAATCTTCACAAATTAAAAAAAAAATTGTTCGGATTGTTTATATCTCATGGCGGAATATAAACACAAGACTAAGTTATTACTCAGTTGAATAGAAACTCGTAGGTCCTCGTGAGCGCCAATCTCTTTGTTGTATTGTAAGAGAATCTGAGGAACAGGCGATGAGAGCACAGCCTCTGTCATTTTTTGGAATCCAGAAACGGTGCATTTATTACTAAAGAGCTCGTGGTCTAAGTTAGGGTCTTTGGGCCACGTTTCCGTCAGAAAATATTAAATTCGCACTCCGGCGTTTGAAGTCAAATTATATTTGACTTGCTTTGCAAACCGCCCACATTTTGATAGTAAATACTTAAAAATGTAGAGTTATCCATTACAAGAAAGCAATCAGAATGTTGCACTGGAAATGAAGCGAACAAGTTAGAGAAATTTATTTTAGTATATCAACATCGGCCTGGAATGTGATCAACAAAACTCTAGATCTATCATCCTTGCAAGCTAAGATTGAGCCGTTTCGTATCCAAACGTATTCGATATTTTTCCAAATTAATGACGTTCTTTGGTCAAGTGTTCATTGATAAATAGGCCAGAGGAAACATTAGGCACGCTGATCCCTGTAATCGTAGAGGACTTTCTAAAAAGTCTAGTTAATCCCTCTTACGGCGTGTGACGACGTTTTTATGTAGTTGTTTTGGTCTATCAGAAAAACTAGGAACATAATGTACCACATCAATACCGCCCGCTGAAATCGGACACTGAAGGAAAGTGTCGATCGTCGCTACGACATCAAATAAGTTTTCATTCAGAACTTCTGACCTCCAAATTATTTAAGCTCGAATATTACTCTAAGTTATCAATCTTAGTATGTGCAGCCAAGATTTTCGAACAGTTGCTAAAATTTCATCCATTTTATTATTGCTCGAAGTACGGTCAGTAACGGTCTCCAGATCATCATCAGCATTTCTAGTTGACGCCAGACAAGGATAAATCGCGCACGTTTTCAGCAGAAATAGGACATTGATATAGATGTATATTTCATATTAAGTTTTGTATATTGCAACATAATTAATATCGTAAAGGCCATAACAAGGAGTTTTTACTTAAAATACAATGGGATATAAAATTAATTCTAAAAATATAGAGAAAAATAGGTTTCGGGGGGATTCATTGAAATATGGATAACTCCCCAAAAATTAAGAGAAAAATTTGAAAACAGGTAACTCTTATTTTTTGTGTAGTTTAAAGATATGAAGAGGAAAAAAAATCGATAATATCTGTGAGTGGCGGCGAAAAGAAAGTGAGATCGTTTTTAATCCCATGGGCACGTCACTGATTCTTTTATCATCTAAAATGTAATGAATACAGTTTTAAATGAATTCGATATTTCGATTTTGTTTTGCTCTTGAATATAGCAAAAATGTGTTTTCGGGGACTAACTTTGAGCCACAATTACACCCCCTTAATTCGAATAGAGAAACAAAGAAAAAACCTATAATATTTTTCGGTGTATTACATTCCCTCAAAGTTTCAACAAAATCCAAGTGGGACAGTTGACTACGTTTGCTTGTCTGTCGTAGGATGTGTTCTATTTTCTCAGATTTTTTAAAACAAATGTGATACGGGGATAGTGTGTTTTAAAGTATGAAAGAATTTTGAATTTTATTTGTGCAACGAAAACAAGTTATCTGCAAAATATATTTCTAAATTTAACCGCCCAGTATATAGTAATAGAAAGCTACAACATAATGCAAATAAAATAAATACTTATAATTAAGGTACTAGTCCTCAAAGTTATGTCTCTCTACCTGTATTTAAAATTACATTTGAATCTTTTATTTTTTGTAATTCTGAAACATTAACACCAGAATATTAATAGTACTTGATGCGCCACAGCAAATTCTTTATTTTCTTGAACTACTCTAGAAAAGTTATTCGGTAATAGTAGGCCGCATTAATTGTATCTTGCTCTTATTAATGCGAATACTGAATATGACCATCTTACCACCTTAAAAATATCTTGTCTTTTTAAGAACCCTTTGCAATTAATTATATATATTTACCACACCCAACGATTCCAAAGAAATATCTATAAAGTTGTACAATTGTATAACTAAAGGTCTTTGTGCTCTCTCCATTAGCAAGAAGAAGTATTTTTTACATCTTGTGTCCATCTCGTACCAATTTGAGAGGTAACACGATTGTACGATTTTGCCACTCTAAAAATTGAAACAATAGGATGATAGCTTAAAGTATTGTACACATTGATAATGGAGTATAATTTGAATCTTCTTTCAGTTTGTTAAAGCTTAATTTACACATATAGGACTCTGCACCGACTGTGTTATTTATTTACGATTTATTACGATTATTTTGCATTCCCAGCAATGGTGATATGCACGGTTGTCGTTCATTACGACTGTGTTGTTTTCGATCCTACACTAAACAAAAAAGGTAGGTAAACACAATAAAAGAGTACGCCAATATAACAATTTTTTTTATAAAAATTGGTTCAACGAATAAATTTATCATTTTAATAAATAGCTGTTTATTCTGTTGCTGAATACATACTTTCCTATATAACATCATATACAATAAACGAATTTATTGATATAAAAAATACATTTATTAATGCCTAATGCAAAATCCCTAAAATTTGTGTCGCTTTTCAGAAAGTAGTTAATAAACAGGTATTTATTATATTAGTAAACATTTTCAACTTGATAAAAGTAGCTTATTGTTGTAATAAATTTATTAATTCATATAACAATTTTGTTTGTTGCTTTAAGGAAAAGAAGTCAACAAACACGATTTATTGAATTAATTTTTTAGTGTATATGAATGGTTGTATTGTAATAAACCATCGGAAGTCGCTACAGAACTGTTAAAGGACTCTCGCCTAGGCAATCTGAAATATATGTAGTAGCCTCGTATTTTATCCATGTTCTTGTTTGACATCTGTATAAGTAATTGATACAATACGCTACGTGTTGCTTAGTTATATTATTGTATTATTATTTGATTTATTTTATTAAACATTAACGAAGAAAATTTAATTATGTAGTAGAAAAAACTTAGTGCCTCTGTAATCTGTAACACAGACTACGACAGCAATGCAGTAAAATAATTAACACGGAAAGTGGCGAACTTTAAAAATAATTTATAGAAAAATATAGCAGAATTAACTACTGAGAAATGCAAAAGAAAATAGGTACTATTAACAGGTTACTATACGAGCATGACAAAAAGAGATAAAACACCGGGGATATGAAGATGAGAGTGAAACGACATAGCTGTATATGTGCGAATTGCCATCACGACACAACATGGTTGGGGCACGCCCGATGCACAGACCCATATGCGTGAATTAGACTTAAAAAATTAAGCACAACTAACTACTCTGGAAATATGATAAAATCATTAACAATGTTTCGAACCATTTAAATGTAGTCGATTATGAAAATTCACATATTAATTAAATAATGTGTTAAACTGATCATAAACCTACTTCAGATATGGTTTCATTAGCCATCCAATGGTATGCTGCCATTTCAACGAGTACAATACTGGAGTAACCGGTAAGGCCCATTAAATGCCCGACGTCATTATTTCCCTGAAGAAGAAAAATAAGATGTTTTCATTTGCAATGTGGTCTATTTAATATGCTGTTATAAGAAAATATTATAAAATAAAAAAAATAAAAATTTTAGGATGTACAATACTGCGACGCAGGGTGGTATACAGTTCGCCTGATAGACCGAAAATTATTAAGTTGAAATTTCATCTTTTGAGGCTAAGCCATGCTGAAAAATTAAGTAGATCTTGGAAATTTACAAAAATAGAATTTTTTCAATTAGTGTAGTGGATATGATAATAGATATGATAAAGTAATATAATATACCAGTACTTATTATGCAAGCGTTTTTACAAGATTAGAATAGTTCTATTTAAAGTTAATTATTTTCTGGGGTTTTTCATTTTACTTTGATCGCTTTCCACAATTTCCATTACTATTGTATTGACACAAAAAAAAAAGTTGCAAATAAAAGTTGTGATCACGAAAATTTAATAACTATCAGAATTCCATACGATAGGCGTGGCCAATAAAATATAGGCTTGCTTTCTTTAATGGAACTATATATTTTAATATTTTTGGGTAGCCCTTCATCTTCTGATTTCGAATGTATAACATGATATGTCAAAATGAAACAGTGACTAGTTTTTTAGTAGGTGTCAATTGGCAAATTCGCACAAATTACACTATTATTTATTTATTTACGTAACAAAACAATAAAAACAAATGTAGTGCATCATATAAATATAATGTTGCTCTATTTTGAAAGTAAAAATTAAATACTTCTCAGCACGTTTCGCTAAATAATTGGGCCAATCCTAAATTTATTTTAGATTTAATTTCATATTAACATTTGCGAACAGTTGTTGTACTGATACGTGACTTTCTGCAAACCGTCTTAAGATATCAATTAGACGACATGGATGGTAGCAAAATGGAGCACCATCGCATAATGTTTTAGCGATTCGAGAGCATTTAAACAGTCAATTTTCCGTTTGGATTAGCAACGTCGGGACTATTAGATTGTTTCTTATGAGTGCTCTTGAAGGAAAATGTGAATTTCCAATGCAAGCATTAACGCTGTCAAAGAGAAGATTCAGGAAGACATTGATAATTTGAGCGAGAGAAATCATAATTGCATTTCTGACATGATATCAGTTGTGCATAGACAATAGTGGAGCTCACTTTGAGCAGTTTATTTAAATTTAAATTAAGTAGTCGATAAGTTTTTGTCAAATATGTTTGTTTTTGCATCTATCTCCTACTGATAATATTTTTTATGATTTTTAGTAAAATGAGTCGATAATTATTTAAAACAGTCTTACATAATGTTATATATTTGGAATTAAGAAATGAAGAGCTATCCAGAAAAAAATATATATAGGTGTCCCGTTGAGAAACACAAATATATATTTTCTTGGACATGCGATTTAGATAATTTTCATAGTTTTAATTGGTTTACTCGGTAGGAAAAACATATAACTTTTGTTCGAAATCTTTTCTTGCATCTCCAATAAAAACGGAAACAAGTACAAAATAAAATGAAAAATGGGACACACGTTCCTAAAGGAACTAGGTTTTCCTATATTTCAATCCAATAGAGTAAAATGTGCTAAGGAAAATTAATACAATAAGCTATTAAGAAACAATACTGTTACAATGTATTACATATACCCTTACCATTATTGTTAACTGTAGAATGGTGTTACAAATAACTATACATCCACTGGTATATTGCACAAACAATGGAAATCCTAGCAAAACATTAATTTTATTCGTGAACCTAAAAGAAATTCTCTTAACACTCAGTTATTTAAGTACTCAAAGGTTATGTTTTCGATTGAAATTCTCAAGCGTTTACGTTGCTTTCATAACTTCGTTCTTTAACTTAAAATTAGCGTATAGATAATAACAAAGAAATTTAAGCAAAAGGAACTTACTTACTCAATAATCACGTAGTGCAGTGCAATACATTCCTTTAAAATATTTTCAGTTATTAAATGTATATTTCCGGAATTATTGAAAATTTTCAGTGTTTTGGTCTCCTCTGCCTCTTCCAATAAGTTGGTCAAACGCTCTGATAATACTTTCATTTGTGCAACATCAAGACCCAGTATGGTCAGATAAAGTATATCGAAAGATGTTGTGTTGAGAGCCAAGTAAAGGCACATTGCAATATGTAAGTACTTGTAAATGACTTCAAGTCGATCCGATTCAAATGGTGGTGGTATTAACATTGCTCTGGTGTTTGCGACAAGAGGCAAAATGCTATACGCCGTAACGACAATTGACATTGTAACCGCGAAATATTTAAACATCATCGACGATATTCTATTCACATCTTGGATGTGCTGATTGAGTTTTTCATTGTGATTATTGAATATATCAGATTTTAAATCATCCGACAAAGACCGAAAACATTCCTTATTAATCAAAAGTGTGAGTCTTCTGGCGATATAATTCGTCATAGGAAGCAATATGCATATCATCCAATTAGTTAATCTAACATTGTGTTCATGTAATGCGTTTTTGATGTTTACAATTATAAGTATCACAACAGTAATCTCGAATAAGCAATTTAACACTATCTTAATCACATCGAATGTAGTGATATTTTTTGTAAACAGGATACCATTCTTAGACAGGATATAACTTGGCGCTTTTAAAGTTTCTAAACAATTTACTTTCGCCATTCAGATGTTTTTAATATGTATATTTAGCGATCTTTCCCTACGTGTTTAAGAAAAGAAAACTGAAGCTTTTAATAATGTCAAAGCTTATATATACATATAATGGACGTAATAACTTACATGCCGTCCTAACAATCAACTTCCTCCTACTCTTACTCCTACCGCCTGTAATTGGAGCTCGCTTCATGTAATATACAGGTTTATCCGTATTCCGTTCACAGTTAAGAAAATCGGTATAATTTGTATATCGTCATTAACTATGTTGCAATAAAGACAGAAGCTGTAAAATTTTAACAGACCGTACAATAATATGATGAAGTGCGCGATCAGTAAGTGATCGGTTAAATATATGGCTGCCTAAAGCTAATCCACTCCGTACGCATTATTCATTTGTCATGTGACATACATTGGTCAGACACGATATTTTATTTCATTTATTATTTTATTTTCCTTGGTATTTGTTTGTTATATTACCTGTTTTTGAAGGCAATACAGCCGTAATAAGTAAACAATATTAAACTAGAAGACGGGGAGATTCGAGATATCGTTCGATGTTTGTTCACTCTTCCTCAGTGTACCGATTCCAGTACCCATAGAGTATTTGGTTGAGCTCCTAAAGCTCAATAATGTTGAAGATGCCAAAATGGCAGAATATATAGATTAACTTCACTCTGTATGAAGCAAAGTTGTTTTCAAGTTGAGGGCAAGTACTATGAACAATTAGAAGGTACAACAATGGGTAACCCCATGTCCCCCTTCATAGTGAACTTGTTCATGAGCAAATTTGGAACATGTATGAGAGCGGATGCCGCATATTGTCCTAGAATTTGGCTTAGGTAGGTGCGGTTTTGATACTAGGAAAAGTAATATTCTGGATTTCTGCGCGACCCTTAACTCAAAATTTGTTTACTTTTCTATAGAGGTCGATTGCATACTTAACAGAGTCCAATATAGGCTTTACGTAAGAAATTCCACGACCTTAACCCCGGTAGAAACTAACAGTAAGAAATTCGTGAAACTCACAGCATATCGAAAGGCGTGAGTAAGATTTTGAAGGGCCAAGATATGAATGTATGCCTAGGTTCGCGTAATTCACTTAAAAACCTTCTCGATAGTCCTAAAGATAAACCGAAAAGAGAAGAAAGGTCGGGAATTTATAAAATTGCATGTAGTGACTGTAATAAAGCCTATATTGGTCAAACGAAAAGAGCGATAGGCACCAGATTTAAAGAACATATAAGGAGTTATCGCTACGGAAGATTGGACGCGTAGTGTAGTATTAAATTAGAAAACTTGTAATTGGTTAAGAATGTAACTTCGCCGCGAGAATCAGATGCATACAAGACGGTTTACATAAAAAATAATAAAAATCTGATGAACAGAGAGAACGGGCCGTTGTCGTACTTTGTCCTTCTTGACTTTTTGCAGTAGGCTGGCACTTGTTTATATTTTGGGTTATAAAAGAGACTTTTATCCGTTTATCTGTTTATCTGTCCGTGTTTTTCGCAAGTCATAGTTTTAAGGCGTGTAAGGGGTAGAATAGGCACTTATAAATAATATTTTTTCTCGGAAAAAGGGATAGTACATGCTATTTTTTCGCATGTCGTAGTTTCAAGGTGTACATGGGGTAGAAATAGGCACTTGTAAAGAATATTTTTTTCTAGGAAATAGGAATAGTACATGCATGTTTAGTTTTTGAAGTTTCTCACATCATTCGATTATAGGGTGATGATGAGGACCATTCGTCTACTCGAATCGGCCGTCCCGGACTAATTATTATATTATTATATAATTAATTAAACTTGTGTGGTGCGGAGGTTGCCGATACTTATGTATTGTTTACCATACTACGCCACAGTCCTTGCTATCATTATTATTATTATATGGGTTGATGAAAATGTAAATCTGCAAAGAAAACATTCATTAAGCTAGTCTCAATGCGATTAAAGTAACTAACTGACAAAGGATAGTGTCCGATGATACATATGCTATATATACCTCTAACAAAAAGATATTATATACAGATAAATGGAAATTACTCACAGAGAGTAATAGGATTACGTAAATTTATTATAATTTTCTATGTATATGGTGTTAATGAAACTTTCATATAACGATGTGATACAAAAGACATATTCCTTTCGCCATTGATACGTAGATAGAAGTATGTACATTGTTGTAACTCTTAATAATAGTAAAAGTATACAAAGTAGGTAGATCTCTTAGTCAGCACATTTGAAACATATAAAAGGGGTTCGCGCTCGAGCCTCAATAAAGTATTAAGAAATCACTCTCGCACGTAAGTCGTTACTCTGCTCGTTTAACTACCGAAAGTTTATATTAGAATTCTATGTTAATTCTAAAATTGTTCTAAAAGTAATCTTTATAATAATTAGATGTTATTATAATTCTATTGTGTTACGGAGTACACAAATAAAAGCTGCCCTGCTGTTTTTTTTTTAAACCCGAATTGTGTTGAGAGGAATACAACAACATACATATATTTCTCATCATTTGTTGTCAAAGTGACCTGACTAGACCTGATATTATTCCACTTATACCAGCGTCGCCGGGCATAGAGAATCGAATAGGTCAGTCGGTTTTGTCCATGACCTCGTAATATATTTGCGTGCTATTTGTGTGCATATTATAAATTGATAATGAAATTAATATCTATAGGTAGAAGTATTGTTATGTTATTGTTAGTAATTACAATAGAAGAATGTAAATAATACAATAAATAATCGCTAATAATTGTAAAAATGACTTACCATCTGAAGCCGCGTTACCTGATTATTATCGAGCATTAGATGAGGTAGAAGCGACGTTATGACAAACTGGACGGCTTGTACAAAAACTTTGCAGCACTAAGTACGTTTCCGCCAAATGATGTTCGTCGTGATGTTAAAATGTTTTTATATCTTGAAAAAGACAGTTTGACATCCACTGATATCAGACACGCTTAATTGAAATAATCTTTCTAAATAAATAAAAGATCTATAGATGAACTATCACAAATTTGTCTTAATCTAGTAAAATCAAAATCTTTATAACACTCTCGAATTTTTCTATTACTTTCTTATTCTTTTATGACAGTTATAGTACATAGCACTGAGTGCAGATCGTTCACTATTTGCACTGACGCCGTTAGTGACAACGAAGTATTTTGTAATTGTTCTATTGCGTCAAGTAAACCAGCATAATTTTCATGAATAGTTTTTACATCAAGTATCATGGAATTGTTTCTGAGTTTCCTTAATAGCTGCCTTCAACCAAGTTCTTCAACGCGTAACAATCGGCTGTGGTGGTTGGGGAATACGTTAATTTGTCGAATATGCTTAGAAGATTTAAGAAACAACTTTTTCGTATTTGCTATTAGTCCATCTACTTTTGGATAAGAATCTCTAAAAGTTTGTGTCACAATATGTAAACCATGAACTTTACATGTTACGGGTATAAACCTCCCACTGTTTTATTTAAGAGAACGGCCTGCACTAAGCATTATCCTGGCGCCATCGCTCATGAACTTGAGTTAGCGAGACTTCAAATTGTTTTAAAGTAGCGTGTACCACCTTTGTAATTGTTTTAGCTGTACAATTTTCTATACTTTTGCTCGCTAATAATATTGCAGATGTAGGTTTAAAAGGCTCTGGTATACATACTATAACATGCATAATAGATTACCTTTTACAATTGATAGTTTCGTCAATACATAACCAAAACAGTTCATTTTTTATGGCTGACAATGTAATAAATCAAACAGAATTGAGTATAACAACGACCCGTTCTCTTTATTCATGAAATTTTTGTTGCTTTTTATGTAAATAGTTTCGTAACTGTCTAATTCCCGCAGTAAAGTTACGTTCTTGATCAAATTTAGATTTTGACTTGACGATTCTATTCTACCAAATCGATAAGACCTGATGTGTTCCTTGAATCCACCAATATAGATTTTGTCACAGTCACTGCATGCAATTTTATAAATTCCTGACCTTTCCTCCACGTTCGATTTATCTTTGTAGTATCTTTCGGACCGGTCTTGAAATATACGTTCGTGCCTTGACCCCTTTACTAATAACATTACTAATAGCTACCGATATGTTGTGAAAAAAATATATTATATCATATTTATCGGTATTGGGCGCGCAAAAATCTACATTTCAATTATTATTATTATTCCGGCTGTAAGGGAACGATTTAATATCGATGATATTTGGTTTCAAGAGGACCGTTGCCCTGCGCACAACACGCATTCTGTTATGGATATTTTAAATGCTGTTATCGAAAATAGATGGATAGGTATTTCAGGTCCTATTAAGTGGCCACCACGATCTCCCAATTTAGCCCTAAATAATTTCTTTTTATGGCCCTTTTTAAATAACTCTACACGACGATGAACGTCCATTAAATCGGAAGCAATTACGCCTGAAAATTAATTGAATCAGCAATTGTGCTACCCCGGAAATGTTAACAAACGTCCGTTGAAACTTTTATAACCGGTTGCGTTGCTGTTCATTTGAATAGGAAGGTTTATTCGAGCATTTGAATAATTCTTAATTTCTTTCAGATTTCATTCGGATTCATACTTTTCATGGTTTCGTTGTTGCTGAGTTCACAATTTTAATTTTTATCGAATCATATTTATTTTGTTATACAACATTTTTAAGATTTGTAATCATCCATTTTTTCCTGCTAATTATGGAGTTGTGATGAAAGGCGTCACCGAAAATTATCAGTGATATTACCTGATGCTTCACAAAAATTACACAAATTACGAATGATACTATTTCTGTCTTCTTTAAAGCAAATGTTCATACTCAATAAATTGTTTACGTTTTTCTTTGTAGTATGGTTTTCAATCCGCAGGACGACGGTGGGCACACGGTATACGTTTGGCTAAGGTCTTATAATCAATTGCCTACTACTTCAGCTACACAAAGGCATGAATGTCAAATAGGTATATGTAATTAAACAGTTATACGCGGACTGTTATGAAAGTGATTCTATCGGAAAGTAAACGAAAAAGTAACAAAGCATTTGTTAGCTTAAAGTACTTCAATAAAAGCAAATTTATATAAATATTTTCTAATTATTTTAGATGAAATTAGTTTTACTACTAGATTTTGGTAAAAATTAATGTTGAATACTCAATACCCTGTACATGTCGAAACCGCTTTGATACCATATCTAAATGGAACCAAGTATACAATTTAGCCTTGTAAACATTATGCTAAAGTACATTTCTACAACTTCAGAAGGTTGGACACCATGTTAATATGCACTCAAAATATAATTATTCGCTACTTGTATATAATACATTTGTGTGTATAATGAATTAATTATATTGTTTATTTTAGACAGTTTGCTTATTTTCTAAATTCCTAGGTTGTATTTGTAAGCTCGTAAAATGTTATATCCAGCTGGCGTTGTCTGCTGTATCCTGCGCTACATAGAGCTTGCTTTCATTAATGCGAAAATCGAGTATGACCAACGAAAGATCTACAACAATTCAAGTAACTATTATTATTGAAAAAGTATACGATATACTTACAGCGCCTAAAGAATCCAAGTTAAGCAGTATATAATTGTATAAACGGATAGTTAGAGGGCGTTTCGCTCGTTCCATTATGAGTATCAGAGATTTTCGCGAGGAAGCATCTAATTCGTACCATTTTGAAAAGTAACAGGCTGTTGTAATTTGATCGCTCTGTAAGTAAACGGAGAATATTATATTTAGATAACCGATAATAATTATGCATTAAAATCTTATATTTTGCAGTATTGTAATTGGACATGTTCAAAACAATGTAAAGCGTAGTGCAGAGAATCACCCGTAACTTTGAAGATTGAAGACATTAGAAAAGGGAGAACAAATTTCTTAATCTCTTTCTTTCAAAAAACCAATGGAAATGTATTCCATGAAGTTTCAAACAAAATATTCAGCAAATGATGTATCTCATTGTCAACACACTGCTGCAACCGGATATTGAAGTTCCGCATTTTCTGAAGCATTCTTCGCGGTATGCGGAGTATTTCCAGGCGTATTGTGTCTTTCAAAGTTTGTAGGTTGTTGGGTCGGTGTTTGTAGACTTGAGCTTTGAGCTCCACACGAAATAGTCGCAAAGACTTGAGCGCGAGCTATGAAATGCTATCGAACCTAGAGATCAAGCCATAGAGTTATAGGCTGTGTGATGATACTGACCAATGGCTGGGCTTTCACGAAAGAATGATGGAAATTCGTAATGTAGATGAACATGTGTGCAACTAATTTCGTAGGTATTTTCGCAGTTAGTTGCCATAATTCAAGGTATTGAGCAAATGAAAATCCTCACTGGATTTATGAAGCCCATATTCAACGCCCACAAAAGTTGAATGTTTGAATGGGAATTATAAAAAACAGGCTTATGTTATATTTTTATCAACGGAAACTTGAATGAGGAAAAATATTTGGATCTATTGAATAATCAAATTATTCTTGCATTCCAGCACAACGGGCAGTTACCCCAACATTTTTGGGTTTAACAGGATGGATCGCCTCTTCACTATAATAGACGAGTTTGGAATTGTCTGGATGTTACTTTTTCAAATTGATGAATTGGACGTAGAGGATTCACTGAGTACCCTGCACGTTCTCCGGACCTAGTCCATAAAATCTTTTCCTCTGGAGCCATCTCAAATCATCTGTTTATGTTAGATTACCAACAACTTGGTAGGAGATCAGACAAACAATAGTCGTTGAATGTGAATTAATCCGTAGAAATGTGCGGAAAAGGTACATCAGAAGTTTGTTAACAAACTCGCGTATTGCCAGTGGGTAAACGGTATATTTGAAATGATTTTGTTCACATCGGGTGATTTTCATGTTGTTGTTAATTTACAATAAGTAAAATTAATTGTCCAGTAAATGTGAAGTGGTTTACATTTCCATTCTTTGCAGATAATGGTACTAAAACCAATACCGACGAATGCAGAAAAACAAGGACTATTATTTGTAAAAATATACATGATGTCCCATATAAACAATAAAATGTTGAGGGTACTTCCGGTTAAGCTAGTGTGATTCTTAAGTCAAAAGTTATAATCTATAATGAAATCGACTGATTTGGTTTAATTATTCTTTTCGTGGATCATATATAAAATATTACTAATGAGGCATTTAGAAATCTAGGTTTTATAAAACGAAATATAATGGAGTTCTCCAAATTAAATTCAATTATTTTGTTGTTCAATACATTTATGTGGTCTAAGTTAGAGTTTGTAGTGTGGGATACAACAACCAAAAATATAGAAAATATTTTTAAAACAAAAAATTTAAAAGAAATCTCCATTTTGAATCTTATCAACATATTAGAAATGGATTTCCTGTCCCATTACTTAAATCCAGGAGCGAAATCGCAATGCTGAACGTTTTATATAAAGTTTTCAATAATTACATTGATAATGCTCATCTGTCTCTATTTAGACTAGACATTCTTTATTACAGTACCAAAGCTCTACCTTAAATGCATATAACTTTAAATACTTTATCTTCAATTAATAAAATATCGAAACTATATAATACCTATTTTCAGTCTGTAGAGATATTTTTATGAAATCGTTAAGTTCGATATTCTTTTAAAGTAACTGATGGTTGTTCACTGGCATTTGAACATAATTTAGTTTTATATTTTTAAGTATTCGGTGTTATCTCTTGCAACTGTATTGCGTTTTTTGTGTGTTTTATAGAAACATGAATACTAGGTGTTTTTCTTGTTCGTTTCCATTAAGTAATTAAATAAATAAAAAAATGAATATATTACAAATACCGTAATGGTCGTACGTTAGCAAAGTTCGTACAATTTTATTATGTTCTACCTTGTGTATTATCTCATTTGATAGCCAGTGATATGCTGTTATTTGACCTAGAGCCATAACAGAATATGAAATGACGGGACCCATTATGTTGTTGTGCGCTTCATTCTGAAAATTAAAACAAATTTATTACATCAATTTTTAAGGTTATTATATTTCAAGTATTACTTATTTCTGGTTTTGTATCAGTGATAAAAAAATAAATAAACAAGAAAATTCTTAATCATAGACGTAGCTAGATTTTTGAGCAGGGGTGGCCAAGGTCTTAATAATAATAATAATAATAATAATAATAATAATAATAATAACAATAATAATAATAATAATAATAATAATAATAATAATAATAAATCTTTATTGCCCAACAGAATACAAACTCCAGTAACACGGCTAAATACAAAGATGTAATGCAGTACATAAAAAAATATATAAAAAAATGAAAATAATACAAATCAAAACGGTTATTTAATATCGTATTCCTTAAATAGCAAAGTATACAAACAAAAATAATGAGGAAAAGGGAAAGGGGTAATGCCGAAAGAATGGATCATCAATTAACAAGTTGGGATTCCTGCACATGTGCGATAACGGTGTTTTATATAACAGATTAGTATGTGTTATAGGGGTGTCAAAAGTGTTAGTAGATCTATGGTTGCATTGTGGAATTAAAAAGCAAATTTTGGAAAGTAAAGCAGGCGAATTGACAGTATTGTTCGTCAGCTTCAACAAGAACTTGGCACTAGATGTTTCCCTACGACGAGCGAGAGAGTCAATACTGTGTTTACAGATTAAACTGTCATAATCAGTGCCGCGAGGAGGGTATGTACCATCGGATTTGAATGATAGTTATTTCAGAAATCTTTTCTGAACACGTTCAATTTCTAGCCGAAGATAATGATAATGAGGGTACCAAACCAACGATGCATATTCCAATTTTGAGCGGACAAGCGAAAAGTACACAGCCGTTAGCGCATCATTACTGGAAAATATTTGCAAGTTCTAAATAAGAAGCCAAGCGATTTAGATGCTGAAGAACAGGTAGCATCTATATGCGGCGAAAATGTCAGTTTATGGTCGACAGTACACCAAGATCATTAAACAAGTTAACCCTACAGATAGTATTATTTGCGACGTTGTAGTTAAATATTTGTGAGTTAGACGAACGAGTAAAGGTGAGTACAGCGCATTTATCTACGTTTAAATAGCTTTTGTTTTCACAACACCATTCATTGATGATTGAAAGATTTTTCTGCAGATGTAAAGAGTCAAATGGAAGCACGACTTTATTAAAGATCTTTAAATCGTCGGCATAAGCAAGAATGTTGCAATCCAGAGATAGGAAACCGTCATTTAGGTAAATATTAAAAATGATCTATTAAGGGGCAATTCTTCGTTTCTGCAATAGTTGGGCGGAAAAGTGACGCAACCCTTACAGTAGCCATTCAGGAGAGGGCAGGTGCCCACCCCTGTCCTTACCTGGCCACGCCCTTGTTCCTGACGCAGGTGGAAGAAACATAAATCGGTGAATAGGTCTCATGCAGATAATGGATGTAGAATATCTGTTCTGACTTCTAACAATACACAAAAAACTGTCGGAAGCTTATGTATGGAATAAAGAAAGAACTTTTAATTCATAAACCTTCAAAATGTAAATAATTTTGTATATTTAATGTCTGAGTAGAGACAAAATGTATCTCGTAGAATTGGAACCCTAAAATTATGGTTGTTTTACTCTGAATAAATATCTCTAGGCAAAACAAATACAGTTTTGGTTTTTTGATTTTATGGAAACCCGTTCATTGTTCAGGTACATTTTCCTTTATTTATTTGTTTATATTTGTATACAACCGCTTTTGACAAAAAGCTGAGTATTGTTCCAATCATTGGCAACGAAACGCAAACGAAAATATAAAGCTTTTACTATACCCTGTTTCACATGGACATGGAAGTATTGTCTCTTATGGTATATAGCTTTCTTTTATTCATTTATATCAACTTGAAGTTACATAGAGAGCTTTATTTCTAGGATAAAACGTTTGCTCAGTTTATGTGTTTGTAATTTATTAATTTTTTGTTTATGGTTTGTCTCATTATTCCTGAGTTTAAAATTATCGTGTGAAAATATCCTGAATGTACTTTTTTGATGGCTGTATACCATATATAGCCTGTAAGTACTTGTTTTTCCTGTAATAAAGAGAGAAATATTTCATATTCTTCTTTAACTTGCTCATCAGTTACAATGTAAGTTTCAGTAATTTCTCTTGTTCACAGTGATATGCGGATTTATAAAAAAATTTAGTGTAGGAAATGTATTTGATAGTATCAGGAATATAAAAAACGGAAATTCTCTTACCGAGTTTCTCATTTGCAGTAGCATGTTACTTACTGCAAAGCATCCGCTTAAATACTGTGTGGATAAGGGAAGTGCTAGAATTACACTTAAGTTTTGCACGTACCTGAAAGTAACGCAGATTAATTGGAAATGGTGATCTGATTTTATCATTATACAATTTATACACCCGTGTCTACCTTATGTGTGGGTGGAAAACAATTACTTTTCTGATCATATAAAAAAATGTTTGAATATAAATTGTTCGGACACAACTCCTGTAAGTGTTCTGAAAGGCAAATATGGATCTATTCAACTAGAAAAAAAGCAATTTTTTAGAATAATTAAAACAAAAAGATATTTGATTATTTGTACATATTTCAGTCACGTTCCCCGTATTGAAAATATTTGAGATGTTTTTATGAACGCAACTTTTAAATAATTTTGGCTTATAAAATATAATGTCGTCTCTTTAACACGGCTTCATTGACAATAGATCGACAACCAGCGGATTAATTGACTTATAAATATATGAAATCAGAAAGAGGTAGTGGTTTATATATTTTTTAAACGCTTTTGATCTTGTTGAAATTACGCATTTTAGGGGCAATGACGTTGAAAGTGTGGATACCATTTCTGCGGGATTATGACGCGGGTCTTGGGGCCTTTAATATTTACTGTTTTCATCAAAGATCTTTCGTAGACGGATTTTCGATAATGCAGTCTTAGGGTATTCATAGGTGGCACTTTTGAGAGAGCTGTATTGCGCCTATTTCAAATCGCACTTGTTATATGGATTACGTTTTTGGGGAACTAACACTAACTTGCAGTCAATATTACTCCTACCGAAACGTGTCCTCCGCGTAATGCTAAGGTTAAAATCATGGGATTTCTCTAGAGAGCGTTTCAAAAAAATGAGCATGCTAACAATTCATAATTTGTATATCGTAACTGCGGCATCCTATGTTCATTGGAACATTGATAAATTCTGTATAAACTGGGATGTACATAACTAGGTGCGATATAAACACTTGTCTTTATACCTAAAAATATGGACTTTATTTCATAAACGGTTCATTTATGTTCTAAACACACCCTACTGGAAGAGTTTTTACTGTTAGACGAATGAAAAAAAAAGGAACTAAATTAACACAACAGGCCTTGTTTTGTTTGCTAACGGTAACATTCTAAATTGTTAGGTTTAATTCAAATATGTTGTAGATTGCGTTTTCAACAAGTATTTCATTTGTGGTTTGCGCTGTTACAATTGCAGAACATTATGAAGTAGTTCCCCAGTTTAAGTAAACTAAAGCTCACCTTCGCCATTTATTGTAAAACAGATTAATTCTTTTAATTTGTTTAATAGGTAATCGGAAATGACTGAATGTAGACATGGGAAATAAAACGTTTTGCTTCTATTTTTTGGAGAAGAATGTATGGAAATAGGGGTTAGCTATTATTTTAGAACTCAAAATTTGATTAGAAATCTCTTTTTGGATTGTGTAAAATTTAAAGCTTTGTTTCTTTAGATTGGAATTTCAAGATATTTTTCAAAAAATTAAAAATAGCCAACAGTAAAAATTGATCTATTCTAGTTGAATAAGTTTGTGCTTTTGCTAGCTTTTTGGAAGATCTTGTATAACATTTTTGATATTCATTAAAATGACCTGCCTAGCTAATACCATACAGATTTTAACAATTAAATTGAAGCCAAAATTTTCAGAAAACACTTAATTACTCATAATTGGTACAACATCCTGATAAACAATATTTTATACCATAGAAAAGAGCTATTTAAAGAATCCATAATATACAGCGTACTAAGAAAATTAATTCCATAGCGCTATAAAATTGAAAATATTTTTTGAAAATATCTCTCTCTATTTATATCATCTATCAAAATTTTGAAAAAGTATTTTATATTTTCAACAATGTACAGGTATACAGGAAGTTTTCGGACCTCCTCACATTATTATTATTTCAACAAGAAAGTTCGCATTTTTTCATGACCTATCTTTTTATTCCTCTAGAAACTATGTAAAGTTTAAATAACAGCTTGTATTGTCTCTCGTACATACTTACTGCAATCTAGGGCTATACAGTGTGTTACCGTAAGTTTGAACAGAAACACCAGAATAAACATAAATGCATTGACTTACCGATATATTGCTTCGTGCAAGATAACACAATCATTTAGAATCTGTTTCGTAACACATGAGTTATTTTTCTCATTGGTGATATACATCAATCGTTCTTCCAGAATATATATTTGCGCGACTCCTAAAGCTATGAGAGTCATATAAAATACATCTAAAGCAACTACTGTAACACCCAAATATACTAAACACAGAAGTTGAAAAATTTTATAACCAACGACGAACGTTCCAGGACTAAACGGGGATGGTATCATCAATTTGAGATCCGTTACAAACGGTAAAATACCACAAATCATTATTGCTACATATATAATGCCAGAAAAGTATTTATAGATGAACTGTGAAGCTTTATGAATTAATTGGATATGTCGATTCAATTTTCCATTTGAGGAATTAAAAATATCTGACTTTAAATATTTAAACAATATTTTTAGCGATGATCTGTTAAGTAGGAGGGAAGTCTTTTTAGCCGAATACGTTCCCATTGGAATAAGCAAGCAGGCAATCCAATATGCACTTGTTTTGTCCTTCATACGGATTGCATTTTGCATGTTGAGAATAGTTATACCACAGATAAGATAATCTATTAAATAATTCAATATTATTTTAATTACGTTCGATACTCTTATTTTTTCAATATTCAACAAACTAAACGTAAACAGGACTTTACTAGGACTAGTTAAAGTTTCTATGCACGTTACATTATCCATTCTTAGATAAATACTCTTACATTGCTACCTATAAGACTGAAATATTTATTGCGATTATAGCTTCATATCTATCTGTGTGTATGTATACCCCTACCCTAAGTAATTACGACATAAGTGGTGTTTAATCATCATAAATGTATATTACCTTTTTCTTACTATATAGTAATCGGTTTTAATTTATGCTTTTCGCCAATTGTTATTTTTTATCACTTCTATGTAGGCTACAATATTTATTTACAAAAATGAAATCAAATCAAAAGGTATTTCGACTGAGAAAAGTTATTATGATATATGTAATTGTAAATTCATTTGTTTTCTATTCGTTTCTAGGTAAATAATGAAAAGCCAATATTATAAAATATGCTTATTTATTGTTGTTATTTATAATAGAGTTCTTCCGTGAGTTCTTTATTTAACCCATGTACTGAATGGACCAATTTTGACTTTTTTGTATGGTAACTTAGTTACTATTAGCTATAGAAAAATCTCCTTGTTCCTTTTCAAGATAAATTCATTGGTGGCAAGGAAAAGCAGCTATGCCTTTTTTGTTTTTCCATTTCTCGTAGCTTTAGCCTCGTATTTTGAGCTGCCGTTGCCCCGTAGTTATAGATAAATGGAGATAAGATTCTCTAATAAAACGCCAAGGGGAGACCAAATTAACAATTCAGGAAGACTTATGTTTGGAGAAACTAAAAGTATTAACGCACTAAAGAGCGAGATCGTTGTCTTTACCCTTCCCTATTTTACTTTCGCTAACATTTCTCAAGTATAAGTGACAGTTACGATATACGTTTCAAATACACTACTAATACACTACATTGACAACGCCTTTCCACTTCTCAAAACCAAAGTATGCAATACTCGTAGCTCTCTTTGGGTGACTAATAACTTGCAAATATCAAGCGCCGATTTAAAAGATCTACATGTTTTACAAAAAAAATATCCCAGCTGAAAGATGTTTACACGAAAAAAAAGAGACTACATAGAAATTCATGTAACACTACTAGAATTAGGCACAACACTGAATTCATTGTTAAGTCAAATAATAAAATCATCGCCGCATGGAAAATAATCAGGCAGTGTATTAATAATCCAAATTTCAAAATCTTTCGTGAATTTTTCTATACTGGAAGATAACAAGCTAGTACAGAATCCGCGCGATATTGCAAATAAATTTAATGATTTCTTCATTTCATCTGCTACTCAAACAACATCGCAAATTGTGCAAACTAATCTTCCAAAGAAACTTCAGTCCAACCTGTTTTCAATGTACGTTTGTTCATGTACTCCTACAGAGTAGTTAGTTCCTCTTAGTTAATTCTATAATCACCAACATGAAAAAGAAATATTCCTGTGGTCCAGATAATTTGCCAATGGCTATCATTCGTGAGTTTGGAGTTTACTCGGCTGATATCTTATCGTATTTAATTAATTTGTCATTCGCTGAAGGTGCTTCTCCAGATGTTCCCAAAACTGCATCTGTGAAACCGATCCACAAAGAGGGTAATATGAAAACCATAGCAAACTATAGACCAATTACTTTGACATCAAGCATCTGGAAGATCATGGAGTATTGCATGTTAGATCGTCTAAATATTTTTCTGAGAAAACCGGAAATTCAAATTGTTCAAGGAGTATGTGCTCGCGAACATTACCTGCAGTAGTCTTATGTATCTAAGTTTCTAGGTATTACATTCGAAGCCAACCTAGGCTGGACGAACCATTGTCAAAAGATAGTTCATTATATATCGAGCAAATGCTATGTTTTTCGTTGTATACGATCACAGATTGCACCACTTTGCCTCAGATCACTGTATTTTGCTGAAATTCAGTCACGACTTCAATATGAACTACTGCTATGGGGTTCTTCGGTAGCTGCGAAGGAAGTGTTTCTGGCGCAGAAGGCGATAATTCGTAGTATGGTGGGTGCTCACTACACTGATTCCTGTAAACCACTGTTTAAGCAATTTAACATTCTGCCGCTTCCGCACCTTTACATATTCGAAGTGTATTGTCATATTTTCCAACATCAAGAGCAGTATATCAAAAATGCAGACATACACAATTACGCTACGCGAGCCAGAAATAATTTGCATGTTACTGATACACTGCTGAGTATAACTCGATCGGGCGTAAACAGTATCGGCATAACTATATATAATAAGATTCCTTTGATTATTAGGGAAAGCGGGACACTCTTTCATTTTAAACCTGAAAAGATTTCTATTAGAGTCCTCTTTTTATTCCATTGATGAATATTTGCGTACATAAGTTGGTTATATAGTTATAAATATTGATAACATTTTTTTTTGTTTTCTTTGTCTTTCTTTTTCTTGACTTGTTATATACACATTTGTGTCAAGTAATGAAATAAACATTATCATTATCATTGCATATTCCTTCAATTAAATAAAAAAAATGATCTTTTTTAAAAATACCATGTTACAGCCTGTAACATAACATCCCCGTTCGCTAGATGAGATAGAAGCGACGCTATGACAAACTGGATAACTTTGCAGCCTCAAGTGCGTTTCCACAGTTTTCTCGCCAAATGATGTTTGCTGTGATGTTAAAATGTTTTTATATGTTAAAAAAGTCTATTCGACATCTACTGATGTCAGCCACCCATAATTGACATAGTCTTTATAAATAGATAAGGGATCTATCATCACAAATTTGTCTTGATCTAGTAAAATTAAAATCTTTGTTTATAGCACTCTCGAATTTTTCAATTACACTCTTATTTTATGGCACTTACAGCACAGAGCACTGAGTGCACATCGTTCACCATTTGTACTGATTTCCCTAATGGCAACGAAATATTTTATAACTGTTCTATTGCGTTATGTAAACCAGCGTAATTATCATGAATACACATCACCTTCTACAGAAGTATCACGAGATTGTTTCTGATTTTCCATAATAGCTGTTGCTTCATTAGTATTAAACTCGAGAATCACTGATTTGATTACTTGATAATATTTCGAATAAGAAGAAACTGTCTTCAACCAAGTTCCCTAACGTGTAACAATCAGTTGTGCTGGTTGGAGAATACCGGGCACTGTACTTTAACTTGTCGAATACGCTTAGGAGATTTAAGAAACACCTTTTTCGCATTTACTAGAAGAGAGAAGAGAACGGCCTACAGTAAGCGTTGTCCTGGTGCCATTACTCATGAACAATCTATACTTGAGTTAGTGAGACTTCAAATTCTTTTAAAGTGTCGTGCACCACCTTTGTAATTGTTTCAGCTGTATAATTTTCTATAATTTTGTTCACTAATAATATTACAGATGTAGGTTTAAAAGGCTCTAGTATACGTACTATAATATGCGTAATAGGTTGCTTTTTATAATTGGCGGTATAGCCGAAGCAGTTCATTTTTTAATGCTGATTTGGCTTTTTTCCACATCGTCGCGTACATATGGTATATACTTCCGCAAGGTTGATCAACTTGGTAACTGACAATCGGAATTGTATTTACACCAGAAGAGTCTAAATTCTGGTTTATCGAGCAAGTGTAGTGGTAGACCGCAAGCAAGTAGCATGAATGGTAGATCGAACAGAAATACTGTTCACATCATAAAATGCCTAGAAATAATAACCAAAGAATAATGCTAAGATGGTATTGATGAAATAATTCACGGCAAAACGCCACAAAAGGAGAGAAAAAAATACACTAACTCACGTTTCGAAAGTATTTTTTATATCTCTAATCTCTATCGCTGTTGCCTCACAGTTAATGCCACAACTTTCAAAACGACAAACTCGACATTTCTTGGCGCCCTCTAGTGCCACAGAAGCGCATGCCTGCCGTTCAGGAAGCAGCGACATAAACCGGTACTGTTCCCCAAACCATTCCTCGAGCAGTTCTCTGACTGCTTAACACGACATGGCGGCGCAAGTAGCGCTTAGGGAAACCGCACATGTGAATATTCCGACAGGCTTACCACGATGTATATAAGAGAACACATCAGAAATGCCTAGAAACAATAACTACAAAAATAATGCTGAGATAGCTTCCTCATGGTATTGATGGAATAATTCACGGCAAACACAACAAAAGGAGAGAAAAAGTACACTAACTTGGGGACATGTTTCTACCTACCCAGCGTCATCAGCGTGGTTTCGAGAGTATTTTTTATCTCTACCCTCTATCGCTGTTGCCTCATAGTTAATGCCACAACTTTCAAAACGACAAACTCGACATTTCTTGGCGCCCTCTAGTGCCACAGAAGCGCATGCCTGCCGTTCAGGAAGCAGCGACATAAACCGGTACTGTTCCCCAAACCATCCCTCGAGCAGTTCTCTGACTGCTTAACACGACATGGCGGCGTAAGTAGCCTGTCGGAATATTTACACGTGCGGTTTCTCAAAGAGCTACATAAATTAATTAATTGTTTCGGCAAATGGTAACATTCTACGCTTCCGCACGTTCGACATATCTTTATTTAAAATGTATGACAATACATTTAAAAATAACGCTCACACAATTCGTATCTATGTACCCAGGATCAGTGACTGATGTTGCTAGGTAGGAGTATAGATTCGCATACGAATAGTGCGCTAATTACGAGGTCACTGACATAACCGACAAACCCCCTCTAATTTATGCCCGGTGACGCTGCTATAAGTAAGAATAATGCCAGCTCTATTTAATGTATATAGTTGTGTAGGAAAAATTATATTAAAAGTTAATATTACCATTCTTTCTAAACACTGTCCTAGAGGAGAGGACTACCATTCTCCCAGGGTCTCCCAGAAAGGTAGGATGTCACCAGTCTCGTGATGCTAACCGCAAATTCTAGATGCCGGTTTCCCAATCCGTGTCGAAAGACATGAATATATCCAGAAATACCGCCCCAAGGGCCTTCCTTATACCTTCCTTAAATCCAAACTGGTTGTCTGGAGTAGGGTTTAAGTAGAGCAGACGCAGTCCGTTTCTATATATCGCTCTGTTACTTTAGAGAGCACCTACATCAAACTTATAGTGTGGTGATTCTGGGGAAGAAGGGTATTCTTACCTGGTTTTTGGAAAATGGCAACCTACTCGGATGGAGTTGACAATCGAGAGCAAAACTGTCGCACTTTATACGCTTAATAATAGCATCCACCTCTTCTCCCGTAGCGGGGTCGATTGGCTCGCCCTTGGAAGTCTCAATCAAGCCCGAAACCACCGCGAGAACCTCCTCGTAATCCCCATCCGGAGGGTCCCTACGACAAATGCTTCCCTCAGGAGTGGTTGTAGGCTCTTACTTGTAAGATCCGTGACGCGAACAATTTGTTGTAAATAGTTATGTTTTTTTCTATTTAGCACATTTTTAGAAAATGTAACGCAGAAATACAGTTTCTTGTTTGGCTCTCTTACAGTTGTTTGCACCGATATAATATGGAATAGCAAAATTCTTAATTTTTGTTTGATGAATTTATTTAATTTTTATAAAACATCAAAAGAGTACATTCTTTTATTGAAATATTAGGAATAAGACTACCTTTTGTGAATTTTCGCTAATTTTGAAGCATATTTTATTACAATAGGACTACTACAATATTTTAATGAAAACTATTCCTTGACCACTGCATAATTTCCTCCAATTATCTGATACAAAATCATTCCTGATGATCCACATGATTTTTTCTTTATGTATTCTGTATTATGTTATACGAAAACCCCTTAAAAACCCGCTTTCATCAATGCGAATATGGAGTAAGACCAACGAAATATCTGTAAAATAGTAACTTATTTTTATTAGGAAGAGAATCAAATACTGAAAACTTCTTACCGCTGCTAATGAATCCAAGTTGAGCAATACATATTTGTATAAACGGATATCCAGTGGTCGCTTAGCTCGCTCCATTATAAGTATAAGAGACTTGCGTGATGACGTATTCAGTTGGTACCAATTTGAAAAATAACACGAAGTTGTAATTTGATCACTCTGAAAAAATTAAAAGTATTATCCCACTTTTAAGAAGGAGAAATGCGTTTTTCTGTCAGATATTTCCTTAATAATTTATTCTGCCCCTGGTAGTGTGCTTTTCTCTCCTTGCATTGCTTTTCCCGTAAATGATTATTTTTTTAGTTATTGTTTTTAGGCATTTTCTGATATGTGAGTTGAACCAACTTTTAATACCTTAGGAGATAGGTTATTCAGTGAAAAAGTAGGTGGCCATTGGAAAAATAAAGTTAATAATGCTTTAAATAAATATAAATATTGTCCACAAAAAATTATTGTTATCTATTTCATGTTGTAACATTTCCCGAATATGTCATCCTTTTTCTAACATTGTTGTTTTCACAGAATGCCCTTTGGAAAATGTACTTCGTTTTATGCAATTACTTAAATTTAAACTCGCACCGTAATGCGTGTTTAATGGCATTGAAAAAGGAATGTTTTTCTCTGAATATTTTCAGCAAACATTTTATGGATGTAATTAAAAGAGAGAAAACAACTAACTCTTGAAAAAGGAATAACATAAATTCCGAAACTTTACAACATGAAATAGTAGTTTTATTTAAAACATAAAACTAAAAATCGGCATATCCAAACAAAAATGTTCAATAAGTAGGTAATAAATTTGTTAAAAAGAAACGAAGAATAACTTAGCCATAAGGGAATACTTAACAACTTACGGAAAAGCGGTACAATCTTTTGCCTTTCTTTGTTTCTAAGAACTTAATGTAGCTTCATTGGCTATCGTTGAAAGCAACAAATAATTTATGAAATTATCGCTTTCTTTATGATTTTGGTGTTTTTTATTTCTTGTGTAAAAAATAGGATTTAACATATGATATTGTATTTTATTGCACCAATTATTGTCAACATCTGGAGTTATAAGAAGATACACATATCTATATCCATGTGAATATATATACTTCATTTACGCATAAGAATATGCAATTATTAATTGTAACACTCTATTGAACTTTAAAAGTCATCTTAATTCATGAAATACAAAGCTTGCTTCTTATTACCCCTAAGTTATGTAGGAATCAGTCATCACAGTAGATTTCATCTTATTTCGTCAAATATTTTCTATTAGCTGGGGTGAGACTTTTATTGCAACAATCGCAGCATTATTCGTGCACAGAGTACCATTTAGTCGAAGTGTTGACATCTAGTATGGAAAACTACTAAACTACTGATTCACTAATTCAAGCCATACCTTATATAGAATTTCGTTCGACAGCCAGTGAAATACGGTCATTTCTCCTAAAATTATTCCACAATATGAAATGACACTTCCAATTGTGCTGGCGTGCACTTCATTCTGGAAGTTAAAGGTCTTATGAAAAAAATATTAAAGTTCCGTGTGGGTTTTTGTTTGAATATATCCCTAATTTACAGAGTATGGACAAATTAGAAAGAGTAGTTTGGTGGTCAATTTTGAAAATAATTAATTGCGAATAATAATGGTAGATAAATACAGATACTCGCAAATATTACTACAAAATTCTTATTCCTTATTCCTATATCCACCATTATTATTATTTAACAGTAATAGTAACAGGTTAAAGGAAAATTGGAATTGACAGTAAAAAACTAATCAAAGAAGTAAATAAAATTCTGTTTTAGAGTGCTCCAGCCTTTCGAATTTAATTAAATTCTTCATCGGAGAGGAGCAATTATGAGAATAAGGAAAACTGCACTAATAAACCGTCAAAGAGAATTGTTGTAATTCTTGAAATACATTAAAATCACTAGTTAAAATTTTGTTAAAATTTACATTATTGTTTGTTGCAATTTGTAGAACTTGAGAACTTAGATTTTTGTCGAAAATTATAAAATATAAACTAAATATTAGAAAACACAAGAGGCGACTCTAATTGCGAAGCTATATGTGCATAACAGCTGTTAAATATGCACGTTCCCTAGCGAGCTTCGTTAATTATTAGGTGCCGGCAATTGATTTATAAAACAGTATCTCTAAATCAAAAGGGGACTATTGTATATATGTTCCGTGAGGATATTTCCAGGCATATATATTGGAGATAGAGGATAGATTTCACCCTTCCAATCACGATTTTTTATGGTTAGCCAATTAGAATAGGCTTGGAGTGTGCGTGAAGGGATTAATGGCAAAATTTTGTGTTTGTTATGAGCCGGAAAAAACGAACTATGACAAATGACGTTCAAGATTTAAAAAGAAACGTTTTCTTTCTTTATCTCTCGAATCTTTATTTAGACTTGCAAACAAAAATTAATAACACATTCTCGAGACCATTGTTGATGTTCTATTTAATGGCGTACACGAAAATGTTATATGACGTTTCGGATTCTTCTGGCCAACATCAACTTTATTTTTTATTGACGTTATATTGGATTTTTGTTTTCTGATTTCAACCATGTATAACATGTTGACAAATGCTTTTGACATAACATAATCCTAATCCTCTTCTGTCTTAAGTGTCGACATGACAACTTTTTTCCAATTTGTTCTGTCCTTTGCTATTACTGAGGCTGGGTTCCAATTGTTTCCTCTTTTCCTTAACATTTCTTCTACTGTGCTGTTCCATGTCCATGTTAAATGGCTCCTCTCTTCTGTTCTTCCCTACTGCTTTTGCCTTCCATATCCTTTTCATATGTCTGCTGTCTGATATTCTTAATAACCTTAGTTTTCACCTAATCGTTTCTGAGTTCCCTTTTCTATCTGTTCTTCTAATTCCTCTTATGTTTCTTAAGAATTTCATTTTGGAAGCCCGTGTCCTTTCTTTTTGTCTTTTTGTTAGTGTCTAATTTTCTCCAGCATGTAATAATGTCATATTCATTGCCGATTACCGTTGATTTTGTCTTGTTGATCTTTAGGGATAGGTTTTGTTTGTTTAGTGCCTCTTCTCAAATTTTTATATTTTTCTTTAGGGTTTTTTTCGAGTTGACCAGTGGTACTATATGCATAAGCCTCCAGGCAAAGGGGTTGCAAGTAATTGTACCCTACAATAATTTTTTCTATTTTTTTTCTGCTTCAATGATCTCGTCCAAGACACATACGAACAACAATGAATTCGAAACACTCCCTTATCTGAGTCCCTCTACTGCCGCCGTTTGAGTCTCCTTTCTTATGTATTGACATTATAGTCCCCACATTCCATTCATTAGTTCTTTTTTTGTTTCCAACACTCATTTAATAATAGTAATAATAATAATAATAATAAAGGTTTTGATATTATGCTTTAAATACGGTAGCCATGGAATTTCGAACTGATGATGGGCAGAAGGAAACGAAACGTTATGTAAAAATTTTGGGTACGCCATTAAATTAGAGAAGATCGAAAGTGGCCTTCAGACTGTGTTTCTAGTTTTTCTCTACAAGGCCAAATAAGGTGTTAGAGAGCATTTTATCTCTAGGTTCATAATAAACATCAGATTTAGCAACCTTTCCACATTTAAACCTATCCTATATCTCTGATAATAAGCAATATGATATCATATGAGGGTCGAAAACGAATTAGTCTGTAGAGGTACTCTATTAGAAGTAAGAAAGTTGGTATCTATTTCCGATGTAATCAAGAGTGCCATGAAATCGAAAATCATCTTTATTTACAATATCGTCCACTGAAATCTTTTAGTGGACGCAATTTTTTCAGTTTTTCGTCCTTCTGAAATATGGAAGGTATTTCGCCATTTCTCTAATGGAAATGCATCGTATTTTCATAAATAATGAGGATAAAAATAGTGAGCAGAAAACTTTGAGCAAAGTATTGGATTGCAAAAGGATTTTTCCCGAAATTCTATATCAGTGGAGAATCAATTTACTTTGAATAAGTGCATTATTTCCTTACCGAATTCCTCATTTGTAATAACATGTTACTCACTGTAAAACATCCGCCTACATATTGTATAGATAAAGGAAGTGCAAGCAGAACGTTTAAGTTTTGCAGATACCTGAAAATAAATAGTGATTATTATTAACATTCAATTAGCAGGCTGTGTGTGAGAATACAGCAAGTGTATTAAATATGTAAAGAACTTTATGTTATGAATCACGTCAACTGTTAATAAATCCTTCGTCTGTGGGGAGAATTTTTCGTTTCGAATATTTAGACATAGTGAGTTAGAAGAAGTTACATTTAAACATTGTTTTTTCTTTAATCGAATATTGGATTCTACTACAAAATCTAGGGTCCAATTCACAGAACACAATAAATCTTGATAAGTTTGGCAATTTCTGGCAACGTACCAAAGCTTTTATTTTTCGTCGTTATTTCAACCACCAGCGAGTACGACGGTCGTTAGGAATTAACACGCGGTTAAAATTGTCGGGATGACGACTATACATTCGGAAAAAAACGTAACTGTTTTAAATTTCGCCAGTAATTCGCTTTTACTATTAAAGTTTCATCAGGACCATAAACGATTTAAAGTAGATAGCCAGACTTGTTAATTTAAAAATTTAACGACGTACTTCTTAGGAGCTATAACTGATCAGTTGTAGCTGGTATTGTGTTTTATTATTTTATTTTGTTTCGTCTCTCAGCTAGTTCATTTTGTAATACCTGTCGACAAATACTGCGTAACACTTAATTGTTTGTTAAGTTTAAAACGAATTAATGTTTGGTTCTGTTGTATATTTTCATTGTTAATTAATAACATCCTTTCACACATGATTTACTAAAAATTATGTCTAATATAAACAACTTTGCTATATACACTCCCCGGCAAAAACTTAGACGTGGTAAGATGTTTTACGGGTTTTAAGGGTTACAACATTTCTTTGCGAAACTAGCAAGATATCTAATTAAGTTTTTATTCATAAAAGTAAAATAAACTAAAAATATCTCCTCCAGTAATATATGAACTAAATAATAAATTATTACTCCAATGTTTAAACAATTTCTGCGACAAAAATTTAGACGCTCTGTTGCAAATGTAAAACAAAAATCAACAAATGAGTGATCAGTAATGCGTAGATCATCCATTGTTCTTAATCACTTCCAATAGTCTGTTATTAATAGATTTATATAAATTTAACACATAATTTTGGGGAATTCAGCCATTCAGTCACTATTGAAGTTTTCAGTTCCTGTACCGTGAAATATTGACAACCTCCGCCATAAACGCGACGTACTAACTCACCCCGCATGTTTTCAATAATGTCTATGTCTGGTGACCGTGCCGGCCATTGTAAAGTTTTAATCTTTTTCTCTTTAAACCATTCAGTAATGGTTTTTGCTTTATGAATTGGCGCGTTATCTTGCTGAAAAACAAAATTGCGCCCGGCCCATTGGTTTCCAAAACGTAGAAGATTGTCACGCAATAAGTCTTTATAGGTCACAGATGTCATTTTGTTTGTGCAAAACACTATCCCACTTTTATCGCGGAATCCAATCGCTTCGCATATCATCATAGATCCACCCCCTAATTGTCTGGTCATTTTCACTTTTGGTTCCTTTCTCAGATCATGATAATAATGCGAGTACCCATCCGGTCCGTCCAAATTAAAACGTTTCTCATCGGAAAATATAACTTTTTCCCATTGTTTCTTCCAGGATACGTGTTCTTCAGCAAATCTCAACCTCGCTTTGTGTTTCGCCGAAAGTGGCGGTTTTCTCAACATTTTCTTCCGTGATATTACCGGTGACGCCTTTAAAATCCTTTGAACATTACGCACGTGCGTTTGTACCCCCGCCTGTTCTGCAA
>LR736867.1:7597830-7657225 GCA_902654985.2 Oryctes borbonicus | reverse complement strand
TCCTTCTTACTAACACCATCCTGGTGCCAGGCTAGAACTTTACCCCTTTCTATCAAGGATAATTGCTTTTTTCTACCCATATTGCAAACACTTTATAAAATATAATTTCTCGTGGTGAAATGTGTACACTTTACCAGCAAAAAACACTGCATATAAAGAGAAGTATCAAATTAAAACATTTTTGCTTATATTAATGTGATAAATGCACAGGGTCTAAATTTTTGTCGCATTTAAAATTCCTATTTTGATCTGGGAAAATCTCAATTAGAAATATCTATAAATGGACTATTTACATAACAAGTATTAATAACCCTCATTTACATTTTATATAATGTCTATAAACTTTGTTTCATAAATAGAAACGATACTGCGTCTATGTTTTTGTCGGGTAGTGTACTGATTTTTGGCCCATTCCATATATTTTTGACGATTTCTGTATCTATTTTTTTTTTTTTTTGGATTAATAGTAAAACTGATATCGAAAAATCATATTGCTTGACCCTATATACAGGCTGACTTATGCTGAACTGCATCGATTGATATACGAAAGAGTATACATTAGAAAATTCTAAAAACTTGGGTAGTATGCTAAAGCTTACATTTGCTGTCTAGAACATCCCGGTGTACCGGAAGTAACTGTCAACTGTTGTTTTGAATAGAATATCGTATATAGTATAAAATTTTTGAATTTCTTGTTTAATTTTAAGGTTTGTTTGATAAGGCCACTACGTTGCTAGTTCTAATCATGTTTATTAAAAAAATTTACAAAGAGGCGCTCACAAGAAATAAAATAAAATTTCATTTCGCATGTAAAATGGATACTTTTCAAGATATTCAGGAAAATGTGTACTGTAACTTAGTTTTCTTCCAAAAAAAAGAGAATCCCCACCATGGGGATTAAGAAACAATCCAGCATTGATGAAACATTGTATTGCCCTTGACCCATCCGATGTTTCTCAAATTTTCTATCGTTCTACAAATGTGTTTGGTGACGGCTTTTATTTTTGGAAATACCGAGCAGCAAAGGTTTCGCATATTCTCGATATCACTTTATCGAATTCTTGAATAAATAACAACCAAATTTAAATAATCTTCGTTCGTATAATTTAAACCTACTGGTATTTTTTATAATTGAAAACTAAGTGACACACGTTTATATCTTTCGTCAACGCTGAATTGTTCCGTAACGTTCATAACTAACTTGGATATTTCCAAAATTGGATAACATTTTGAAAAACTCCATAAGCTACATTCTCACTGGTGGATATTCTTTTTTTTATAAGAAAATTGTGTTACAATTTTCCTAAATATCTTGAAAAATGTTCAATTTGATAGGAAAGAGAAAGGTCAATTTATATTTTCAATATCTGGTAAATTCATTTATTAAACATAGATAAGGCAATTATTAACGAAGGTAAGCATAAGATAAATCTGCAGTAACAATAGTAACAAAAATTGACTTACTGATATATCGACTCGTATAAGGTGATACATTCATTCCAAACTTGTTTCGTGTTCCTTGCGTCCGTGATGCCATGCTTCTTAACTCCACTCCAAGATTTACAACCCTTTGAAACATGTATTAATCGTTCTTTCAGTATATTTATTTGCGCAACACCTAGTCCTAACAAAGTTATATACAGCGCATCTAAAATTACTAGTGAGGAACCCATATATCCTATACAGAAAGCTTGCAGAATTTTGTAGGCTACATCGAATTTTCCCATGTAAAATGGAGGCGGTATCATTAAATTTACTTCTACTACCAAAGGTAAAATACCGCAAATCAACATCTCCACCAGAATGACACCGGAGAAGTACTTCAAGGCTACTTTAGAAGATCGGTATACTAATTGTATATGACGATTCAGTTTCTCATTAGAAGGGTTGAATGTGTGAAATTTTAAAAACTCAAATAGTGATATCAGAGAAGATCTGTTAATTATAAGGGAAGCCTTCTTCGCCGAAAAAGTTGTCATTGGAATCAGTAAGCACGCCATCCAGTATGCGTTTTCCGTATCTTTCATACGGACTGCATTCCGCAAATTGAGAATTATCACTGTATACACGATACAATCCAGTAAATAATTAAATATCATTTGAATTACATTCCACGACGTTGTTTTGCCAATACGTAATAAGCCAAACTTTAATAGCATTTTCTTGGGCTTCGCTAAAGCCTCTATACATGTCACTGCGACCATTTCTCGGTAATCACATTACCCTTATTACAGATAAAACTGAAATATTTGTTCCGGCGAATGTGTACCCCCTATTTATGCATATGTCCTTTACTCTAAGTAATTACCGCAATTACAATAGCTAATTGTCATTAGCTTGTACTGCTTACGTTGTAATTAGGGCTAGGGCATGTATATGCAATTCATGACAATAACGTTCATCGTAGTAGCGTGTTTACGTATTATACAAAGTACTTCAATGTACTGAACCGCGTCTAGCAGTATACTTTTCGGCCAATTTCGCTTCTTATATATTTTAGACTATTTTTCAGGTTGTTGTTTATGTTAAGAATTTTATTTATTTCGTGTTTGTTTCCTTTATAGTTCGTTCTTCAGTTGTTTTTATGTTTGCATTTATCTGTAGTTTGTAAGTTTTCCATTCTTCTTTATCCTACACTAAACAAATTCTGATTTTTGTTTAATAAGAACAAGGTCCCGGGTAATCAAATAAGAGAAAAGTATATTTTCTAAATAAAATTATTGCTGGTAGTAAAAAAAACATATACGCTGCGCGCTGGAATAAAAAAACGCAATGAACTATAAGGGTAGCTTTTATAATTAAATATACAGCTACCTGTAATATTTCGTTTTGTAAATTAAATCGTTTTTAAGAGATATTTTGAAAGAAAACGCCAAGACACACATTACAACTAACCATATGCAGCATGTCCACCTAGTGCGTGGATGGAAGATAATTCCTTCCATGAGTAATTTAGAGAAAAAGTTTTTAAAGAAAAGAATATGCTGTATGACACAAAATTATATTCAAGTATACGAGATGTTTAGTTTCCGTAGGGCATAACACAAATTAGGTTTCTTATCAAAGCCCGTACGTTATTACGATTTTAGCCTGTTTTCAAATCATGTTAACTATCATCAATATTCTCCGTACCTATCTAATGTTACTTTTTGGGATAATTTATATAACTTGAAATTTTTTCTTTAACGACCGATATTTTACGTTTCTTACATACTACAACCATGACACAAATCTTATTTCGATTGAGCATTTTTTGGAATACACCGATAAGTTTTTTCTATCCACTAGTGTCTAGACAGTCACCGAAATCTTTGCCTTGTTTAATTTATACTACTTCAGTTTTCTTAAGTGGAATATCCCAAACCTTCAACAAAAGCTTGTCGAGAAGTGATGGCACTTCTATCGGTTCACACTTTTTCATCAAATTGTAGCAATAATTCTTACAATTTGTATGAAACATCTAAATGAACAGTTAGCTTTTGCTGTACAACATTGTAAGGTAAATTACTATTCACTTTAGTAAAATTTTACACAATTTTGTGTGACTAATCTATACCATGGTGAGCATAAATAAACTCGTGTTGTAGTAACATTAATTTCACTTATTATTTTAAATTATTATAGTTTGAAAATGAATTTTACTTACCTTTGTGTAACATCTACGAAAGATGTATGAATTTAACTTATGTATTAGTATAGAACCCATCAGAAAACGCCTAGAAACAATAACCAAAAATAATAATGCTAAAAAAGCTTCCTTATGGTATTGATGGAATTATTCACGGTACACGCAACACAAGGAGAGAAACAATATGCTGTATTTTCAACTCTGTGTCGATGCTTATGCCACATCATTTCACAGTAATGTCAATGTCATGTCACAGTAAATACTAATAAAAAGGTTTAATCACAGTGTGAAATAATTATAAAATGTGTGCTAAGTTTTGATACAACAGACTATTAATTTTTGCTATTTCCCAATGTATTCAACATTCAACAAAAGTGTATTATTAATTCGAACAATATTGATTCTACAAATAGCTGTGAACATTTATTACAACGACTAGTGTAAAATGATAAACGCGTACGTTAGAGTCCACTTGTTTGTATTACTTATTCCTACAAAATCGTTAGTACTACGCCGTGTAAGTATTTGCTACAAGGATATCTCTCAGTGCAGCAAAAAATTTTATCGAAACCTGTTTCCAATTGGCCTTTAAACATTTTTGGTATATTATTCGATACATTTTTCTGGCATGATTTCATTTAGCGTTGGCAGTTAATTCTTCTGAACAAGGCCATACACTCTCCGGCGTACAGCATTTTTTACATTTTCGTTAAACGTTTTTAATTTGGATTGGTGACCAGCAAATACTTTTAGTTCTGTACACCATCGACCATTGAACGAACGCATCTTGAATATATTTAAAATGTTTCTCATTCGATATCTCCGACATGAAAGCGCCTCCTCCACCCAGAAGGCATCGGTCTACAAGAATTGGCTTTTTTACTCATTACTCAACGACTTAGTTTTGAAAAGAACTGGTGTTTTTTTAACACATTTTACAGTGATCACTCTTGCTCTTGCTCTTGCACTCTTGCTCTTGCTTCGAATTTTTCTCCGAAGCGCTTACAAAATGTTCCGTAGTTAGGCAATCCATATCGCATGTGTTAATGATCACCTATCTAAGGTTTTCTATTTCACGGTTATTGGGTTTATTTTATTATATTATTAAAAATATTTTAAGAACGTTATTTTTTCGTAGGTTTCAATAGAGGTTGTATCATGTTTTTTTTTTTCAAAAACTTCTTTGATTGGTCCACTTGAGTGAAGTACTATAACAAAAACTAATTTATTCTAGAGCTTTAGGACTGCCATTTTTGAAGCTGTCTTTTCCGTTAAGATGTGACACGAGTTGGGTGTCTGCGAAGTTATCTCTGTGTGGAAAATGTATTTTGTGCCTTAAGGAAGGTTTAAAACGACGTAAATTTTTACGTCTGAGTGTGCTGAACTTCGTTGTTTATCTACTTTTTTTATGTGCGGCAACTCTAATCAAGTATTAGGTATATGTACTTAGTTTTTTTTTTTTTTACAAATTTTTGTCTTACGTTTATTGTCTACGTTCTTAGATTCTTTCTGGTGGGTAATTAAAACCACGTGGCGATAGCCGAGAGCGTCCGTTGTAGAAACTGCAGAATGCTGGTGCAGTAGAGACCGAGACAACGCCCCGCTAGGAAATGCAGCTAGCGAAACAACCCTTAAACCACTATTGAGATAAGTAGGAGCGCTCCAAGGAATTAAATCACTCATTGCCGTCATTCTTTTTTTTTATTATCTGAAGTTATCAATTTTTGATTATCATTTTTCTTCAAAGTTGTACTATTAATTCACAAGTAATTTTTTTATTTTCAGTTGTATTTTGATAATACGAGGAGATCTCTACATCTTTTACTTCTTACATAGAATTTTTGACGATTCATTCTAGCTTCCGCTTAAACTGAAGACTTACCGTACATTTTCAAGTAATCCTATTAAATATTTTGTGGTTAGATATTTAGACTTTTTAATATTTGTAAAATTTTCACTCCTCGAGAACGACAATAGCTTGTTAATCTGTAGTACCTATAATCTACGTCTCAAGTTAGGCGTATCTCGTTAACATTTCTGTTTTGTCTGGGTAGTTACATACAAGTAGCAAGCAACAGATATAAAAATTTATATGAACCAACAAGACCTTGTAGGGCGACCGTAACATACGTGTGTTTATGCTCGAATATTTCAGGTACCTGTTTGACAATTACTAGAGAAACAGATTAAATTTTACCCTTAAAGTTTCGTTTGCGTTTCACTTCACCTATTCAAACTATGAGTCTAAATCGTAATTACTCGGTTAACTTAAGTAGAGTTGTCGCCTAATCTCTCGGTTCCCACGACCAAGGTTTACGAACGAATATTCATGATTTCTAGTGGGTGGCGCCTTCCAGTCTCTGTGGCTCCTGCCGCGACAGCTAGTTTATAAACGCTTCGACCTGCACGATCATCTCCGTCCGACTGGGAGAACATCGTTCTCCAGGAAGACGTATAAGCAAATATTATTATCTTAAAATAATGTGAAATGAAGAAAAACAAATAATTTAAAAATTGTTTAAATAAAATATCAAGTGTGTGATATCATCCTAAAGGTAATTTTATATGCTTTCAATAGTGTAAAAATATATAGGATGGTCCATATAAAAAAACATAAGTCTTGATAATATCTCAAAAAATAGGAGTTTAAAAAAAGAAAAAATCAGATCATAGGATTCTGCGTCAAAAAGCGTTCCAATGTAGTATAGTTTTTATATAAATCAAGCATTTTCACAAATAAAAAAGTTACAAGGGTTTTTAAAAATTTCACATTTTAAGAATACGCTGTGTATCTCTTATATTAAAGGAGATATAAAAATAAGGATTTCACCAATCGATTTCTCTTTAAAATCGAGCTCCAGAAGCTTAGGTCAGTTTTTGTTGTTTACCTTGTACACACAAATGATTATTTTGTTTCTCTCTGTGAAGATTATGTAAATTTTGCTGCGGATTCCTTAGCACGACAACTTCTAATTAATACTATGGATATCTATGATTTTACTGCTAGTACAACAATTACTCGGCGGAATTTGATGATAATTATAAAGCATTCTAGTGTATTACTTGCACATATACTTGCCTATTTAGTTAATCCATCCTTTGAAAGAGGTATTTTTTCTGATGCACTGAAGATAACAGTTGTTATTCCATTACAAAAGAAAGGGAACCGACAAGAGTTACTATAGGCCCGTAGCGTTAACTTCCGCTATTTCCAAGATAACTGAGTGTGATCGTTTAAACAGTTTTCTTGAAAAATAATCAAATCATCTTGCCAACACGGATTCAGAAAAGGTGATTCAACATCTTCAGCATTAATTCAATTTTACACAGAAGTTTTGAAGTGCATCGAACAGAGAAAGTTTCCAATTACTGTTTTCAGCGATTTGAAAAATGCTTCCGACTGGATACAGCACAACATATTATCAATGAAAATATGCTCCTATGGCATAAGATGAGAAGATGAGAGATGTAGCAGAATGGTTCCAGTCGGACTAGAATAACGGAGTTCAATTCATAGGCGTGCGATTTAAAAATTCCGACCTTATGAGCCATCCATTTAATTCCACCCATCTACCATCTACCGGAGTTGTTCTACGTTACCATGTACACTAGCAATATCTCAGTTCTTGTAGATGAAACCAAAATACGGCAGGCAGGGAAACAAATTATTATTAAGAACAGACAAAGCAACGTTCATGACCTTTCATACAAGACAGCGAAGTGTTAATCCTAATGATCTGGAAGTGGATAGAGAAATAATAAATCAGCAGGACACAGTGAAATTCTTAGTAGTAAGTCTTCAATCCACGCTTGTATGGAAAGAATATTCCCAACGTTTTTTTTTCCTTGTTAATGACATTCCCAGCGTTTCTAGCAGATAAAATATCTAACAAGACCTACTTATTTCGCTGTTCACAAATATCAGCTTAAATTTCTTTATACTACGCTGAGATACAATCGCGACTGCAGTATGGAGATCGTCACCTGATGCACACTCCTCTTTTTCAGAAGTTCTCTACCGCGCATATGTATTCTTGAGCCAGCTTCTTTTATATTTGCTAATAAGCATTTATATAATCATGAAGTTCACGAATACAACATAAGAAAAGAGAACACTTTCATATACCTACGGCCACTCTCCATATAATAAACTACCCGCTGTTTCAAAAAATGCTGGAAGCTATAAAGTTTTTAGGAAAAAAACAAAAGACTACCTGCTGCAGCACATATTTTACTCAATTTCAGTGTTTCTGAATTCTTAGTGTATTCTTTTGTTAATTGTTCTTTACTGTTCGAATAACAGATTCAGTTTTATCTATTTCTTTTGTTTACTTACATAATTTTTAACTTAGAACATCTCCTTTATTTTCAACATTAGACATATGCATCAGGAATATAAATTGCCTATACGGTGGATACAAAGAAAATGGTGAAATTTGATAAAATTACGGGTTTAGTGTTTGAATTTGGCAATGTTTCGTGTTCAATATTGAACATCCTGTTTATTTCAAAGGCGTTCTCATACCACATCTTCGTAGAACCGTACATAATTATAAGTACATACTCGAAATCTCCCAAAAATCGACATTGAAACCTATATTATATCAGTTTATTTCGAGATAAACAAATTCAAACGTAACAAAATTCAACGTAATTTATTTAAAATAATAAAGGAGATCTTTGGCTCGCTACCTATCGATCAGCCTATGCACCCAGAAATATACCTTATGATATCTACTTTGTTTAAAAATGTTGACGTCCTACCACTTACATAGCACACACACTATACACACATACGCGCATACACTCTATTTTAGATATCATTAATATATTATAATAGCAACTTTTGGGACGTTTTTTAAATTAAAATGAAGCTGTACAGATACATACACATATATAACTAAATAAGCGATATCGACGAAATCATGCGTCATATATTTGTGCGGTAGGTATCCTAATAATTATAATGTATCGGTTAAATTAGGGATAATTCTTTACCGAAATAAAGACGTGCTAGACAAGCTAAGTATATAAATACCGTTTCATTTATTAACGATGTTACGTATCTCCCGGATTGACGTTACGAAGCATACTGCATACGACAGAATGACCAACATTAACTGTGCAGATGTGGTATCTAAAACAATGTCAATCTTGCGGAAAGGTGGTCTATTATCTGCAGGAAGTTTTCAATTCCAAGTAACGAAACTAGTATTACATTTTATAATTAACACGTTTATAGCGGGCGTGCTAATTCTAAACATTATAAATGGAATTAAAACAGGCAATGGAATGTTATCGTACCGAATGGCTTGTATTCTAATACCTGATATAAATTTGACACTTAAAGGACTAACACTTATCAAGAACAAAAAGTGTTTCACATCGATTTTAGAAGATTTAAATTCAGATACGTTTAATCTTCACAGCAACAAACTTAACAAACATGTTCAATTGGTGAAGAAAATCAGTGAATTAATCCTGAGGTATTTTATGATCATTATGGGAGCGTTTTTACTCATTGCTGGTGTTTTGCCTTTAATAACAAATATTAAGATATTGATTCCAAATCCGATGCAATCTGGAAAATACGAGTTTAGTTACAGATTCTCTTACCTTTGTTTTGCAACCTACATGGCCATCAACTCTGCTTCTTTAGATGTACTTTATGTATCGCTAATAGGTTTATGCATTGCACAGTTGAATATATTGGAAGCTCGACTAGTAGATATTTTCAAAAATCCAAATAAATGTGAACCGAAAGAAAATTTCAAAGTCAAGCATGCAACGGTCGGGCAGCTTCTACGAGAATGTATAATTTTGCACAAAACAATAAATGCGTAAGTAATTACACTGGTTACTTTTTGTTTATCTTTTATTACCTATCAGCATTCTGTTTCTTAACTTGCGAAATTTGCATTTCGCACAATATTCTTCCCTTACTGTTTTCTTAGATTCATCTCATTTTTTTATTTATTTTATTTTTGTTCAACTCTACCTCATACTTTTCTGGTAGTACAGATATATTGTTCATATTACTTTGCTCCTATTTAATTATATTGTAAAAATACAGCTTCTAAGTTATTTGATTTAGAACAAAATCCTTACAGGTCCGAGAAGGTATTTTTAATAACCCAAGCTAATATTTTCTCACTTTTTAACTTAACGTTTTATGACATTGTCTCTTATCTAATCTGTCTTCCCTCTCGTCGTTATCTTAATGAATACGAATTAGATAGACTTATTCTTGAGGATGAAAATGAAGAATTTATTGATAATGACAGTAAATGGAACGCGAGCAATGGCGAGCAAGATATGGTACAAAAAGATAATCTGTCTCCAAGTGATCCTGATAATGTACCCTCGAGTTCTGCCACCTTCATATCTAAGTCTAAGATGAAGTGATCCGGTAATCCTCCAATATCGTCTCAACATTGTTAACGTCGTAACAGGGCTACCGCAGTCTGGTTGTAGAGCGATATCCTAGATCCTTTCAATCTATTTTCCACGTCATAGATTTTAGAGAATGACTAAAGAAGTTATTTACGTAAATTACGTATATTTTTAATTATCTTGAAAGCATGTCCGACAACACTCTCGGGATACATTAAAACCATTGCGCTGATTTCAAAGTCCCGTAATTTTCCTTAAGGCCGTTTGATACAATGACAATTTTGTTTGAATTAAATTTGATATAGACTGACAAAGATAGATCACCATCCTAAGTGTTTAATGGTTGTCTGATTTCATCATTAAAAATGTGCGATTTTCTTTGCAAATGTTCACCTAGTTTCGTTGGCTTCTTTTTTCTTTAATTTTGATAGTTTCCATTTGTCTGTGATGTTTAACAATATTTTCCATTGCCATTCTTAATTCATTGGCGAGATGCTTTAATGATTTTCCTCGATAATAATGGGACACAATAACTTCGCGCAATTTCTACGAAGCAGACGCACTTCTAACCATAAAAAAAAATGACAAAGATATTCGCTTAGAAATTTACAATAGATTACTAGCAAAGGTAAAAAGTGAATATGCAATATTGTTTCTCATGATTATTTGATAACATTTTTCCGCTGTGCCAACGTTTATTTCTGTATGAAAGTCATATATTTTTAAAATTTCAATCAAAAATACAAACAAAAAATAAAATATTGACAATTGTCAAAAGTTGATAGATACTCAAAAAAATGTTATAACCAGTTTCGAAATATTTAACAATATTTTGAAAGTATGCTGAAAGTTTTAAAAGATCATTAGCTATTCCAATATAATTGTTAAGGCTCATACTATCAAAGTAAATTGGGAAAAACTGCTTTAAAGATTAAGAGAAAAGCTTCTTCTGCTTTATAAAGAATTGCTAATTTTGTTATCGGTCATTCATTACTGGATTTAATACTAATGGCATGCCTTCATTTAAATACGCATTTAGAGTAGCCAATGATTCCAATACAAAGTTGGCAACAGCGTAAAATATTGTCTATTTTAAGCAGTTTTTTCACTCTGATGGTAATTTTCAAAGCGGCAATTGATTACTCTCACCAAAAAAAAAAACAACAAGAAATAGAAATAAAGCGACAATCTTTTATTTCAATAATGAGTTTCTCAATAACTGCTAACATGCGATGAGGCAACGAAGTAACTAAATTATTTAAAAAAATTCATTGGAATTGCTTAACAAGTGGTTCTTCTTCTCTAATGTTAAACTGTCTTCCTTCGTTATAAACTTGTCTCGTCAACCAGCCCCATAGGTTTTCTATAATATTCATGTCATGGTTCATCCATGTGTTGACTATTCTTGCTGTGTGAATTGGAGAATTATCATGTTGAAATGTCCATTCTTCATCGGGAAACATCAAGTCAATATTAGCGATTTGTCTCTGGAACAACTTCAGGTACTTTTGAGCGGTCTACCTTTCTTCTAGAATTTTTAGTCTCACTGTTCCTCGAATTGACATTCCACCCCAAACCGTTACTGATCCAGCTATGATCACGTGATAAAAATCGTTCTGCCAACCTCAAATCGTGAAAACAATATTGGAAGCCATCAGGTCTATCCAAATTCAACTTTTTTTCATGACTGACGACAGTTATTTATTACCCTTTGGATAACTACCCTTAATTTGCTTAGCTGTAACATAAGAATTGGCCGCTATCCCAAATTCGCACGACACTCCCTTGCTGTTGTTGCCGTTGCAATGCAACCTCTCTGATTATTGCCATAGTTTTCGATATTGACTTTATTACGTCATTTGCTAAATTTATATTGCAAACATAGGCTACTCTAAATAGGAATTTAATTGAAGGCGCGGTATATGTCCAGTCACTTTTTGATATGCACTTATTTTGTTTCTCAGAGTTAACTTTAAAATAATAATTTTGAAAAATAATATTTTCCTCTCAATTATACAGAAAAGAAAAGATACATTCAGCTGTTTTAAAACTTACCCGACGTTCCAAAAGAAAAAGTAGGGAAAGTAATGAGTCTCGACTCAACTCATAGTTCTGGAAATGTTTTCTGAGACAATCTATGCATCAATTGCTTCATTTCTAATTTCAAATGCATTCTTACATTACAACATTTCGGTTTATTATTTTTTGGTGTACGTTGGTGTGTACTTGCACTTGCTGACAGAAGTAGAAATGCGTTGTTTACAGAGTTGATATCCAATACGCTGCATTTGTCATTTTTAGATACGTGAGAAAACTTAGCACCCTCTTGTCTCTTCCCTTATCTGTTCAATACGCAGGTGGCTGCTTCATAATCTGCAACGCTATTCTGCAAATAACAATAATGGTAAGTCCATAAATAAATAATAGAGAGTGTAACTGATCATCACGCAATTTGAAGCGCTATGATGGATCAATTACGCTTTACAAAGCAGATCTGCGCTGATTTAGGGCTACGAATTCAAAAATGATTTAAGAGGCTGTTTGCCTCTCCTCATTACAGAGTTGTGCAGATGATCTCTCAAACAGTCATGCCCTATTAATGGATGCGTTGGTGTCCTAAGCTGAATTCTTTTTCTTTTTGTCGTCACGGCCTAACGGGGTCTATAAGCTTTTTAAAGTTTGTTATTACGTCAAAAACCTTTGTGTATAAATTGTGTGTTCCATGGCTTCGTTACTATCGCCTCCTTACCGTAAAGGGTAAAACGCTGTTACTTGTCTCCCAACTGCAAATGGTGACTCGGAAGTGTACCGAACCCACTAAGAAAATTTGATACTGGCGGAACACGCAATTTGTTGTCAGATGAAAATTACTTCTTCAATATGTTCTTCATCAATAGTCTCTTTGTGTCTTAGACAAATGAGGCAGTTCTGTGTTCCAGGGAAACTGTATGTTCCCTCCAAGTCAGGATTGATTTTTATTACATATTTCTAGATGCATCAGCCTATTCGTTTTTATACTGTGACGTAAAATGCGTCGAGGTTTGTCTTATCTATACCGATAACGTGTAAGGAGTTACACCTTTATTTGAAAACATTCAATAGAAAGCTTCTTGTGGAACTAGTTCATTGCGGGCTAATGAAATATATTTAGAATGTGAGTCTATAGACAGAAAGAACACTTATGGCCAGTTGCGCCGTCACGAATTAAAATTTAGTCTTGAGTTAAGTTAAAACGACTGCTAGAATGCGACAATGTTTCTTCTTAATTCACTACAATTGACGCATTCCACCTGTCATTTTAACTTAAGTCAAGATTAAATTTTAATTCGTGTCGGTGTAACTGGCCAGTAGATGTACAGTTGCTGCTCAGTTCAGTCAGAGTTAAGAAGTGACTTTCTAAAATACTGAAAAATTTCTTTTGATCTTCTTTCAGATCATTAAACAAATGATGAGACTCTTCAAGATTTGCTCTCTTCCCAGTAGTAGGATAAATTTACATATACTTGTTCTGTTTTCTTCTTGCTTTCTTCTCCTTCTGCTAATAATGTGGCCACTACTGTGACTTTTTATAGTATTAATTAACAATTATATAATTTTTGTTTTACGTGCTTGTATTGTTTCACTTAACTGTAAACATTTCTTTTTTAATTTTTTAAAGGGTGTAAGCGGAGCTGTAGACATTATAGCCCTCGCTGCTTATGTGGCAGTGACATTTTCTCAAATGACAATTTATCACTGGCTTGGCAATGAGGTAATTTTCAAGGTAAATATGACATTTTGTTGAAGTACTCACCGATAATCTCCCAAACCACTTTCTTTCTAGAGTAACAAAATAGCGGAATCATGTTACCTTTCGAAATGGTACAAAATGGAAAAGAGTTGTAAAACATCGATTTTAGTATTAATGGAAAGAGCCAAGAGACCTCTTGCCGTAAAAGTGTACAACCTTATTTCTATGTCATTAGAGTCTTTAATAGTAATCGTTCGATGGTCGTATTCTTTTTTTGCTCTAATAAAGGCAAGATATGGTCAGAGTTAGCAGATTACGTCATAATAACTGCACGCATTCAAACTAATTCAATTGCAATATTATTAAATTCATTTCAAGAATAAGAATGTAAGTATCTAATAATCTCTAATAATATAAGTTGTATTTGATATTTCGTTGTTGTAAATTTTGGGCATTTGACTGGAATTATCAATGAATTTCCATTATTGTTCGTAGTTTTATTTACTCGATTCAACGTATCTCAGTACTAACTAATTCCGTTCTATTTCCTAAATTAACAAATAAGGAGCACCTATCAGAAACCAGCATTTTTCGAAAAAAACAGGTTGATTTTTGTTTTTTGTAAACTAATTTTTAGTGTAGCCGACAGTTTAATTGCATTTACAAATGATAATTGTCCTAATATTTGATCATGGTAACAGGAATCTCCGGATAATAGTTGAAAAATGTGTTCATGATTTATTCTTTCATTGATATTTACTTCAAAACTACAAAAAAAAAATTTCAGCGGTGAGAAAAAGTTATGACAGTAAACAATATAATAAAAACTAATATATTACAAAACACTGAAACGTTTAATGTTTGGATAATATCATTAAGTTAACAAATGATAATATAAATATTAAGTTAAGATAATTTAATTGTTTTAGTAAATGCATCGTATATATAGAAAATTGAAACACTTTAATTAGGCAAACAGCAACGAAATTAAAATAAACGGCCCCAAGGTCCAGTAGTAAGAGGGCCTGCGGCTGACTGGACAATGTTAGGAGCTGTGGATTTCAGTCCCACTAGGATTAAATTTTCTTAGTGTGTCCGGTGCAATCCAGAATCACTATTTCTGGAGAACAACTAACTGCGCTTCACTCTTTACGGCGAAGGGGTGTGCTTCACGTAATGGGAATTTCTCTTACTCTTTATGTGACGAAAAATTAATAGGTTGGAATGAAATTCAGAGCAACGTTTTGTTTCTAGGTATTTTTTTAAACTCCTATTTTTTGAGATATTATTAAAACTTGTGTTTTTTTATATGGAACACATTTCACACTATTGAAAAGCATATAAAATTACCTTTAGAATAATATAACACACTTGATATTTTATTTAAACAATTTTTAAATCCTTTGTTTTTTTTTCATTTCACATTATTTTAAGATGGCTATGGATGGTGGTAAATAAGCAAATAAAAGATTTCAACAAGGCAGAAAAAAATTGTTTTAATATTAAATGTTACAAATAACAATTCAAACTAAACTAAACTAAACTTTCATAGTTTTCATACATGTTTGAATTCTTAAATAACGAAAACACCAGTAATATTAATAAAAACTGACATTTCAGAACATTTAGACAATATAAAATAGATACGTGTATTGCTTAGTTACCATCCATAGCCATCTTAAGATAATGTGAAATGAAGAAAAAGAAATAATTTAAAAATTGTTTAAATAAAATATCAAATGTGTTATATCATTCTAAAGGTAATTTTGTATGCTTTTCAATAGTGTAAAAATATATAAAAAACACAAGTCTTGATAATATCTCAAAAAATAGGAGTTTAAAAAAGAAAGAATTAGAGCATAGGATATTGCGTTAAAAAGCGCCCCAATATAATTTTTATATAAACCAAGCATTTTCACAAATAAAAAAGTTACAAGGGTTTTTAAATATTTCACATTTTAAGAATACGCTGTGTATGTCTTATATTAAAGAAGATATAAAAATAGGGATTTCACCAATCGATTTCTCTTTAAAATCGAGCTCCAGAAGCTTAGGTCAGTTTTTGTTGTTTACCTTTTACACACAAATGATTATTTTGTTTATCTCTGTGAAGATTATGTAAATTTTGCTGCGGATTCCTTAGCACGACATCCTCTAATTAATACTTTGGATATCTATGATTTTGCTGATAGTACAACAATTACTCGGCGGAATTTGATGATAATTATAAAGCATTCTAGTGTATTAAATAGTTTTCTTGAGAAATATTCAAATCATCTTGACGACGTAAATTTTTACGTCTGAGTGTGCTGAACTTCGTTGTTTATCTACTTTTTTTATGTGCGGCAACTCTAATCAAGTATTAGGTATATGTACTTAGTTTTTTTTTGAACAAATTTTTGTCTTACGTTTATTGTCTACGTTCTTAGAATTCTTTCTGGTGTGTAATTAAAACCACGTGGCGATAGCCGAGAGCGTCCGTTGTAGAAACTGCAGAGTGCTGGTGCAGTAGAGACCGAGACAACGCCCCGCTAGGAAATGCAGCTAGCGAAACAACCCTTAAACCACTATTGAGATAAGTAGTACCGCTCCAAGGAATTAAATCACTCATTGCCGTCATTCTTTTTTTTTATTATCTGAAGTTATCAACTTTTGATTATCATTTTTCTTCAAAGTGTACTATTAATTCACAAGTAATTTTTTTATTTTCAATTGTATTTTGATAATACGAGGAGATCTCCACATCTTTTACTTCTTACATAGAATTTTTGACGATTCATTCTAGCTTCCGCTTAAACTGAAGACTTACCGTACATTTTCAAGTAATCCTATTAAATATTTTGTGGTTAGATATTTAGACTTTTTAATATTTGTAAAATTTTCACTCCTCGAGAACGATAATAGCTTGTTAATCTGTAGTACCTGTAATCTACGTCTCAAGTTATGCGTATCTCGTCAACATTTCTGTTTTGTCTCGGTAGTACACACAAATGATTATTTTGTTTCTCTCTGTGAAGATTATATAAATTTTGCTGCGGATTCCTTAGCACGACAACTTCTAATTAATACTATGGATATCTATGATTTTACTGCTAGTACAACTATTACTCGGCGGAATTTGATGATAATTATAAAGCATTCTAGTGTATTAGTTGCACATATACTTGCCTATTTAGTTAACCCATCCTTTGAAAGAGGTATTTTTTCTGATGCACTGAAGATAGCAGTTGTAATTCCATTACAAAAGAAAGGAACCGACAAGAGTTACCATAGGCCCGTAGCGTTAACTTCCGCTATTTCCAAGATAACCGTGTGATCGTTTAAACAGTTTTCTTGAAAAATAATCAAATCATCTTGCCAACACGGATTCAGAAAAGGTGATTCAACATCTTCAGCATTAATTCAATTTTACACAGAAGTTTTGAAGTGCATCGAACAGAGAAAGTTTCCAATTACTGTTTTCAGCGATTTGAAATATGCTTCCGACTGCATACAGCACAACATATTATCAATGGAAATATGCTGCTATGGCATAAGATGAGATGTAGCAGAATGGTTCCAGTCGGACTAGAATAACGGAGTTCAATTCGTAGGCGTGCGATTTAAAAATTCGGACAGTATGAGCCATCCATTTGATCTTACCTATCTACCGTTAAATAAAGGACTTGTTCTACGTTACCATGTACACTAGCAATATCTCAGTTCTTGTAGAAGAAACCAAAATACGACAGGTTTTGGGCGAAACAAATTAGTCTTAAGAGCTGACAAAGCAACGTTCATGACCTTTCATACAAGACAGCGAAGTGTTAATCCTAATGATCTGGAAGTGGATAGAGAAATAATACATCAGCGGGACACAGTGAAATTCTTAGTAGTAAGTCTTCAATCCACGCTTGTATGGAAGGAATATTCCCAACGTTTGTTTTTTTTCCTTGTTAATGACATTCCCAGCGTTAATAGTAGATAAAATATCTAACAAGGCCTACTTATTCCGCTGTTCACAAATATCAGCTTGTACACTAAATTTCTTTATACTACGCTGAGATACAATCCCGACTGCAGTATGGAGATCATCACCTGATGCACACTCCTCTTTTTCAAAAGTTCTCTACCGCGCATATCTATTCTTGAGTCAGCTTCTTTTATATTTGCTAATACGCATACTTATTTATATAATCATGAAGTTCACGAATACAACACAAGAATAAGAGAACTCTTTCATATACCTACGGCCACTCTTCATATAATAAACTACCTCTGTTTCAAAAAATGCTGGAAGCTATAAAGTTTTTAGGAAAAAAACAAAAGACTACCTCCTGCAGCACATGTTTACTCAATTTCAGTGTTTCTGAATTCTTAGTGTATTCTTTTGTTAATTTTTCTTTACTATTAGAATAACAGATATACTTTTATCTATTTTTTCTGTTTACTTACATAATTTTTAACCGAGAACATCTCCTTTATTTTCAATATTAGACATATGCATCAGGAATATAAATTGCCTATACGGTGGATACAAAGAAAATGGTGTAATTTGAAAAAATTACGTGTATAGTATTTGAATTTGTCAATGTTTGGTGTTCAATATTGAACATTCTGTTTATTTCACAGGCGTTCTCATACCACATCTTCATAGAACCGTACATAATTATAAGTACATACTCGAAATCTCCCAAAAATCGACATTGAAACCTATATTATATCAGTTTATTTCTAGATGAACAAATTCAAACGTAACAAAATTCAAGATATTCTATTTAAAATAATAAAGGAGATCTTACCCAGTAGCACATTCTACAATTCTACAATATTTGCACCGACATTTTAAACAATTCCGTATTTTTCAGATTTATCAAGAAACTCTGTAGCATACTGGCATTTCCACTAATTATGCAATATGCTTATGGAAGTTTTATAATATGCAACACTTACAGCTTACAATATTGGTAAACGCTTTTAACACTCAATACTTATCACAATTCTAGAACTATTCATAAAGTTTTAGAACTATAGAACATTATTTTGTACAAACATCACTTGGAAATCATGTTTTATATATATATTCATAGGCTTGTGCGGCTATTCAAGTATTGTACTTGCACAAATGTCATCATATCACTGGCTTGGAAATGAAGTGATTTATAAGGTAAGACGATGAGTTTTTAATAACAGCCAAACTAAAATATTTGCGGACAAGCTGCATAAATAAAGTTCGTTATTTTTTAACTACGATTTATGATAATTTAAATAACAATTTCTTCTTGGCTTAATCTTTTGATAGATTAGGTAACGATAATGTAGTTTTTTCTACAAAAATTACCAGGATCAAATATCAACAATACAATGATATTTGTTTTTATAGTTTTCCCCATCTGAAAATGATGTTTAAATTTTTGCTATTTTAATATATTATAATAACAACTTTGCTGACGCTTTTTTAATTAAAATGAAGCTGCTGCACAAAATCGAAAATCATAGTAATTATGAAAATGATTTCAGAGCAACAAAATTATAGAAGCTTGTTATTTATCAGACTGGTACAGCCTCAATTTAAGATGTCAAAGATACGTAGTAACATTAATGGAAAGAGCGAAAACATCATTAACAATATCCCTGTATAAATTGGTAATAGTACCTCTAGCATCGTTGGGAACGGCACGTATGTAATAATCTTTCATAGGAAATTTAATAGGGAAAGCATTTTGTGACAGCTACTACACCTTCAGACCAAAAATCGTGTCAATATAAACCGCGCATTTGTTTATATCTGAACATCTTTAACTTTCACGCTTTTAAATTTGATACTAAATAGTATACTTAATGTCTACTGCCAAATTTATAGTACATGTTAATATTACGGATTTTATATGAGATTTAACATCTAAGGTACGGTACTTGATAAAGAGCTACGATTCCGCAGATGCAGAAAGAAGATTAAGGCCTATGTTCAGAAATAAGAAAATTATACCGTTCGTGTGAAGTTGCCCCCCGTACTTAGTTTTCTTTAATTTGAAAACGCCCACATCTTGTGTCCTTTGAGAAACAAGATGCTTATTTACCACCTCACCTTTTTCGGTTTTTGCAATTTTAGTTATGGCTACGTTTTGTGCCGTTTTATGTTTCGTTCTATGTAGGTATTGTTTTAAAGATATTTGAGATCGAGAGTTGGTGCGGACTCTTATTCAACAAGCACCACGCCAATTTTTTTGGTTTTTGAAAATTTGATAATGGCACAGTTTTCTACTCGTTTTATGCGGATTTGTGGCGTAAAATATTCGCTTTCTGGTATATTGAGAAATAAGTGCTGTAGAGGACCCTTATTTAGTAACCACCGTACCAATTTCCTGGATTTTAAAATTCGATAATAAGGACGTTTTGTGCAAGGTTTGTGACTCAAGCATTTGATTTGGAACTTTTTGCGTTTCTGAGATATTAGATTAAATGCTTGTGGAAGTTGATATTTAGCAGCCATCATACTAATACGCGCCTAATAATTTACATGTATAATTCAAAAGTTCACGAATTCAAAATTTTCTTATGAAAAAGAAAAGGTTGCAAAAAACTATTGTGATAATTACGCAAAAGTTCATATATTTCATTTACTCACGTTGAATATGAACTTGGCATTCTGTTGCGAAGCGAAGCAATGTTGACAAAAAAAAAATAGTTTGCAGTAAATTGGAGAGAAGAGGTCACTCCAATTTCCTCCAAACTATTTTTTTCTTTGTCTTACACATATAGGTAAGACGTAGTTTGTTTAAAAAAGAAGTCCAGTGAACAACTTTTATTACGAAAAACAAAATTCACTAACAAGTTCAATTATATTTCTTCATTTGAAAATTATATGATTGCGTTGCGAATCCATGAGCATTTGTAAAAAAAATATATTTAAATTCAATAAGTACTGTAAACTGTTTGACACCAGAAATTGTTTAATATTCATTCAATTTCTATCCCGAAATTAAAATTAACTTAGACCTCACACTTTAAATATTTGTTTAAACGTTGTCCCTGAGTTCAATTTATAATTCGCATTACACAACGTTACGTCTGGATGCTGATTTAATGTCTTGAGAAAACTTTAATGGCAACATTTATACGCATAACGAAATTTTTACGCCACATATCACTATTAAATTTTTTAAAACCAAAAAATTGGTGCGATGATTATTGAATAAGGGCTCGCACCAACCCCCAATCTTAAATATATCACAAATTGCTACAGCACAAAACAAAATTTTTACAGAACAAATCAGTAGAAAACGTTACCGTTACAAATTTTCAAAAATCGAAAAATTGGTGCGGTGGTTGTTAAATAAAGGTCCCTCACATTGTTGTATATCTCGAAAACGTCACGAATACACTTTTCAATCTCAAGTATCTCAAAAATGGAATTAGCACAAAATAAAATTTTCACTGCATAAATTAGCGGGCACAGAACTTCGACATTTTCAAATTTTAAAAAGACGAAAATGCGTGGGCCAACTTCACGCACCCAAGATTATTTCCAATCTTATTTATACATTATATAACCATTTTTTCGAGCCTTAACACAAAATTAAAATATTTCACATTGTTGTTGTTGCTTACGTAAACGTTATAATTTAATCTTGTTCTTTTTTAGGTAGTACGGGGATCGTATTCAGTTTTCGCTTTAATCAAGGCCAGATACAACTAACTAACACTTTTCTTGCAAAACATATATGTATGTCAGCCATATTATAAAATACATGTATGTGCTTATAAAATACTCTTAATTCTTTGTTGTATGATGTACACCTAAACATTCGTATATTCCCTTAATACCGTCACAATAATCACATACTTGCTGACACAATAACCAGGCATTTCCTGTCTGGTTATTGTTTCTAGACTTCTGATGTGCTCTATTAATACATTATGGTATGAATGAATCGTTTAGATGTGGAGCTTCCAAAAGTGCGCTACAAGGTGGAGCTGAAACACTCCAGACTGATAACGCCGTGTAGGTAGAAACATATCCGTGGGTAGTATGTTTTTTCTCTCCCTGCATTGCGTAAATGATTCCATTCATGAGGAAACTATTTTAGCATTATTATTAGAGCCGTGTGGATTTTAAGTATGACTCATTCACTGCATCGCCGTAAGATGTATTCCATAGAACTACCAAAACTAACTAGATAGCGAGGCAATCCTATGCAAATAAGTGAAATAATATAATGTTTTTCGATAATTATATTAGTTAATTTATTTATCGCTACTTATCGTACATATCAGTTTCTCTGAATGTATATAAATAAACTATTTATGATTTTATTTAAATTTCAGAGAATAAGGTGCAGTTTGTGTTAATAATTAAAGTTTGTTCTAAATGTTCATCGGTGAAACTTGTCCGTTTAGACGTCAATATCTCTTTAAATATTGAAAAGGAGCGTTCTACATCACAACTCGTTACGGGCGCATAATTAAAATGCGGCAAAAGTAAATTATATTTTTCAAATAGATTTCGATCTAATATTGTTCCTTCATAGAACTGTCTTAATATAACTAGGTCGGGATTTCTTTCGAAAACTTTGCATACCTTTTCTTTAAGACGATGTCCAAAATTGCCTTCAATACTACACAAATTGGATATAATCGCATTTAAGGAAGTTATAGCATTACATAATTGAATGTTACGTTGTTCAAAGTATGTTATAGTATCTATTAAATGTTTGAAATTGATGTTTATAAAATTCAGTTGCGTTTCTAATGTGGAATTTTGCAATAATTCTTTGCATTGCTCAATGCAACGAGCATCATTTGGTAAAAGAAATACAAAATTTTTGAGGCTTTGAAAATTTTTGGAATAAAATATACATGCTTCGATCCAAGAACCCCATCGCGTTAATACAGGAACGGGGGGCAAAGGTAAAGTGGGATACTGTTCCTTATAGAGAGACACACGTGAAGGTGCTTTACGCAAAATTTGTTTAAACAAAGCTATTACTTTATCTACCTCTGGAAACTCATTCCGAATAAACTCACAAATTCTGTGCAGTGCATGTTACACACAAGTTATATGTAACATGTTTGGATAAATATTCTTTAATAATTTTCCAGCCTTTAGCATATATGCCGCTGCATCGCTAACAAATAATAGAACCCTGTGTGTTTGATTTTGGTCAAATTGAAGAATATTTTGTAGGCTTTCATTAATAATGTCTCTTATAGTTTCAGCATTAACCTGATGCGTTATCTTGGAAGTTATTAGATGAGGTGTGGAAGGCGTATTTGGATGCAAAATACCTACTATTACATTTGTTACACAACGACCTGTTATATCGACTGTTTCATCAGCACTGATCCACACATACTGGTTAGAAATATTCAATTTAATTTGTTGTATAACATTTGTGTAACATTTTGTTAGATATTGTCTCCGTATTGTTGAAGGATCAGGAATATGTTTATTTGTATATGTTTCTAGAAATGTTTTTAATTTAGGGTTTCGCAGTTTATTTAAGGGAATGTTGGAAGCAACAAATGCTTCACAGAGGTCTTCATAAAACCTATCAGGTGAAACATTTTGCTTATGTTTTGCGGTGTTTATATGTTGTGTAACATGCCACTTTTGCTCGCACTTTACAGTTTTTGAACAAATATTACACCTTATTTCCCTATCACTAACAATCGACAGATATTCTGTACGGTCAGAAATCCAACTTTCCATTAACTTGCGGTTGTTATTCATACTATCCATATTAATATAAAACTAGGAATGTCCGAAAAGGAAAACGACAGAGAAACAAGTTCAGAAAGAGCGAAATAAAAGTGTATTCTAAAATGAATGTGAACTCCTGACTATAAATATATTTATACGAGGAAATATATATCTACAATACAATTTAAATTCCAAATAATAATATCCAATATAAACTACATATAATTTACAGAACATACGAAAACAAATACAATACGAAAAGAATGCAAGATCAGAAAGACTCTAAATTCGCATTACAAATGCAGATATATTCTTCAAAATAAATCTACTTGTACTTACTGCTTAGGTATATATGTCCAAATACTGAACAAAAAAAACAAGTATGTATAAGTAAATATGTTAGTTAAAGATGGAGTACTTTTTAATTTTTTTCACTAATGTTGAATGTATGTACATAGATTTTATCAATAGTGAATTGTGCATTACACATATTTTAAGTTTGAAACCACAAGTTAGCGTAGTATTAATTAAAATTGATTGCAAAATAGTAAAATACGTTAACGTTGAGCTTATGTGTAGTTATGTGTTGAGCTATATGTAGAGTTAGATATCTGGTCGATTTATAATATCTATCTATATCGGATATCAGTAGTGCGAGTGATGAGTCATACCTAAAATCCACACGGCTCTAATTATTATATATACTAATGTACGTATTATAGTGTAACAACTACTACGTGGAACGTAGCCGCCTTAGAGCCATGTATAGATGAGTATAGATGACAAAAGCAGGTGAAATTATTACTTTTTTGCAGCGACTGGACAGACTCGCGTCTATTCGTCTCATAAGAAAGGGTTCGTGTTGCCTATTAGTTTCCACGACAGTCGACAAAACACGAGTCTGTCTAGTCGCTGCAAAAAAGTAATATTTTCACCTGCCTTTGTCATCTCTATAGATGAGTTCAACCAAGTGTTGGAAGGAAATTCTCTCCCAACAATAATGACTCCGCTGGAACGGCTAAACAACTTGTATTTTCTCCATTCTCTTCACATCCTAAATCTTTATTTTTAATGGAATATTTTCCTACAAACAGGCACAGAATAAATTCAGATGTTTCTCTAACATATTTTCGAAAATTAAATATCTTTCGTTAAGATGTCGTCTATTTCGTTGGAAAAAGTTCACATTCGAGGGTTATCTGTAATGTCAGAGGCCCAAGATCATAGAGCCTGTCTCTAAGTTGCGTCCTCGCATGGCATGCATTATGTTGTTTTTAGAATAAGAAAATTCGATCGAAATTTAATATCAACTTGTAATTCCGAAAGTATCTTAATTATCCATGATCAGACAATTGCCATCGCGAAAACAATAGAAGCAAAAGTACGCTAATTTGGTTCAATATGTCGTGGTGTTTATTTTATTAATATAAGATTATGCAGGGTTTTAGACGCAGGAGAAATCCTAAACTATCTTGGGTTAAGCACGGAACGAAATGTATTATTATTATCATTGTTATATTATTGTTTTTATTATTGCCAAACTGGATAAATATAACAAAAACAGCTTCAGTATATCCATCTTTTCAAAATCTATGAACTTTGTACTGACCTCCATTTCTAACAAATCACTTATCTATTCTGCTAATATATTGCGAAACAGTTTTCTTAAGCTAATGCGATTTTTCAAAATCTAACAATATGTACGAATAGTAGAGTTTATTTTCCCTTAAATTACTTACAAATATTTATTGCATTTCCTATCCTCTTGTATATTTATTAAGTTTATTATTATGTTTATTATTTATTAAGTTTTAATTATTAAATCAGCATGCAGATATTTAATTACCCTCGATGAAGGTACAAATACATTATGCATCTATATACAGATACATACAGATATATAACTAAATAAGCGATATCGACGAAATTATGCATCATATATTTGTGCAGTAGGTATCCTAATAATAATAATAATGTATCGGTTAAATTAGGGATAATTCTTTACCGAAATAAAGACGTGCTAGACACGCTAAGTATATAAATACCGTTTCATTTATTAACGATGTTACGTATCTCCCGGATTGACGTTACGAAGCATACTGCATAGAACAGAATGACCAACATTAACTGTGCAGATGTGGTATCTAAAACAATGTCAATCTTGCGGAAAGGTGGTCTATTGTCTTCAGGAAGTTTCCAATTCCAAGTAACGAAACTAGTGTTACATTTTATGATTAACACGTTTATAGCGGGCGTGCTAATTCTAAACATTATAAATGGAATTAAAACTGGCAATGGAATGTTATCGTATCGAATGACTTGTATTCTGATACCGGAAATAAATTTGACACTTAAAGGGCTAACGCTTATCAAGAACAAAAAGTGTTTCACATTGATTTCAGAAGATTTAAATTCAGATACGTTTAACCTTCACAGCAACAAACTTAACAAACATGTTCAATTGGTGAAGAAAGTCAGTGAATTAATCCTGAGGTATTTTATGATCATTATGGGAGCGTTCCTACTTATTGCTGGTGTTTTGCCTTTAATAACAAATATTAAGATGTTGATTCCAAATCCGATGCCATCTGGAAAATACGAGTTTAGTTACAGATTCTCTCACCTTTTTTTTACAACCTACATGGCCATCAACTCTGCTTCTTTAGATGTACTTTATGTATCGCTAATAGGTTTATGCATTGCACAGTTGAATATATTGGAAGGTCGACTAGTAGATATTTTCAAAAATCCAAATAAATGTGAACCGAAAGAAAATTTCAAAGTCAAGCACGCAACGGTCGGGCAGCTTCTACGAGAATGTATAATTTTGCACAAAACAATAAATGCGTAAGTAATTATACAGGTTACAGCTTGTTTATCTTTTATTACTTATCAGCATTCTGTTTCTTAGCTTGCAAAATTTGCATTTTGTACAATATTCTTGCGCTGTTGTTTTCTTAGATTCATCTGATTTTTTTATTTATTTTATTTTTGTTCAACTCTACCTTCATACTTTTCTGATAGATATGATGTTGAAGATATGTTGTTCATATTATTTTGCTCCTATTTAATTATGTTGTAAAAATACAGCTTCTAAGTTATTGAATTTAGAACAAAATCCTTACAGGTCCGAGAAGGTATTTTTAAATAACAGAAGCGAATATTTTCTCACTTTTTAACTTAACGTTTTATGGCATTGTCTCTTATCTAATCTGTCTTTAGATGCCTTATAGTAAATACATCGCATTAGTATAATTTATTTCATATTTTTGCTTTTTCGCATAATTTATTAATGTGCGATACTTAACAAAACCCCACCTGGGTGTTCTTCTTCTTTTTGACAGATGTTTAGGGAATTTCCTATTTATCTCACCTGTTCGTCTATATTACTCTCCTTCTTGACGGATGTCCTGGAAATTACCTATCTGTCTCGCATTCGTTGGGACACCCGGACTAAATATTGAAATTCATTTTCAAACCTACGTGAATATAGTGCAGCCGGTTGGTCTTTCATTTCTTAGTAATTCCTTTTCGGTGTAATGGTATCGAAGATGTCGTGCATTTTGGCCATGTCATACTCGACAAGTTTGCTCACATTATATGTTTTATTTTAGTGAATTTCCCTCTCGTCGTTATCTTAATAAATACGAACTAGATAGACTTATTCTTGATGATGAAAATGAAGAATTTATTGATAATGGCGGTAAATGGAACGCGAGCAATGGCGAGCAAGATATGGTACAAAAAGATAATTTGTCTCCAAGTCATCCTGATAGTGAACCCTCGAGTTCTGCCACATTCATATCTGAGTCTAAAATGAAGAGACCCGGTAATCCTCCAATATCGTCTCAACATTGTTAACGTCGTACCAGGGTTACCGAAGTCTGGTTGTAGATGGATATCCTAGATCCTTTCAATCTATTTTCCACGTCATGGATTTTAGAGAACGACTAAAGAAGTTATTTACGTAAATTACTTATATTTTTAATTATCTTGAAAGCATGTCCGACAACACTCTCGGGATACATTAAAACCATTGCGCTGATTTCAAAGTCCCGTAATTTCCCTTAAGGCCGTCTGATACGATGACAATTTTGTTATTAAATTTGATATAAACTGACAAAGATAGATCACGATCCTAATTGTTTAATGGTTTTCGTGGCGACTCTCTCTCATTTCATCATTAAAAATGTCAGTGCATAAAACATGCTTTACAGTGCTTCTGCGATTTTCTTTGCAAATGTTCACTTAGTTTGGTTGGCTTCTTTTTCCTTTAATTTTGGTGGTTTCAATTTGTCTGTGATGTTTAACAATATTTCCCACTGCCATTCGTAATTCATTGGCGATATGTTTTAATGATTTTCTTCGATAATAATGGGACACAATAGCTTCGCGCAATTTCTGTAAAGCAGACGCACTTCTAACCATAAAAAAAATGACAAAGATATTCGCTTAGAAATTTACAATAGATTACTAGCAAACGCAAAAAGTGAATATGCAATGTTGTTTCTCATGATTATTTGATGAAATTTTTCCACTGTGCCAATGTTTAGTTCTGTATGAAAGTCGTATATTTTCAAAATTTTAATCAAAAATACAAACAAAAAATAAAATATTGACAATTGTCAAAAGTTGATAGATACTCAAAAAAATGTTATAACCAGTTTCGAAATATTTAAAAATATTTTGAAAATATGCCGAAAATATGGCATAAGCAAAATTTGGAAAACGTCATTCTGACAGATTACAATTGAGTTGTGTTACAGCAATATTAATATACATACAGTGCCCGACATTTGGTTACCCTCACTACTAACGTTGTAGTTAGAATAACTATAAAAAATAGTTAAATTAGGTCTCTTGTACAAATCTAGACACCAGTTTGCTTTAACAATTCCAAAAACCAATTACTTTTGAGGATTTTTTCCACTCTGATGGTAATTTTCAAAGCGACAATTGATTACTCTCACAAAAAAAAAAAACAAGAAATAGAAATAAAGAAACAATCTTTTATTTCCATAATGAGTTTCTCAATCACTGCTAACATGCGATGAGGCAACGAAGTAAATAAATTATTTAAAAAATTCATTGAAATTGCTTCCCAAGTGGTTCTCTTCTCTAGTGTTAAACTGTCTTCCTTCGCTGTAAACTTGTCTCGTCAACCAGCCCCATAAGTTTTCTATAATATTCATATCTGGGGAAAGGGGCCGGCCATTCCAGAACATCGATATTGTTGTCGTTCATCCATGTGTTGGTTATTCTTGCTGTGTGAATTGGCGAATTATCATGTTGAAATGTCCATTCTTCATCGGGAAACATCAAGTCAATGTTAGCGATTTGTCTCTGGAACAACTTCAGGTACTTTTGAGCGGTCTGCCTTCCTTCCAGAATTTCTAGTCCCACTGCTCCTCGACTTGAAATTCCACCCCAAACCGTTACTGATCCAGGTCGGCTATGATGACGTGATAAAAATCGTTCTGCCAACCTCAAATCGTGAAAATAATATTGGAAGGTCTATTCAAATTAAACTTTTTTTCATTACTGAAGACAGTTCTTTATTACCCTTTGGATAACTCTATCCCTAATTTACTTAGATGTAACACAAGAATTGCCTGACACTCCCTTGCTGTTGTTGCTGTTGCAATGCAACCTCTCCGATTATTGCCATAGTTTTCGATGTTTTTTAGGTAAGCGGTAACAACTTATCCGACGTTCCATAAGAAAGACTAAGGAAAGTAATGAGTGTCGACTCAACTCTTACTTCTGGAAATGTTTTCTGGGACAATCTGTGCATCAATTGCTTCATTTCTAATTTCAAATGCATTCTTACATTACAACATTTCGGTTTATTATTTTTTGGTGTACGTTGGTGTGTACTTGCACTTGCTGACAGAAGTAGAAATACGTTGTTTACAGAGTTGATATCCAATACGCTGCACTTGTCATTTTTAGATACGTGAGAAAACTTAGCACCCTCTTGTCTCTTCCCTTATCTGTTCAATACGTAGGTGGCTGCTTCATAATCTGCAACGCTATTCTGCAAGTAACAATAATGGTAAGTCAATAAATAAATAATAGAGAGTGTAACTGATCATCTCGCAATTTGAAGCGCTATGATGGATCAATTACGCTTTACAGAGCAGATCTGCGTTGATTTAGGGTTACGAATTCAAAAATGATTTCAGAGGCTGTTTGCCTCTCCTCATTACAGAGTTGTGCAGATGACCTCTCAAACAGTCAAACAGCCCTATTAATGGATGCGTTGGTGTCCTAAACTGAATTCTTTTTCTTTTTGTGGTGACGGCCTAACGGGGTGTATAAGCTTTTTTAAGTTTGTGTTACGTCAAAAACCTTTGTGTATAAATTGTGTGTTCCATGGCTTCGTTACTATCGCCTCCTTACCGTAGAGGGTAAAACGCTGTTAATTTTCTCCCAATTGCAAATGGTGACTCGGGAGTGTACCGAACCCACTAAGAAAATTTGATACTAGCGGAACACGCAATTTGTTGTAAGATGAAAATTACTTCTTCAATATGTTCTTCATCAATAGTCTCTTTGTGTCTTAGACAAATGAGGCAGTTCTGTGTTCCAGGGAAACTGTATATTCCCTCCAAGTCAGGATTGATTTTTATTGCATATTTCTAGATGCATCAGCCTATTCGTTTTTAAACTCGTAAACTGACGTAAAATGCGTTGAGGTTTGTCCTATCTATATCGCTAACGTGTAAGGAGTTACACCTTTATTTGAAATCATTCTATAGAAAGGTTCTTCTGCAACTAGTTCATTACGGGCTAATGAAATATATTTAGAATGTGAGTCTATAGACAGAAAGAACACTTATGGCCAGTTGCGCCGTCACGAATTAAAATTTAGTCTTGAGTTAAGTTAAAACGACTGCTAGAATGTGACAATGTTTCTTCGTAATTCACTGAAATTGACGCATTCCACCTGTCGTTTTAACTTAAGTCAAGATTAAATTTTAATTCGTGTCGGTGTAACTGGCCATTAGATGTACATTTGCTGCTCAGTTCAGTCACAGTTCAGAAGTGATTTTCTGAAATACTGGAAAAGTTTCTTTTCATCTTCTTTCAGATCATTAAACAAATGATGAGACTCTTCAAGATTTGCTCTCTTCCCACTAGTAGGATAAATTTACATATACTTGTTCTGTTTTCTTCTTGCTTTCTTCTCCTTCTGCTAATAATGTGGCCACTACTGTGATTTTTTATAGTATTAATTAACAATTATATAATTTTGGTATTACGTGCTTGTATTGTTTCACATAACTGAAAACATTTCTTTTTTAATTTTTTAAAGGGTGTACGCGGAGCTGTAGACATTATAATCCTCGCTGCTTATGTGGCAGTGACATTTTCTCAAATGACGATTTATCATTGGCTTGGCAATGAGATAATTTTCAAGGTAAATATTGCATTATATTGAAGTACTCACCGATAATCTTCCAAACCACTTTGTTTCTAGAGTAACAAAATAGCGGAATCATGTTACCTTTCAAAATGGTACAAAATGGAAAAGAGTTGTAAAACATCGATTTTAGTATTAATGGAAAGAGCCAAGAGACCTCTTGATGTAAAAGTGTACAGCCTTATTTCTATTTCATTAGAGTCTTTAGTAGTAATCGTTCGATGGTCGTATTCTTTTTTTGCTCTAATAAAGGCAAGATATGGTCAGAGTTAGCAGTTTACGTCATAATAACTGCACGCATTCATACTAATTCAATTGTAATATTATTAAATTCATTTCAAGTATAAAAATGTAAGTGTCTAATAATCTCTAATAATATAAGTTGTATTTGATATTTCGTTGTTGTAAATTTTGGGCATTTGACTGGAGTTATCAATGAATTTCCATTATTGTTCGTAGTTTTATTTACTCGATTCAACGTATCTCAGTACTAACTAATTCCGTTCTATTTCCTAAATTAACAAATAAAGAGCACCTATCAGAAACCAGCATTTTTCGGAAAAAACAGGTTGATTTTTGTTTTTTCTAAACTAATTTTTAGTATAGCCGACAGTTTAATTTCATTTGCAAATGATGGTTGTCCAAATATTTGATCATGGTAACAGGAATCTCTGGATAATAGTTGAAAAATGTATTGATGATTTATTCTTTCATTGATATTTACTTCAAAACTACAAAAACAACGTCAGGGGTGAGAAAATTATGACAATAAACAATATAATAAAAAAAAGCATATTGCAAAACACTGAAACGTTTAATGTTTGGATAATACTATTAAGTTAACAAATGATAATATAAATATTAAGTTAAGATAATTTAATTGTTTTGGTAAATTGAATCGTATATATAGAAAATTGAAACATTAATTAGGCAAACAGCAACGAAATTAAAATAAACGGCTCGAAGGTCCAGTAGTAAGGCGGCCTGCGGCTGACTGGACAAAGTTACGAGCTGTAGATTTCAGACCCTCTAGGATAAAATTTTCTTAGTGTGTTCGGTGCAATCCAGAATCACTATTTCTGGAGAACAACTAACTATGCTTCACTCTTTACGGCGAAGGGGTGTGCTTCACGTAATGGGAATTTCTCTTACTCTTTATGTGACGAAAAATTAATAGGATGGAATGAAATTCGGAGCAACGTTTTGTTTATAGGTATTTTTTTAAACTCCTATTTTTTGAGATATTATTAAGACTTGTGTTTTTTTATATGGAGCACATTTCACACTATTGAAAAGCATATAAAATTACCTTCACAATGATAAACAACACATAAGTATCGGGACCCTCCGCACCACATAAGTATAATTTATTATATTACTATATAATAAATTAAACTTGTGTGGTGCGGAGGGTGCCGATACTTATGTGTTGTTTACCATTCTACGCCATAGTCCTTGCTACCATTATTTAGAATGATGGAACACATTTGGTGTTTTATTTTAACAATGTTTAAATCCTTTGTTTTTCTTCATTTCACGTTATTTTAAGATGGCTATGGATGGTGGTAAATAAGCAAATAAAAGATTTCAACAAGGCAGAAAGAAATTGTTTTAATATTAAATGTTACAAATAATAATTCAAGCAAACTAAACTACGGAAACCATTAATAGCATTACTGATATTATAGCTGTAAGGAATGAGGAGGGTTTATTCGGTAAAAATTCATAATGTATTGAAAATTTGAAATTATCATTAATCATGATTAGAATTAAAATAAGTTGGCTTCTAAAATTCTTACCGACATATTTAAGCGAAATATTTGCAGAATATACCTTTGTTACTAAAAAATGCGTAAACATGATAAATATAGCAAATGTTCGAATTGTCCGGCGTTCTGTTGTAACATAATCGACACCGTTTTCTTACACTCTGAGCTGAGTTCACCAACTTGAGCGGAGATAGAGAGTCGAACGCTTGCAAAACTGCAGCTTCTAATTCCTGTCGCGAATTGGTAGAATGCTTAAACGTAAGATTTTTAGTTCTTCCCCAAAGGAAAAAATCCAGTGGGGTTAGATCAGGCGACCTTGCCGGCCAATGTATCGGTCCTTGATTCAATTGTTACCGAATTGTTGGTTTAGAAACTCATTAATCTGGCCAGCGTTGTGAAGAGGTGCTCCGTCATGCTAGAAGTAAACGAATTCCAATTGATTTAAAGGTATTTCGTCTACGAGAGATTCAATGAATTGTCGCAAAATTTGCAAGTATCTTTCAGAGTTAAGAATTCCGTTATATATGTAGGGCCCAATTATCCTACAACGGAAAATTTCTACTCACACATTGAAACTGTATCGTCCTTGGTTTCTCCTCTCAACAGTAACATGGGGATTTTCACGCGACCAAGTATAAGAATTAAACCTGTTAAAAATTCCCGCACTGCTTACGTTACATTCATCCGTCTATACACAGATTAGAGCAAAGTTATGATTTTCTTTACATTTTCCCGAAAGCCATTGACAATATACCTACAACGCTCCAAATCCGCGGCAAAAAGGTAATGCACTTTCCTTGTCCGATAGGGTTTCATTTTATGGGTTTTTAAAATGCGCCTTGCCGATGTTCTTGCTAAACCTGTTAAAAATGCCTAGAAACAATAACCAAAAATAATAATGCTAAAAAAGCTTCCTTATGGTATTGATGGAATTATTCACCGTACACACAACACAAGAAGAGAAACAATATGCTGTATTTTCAACTCTGTGTCGATGCTTATGCCACATCATTTCAAAACGCCAAACTAGACATTTTTTGGCGCCCTGTAGTACCAAGAAATGCATGACTACTGTAATCTTTGCAAGTATACAAAGAAAATTAACGTTATTTAAATTATAAATCCCAATTGGCGCCACAAAGATATCGAACGTATCAATCCATTAGCTACATATTGTTGTAATGTTGTAATTGTTGTAATGTTTCATATTTAGTATTTTTTATTGTGATATAGTCTTATTATCACATTGTTGTGTAATATTGTCACAGTTAATACTAATAAAAAGATTTAATTACACTGTGCAATAATTATAGAATGTGTGCTAACTTTTGATACAACAGACTATTTATTTTTGCAACTTCCCAATGTAGTCAACATTTAACATAAGTGTATTATTAATTCGAACAATATTGATCCTACAAATAGCTGTGAACATTTATTACAACGACTAGTGTAAAATGATAAACGCGTACGTTAGAGTCCACTTGTTTGTATTACTTATTCCTACAAAATCGTTAGTACTACGCCGTGTAAGTATTTGCTACAAGGATTTCTCTCAGCAAGAAATTTTATCGAAGCCTATTTCAAGTTGGCCTTTAAGCATTTTTGGTATATTATCTGGTGCATTTATTTCTGGCATGATTTTATTTAGCGTTGGTAGTTAATTCTTCTGAAAAAGGCCGTACACTCTCCGGCGTATAGCATTTTTTACATTTTCTTTAAACGTTTTTGATTTGGATTGGTGACCAGTACTACTTTTAGGTGTAATAATTTGGCCTTTTTCTTTATATTCCTCCAAGATTCTGTACACCATCGACTATTCAACGAACACATCTTGAATGTATTTAAAATGTTTTCTCATTCGATATCTCCGACATGAAAGTGCTTTCTCCACCGAGAAGGCATCGGTCTACAAGAATTCGCTTTTTTGCTCATTACTCAACGATTTAGTTTTGAAAAGAACTGGTGTTTTTGGAAGTTGCCAAATAGCCAAGTGTTACACGCTGTATGAACATTTTACGGTTACCACCGGTATTGCACTCTTGCTTCGAATTTTTCCCCGAAGCGCTTATAAAATGTGTTAATGATTATCTACCTAAGGTTTTTTATTTCACGGTTATTGGGTTTATTTTATTATATTACTAAAAATATTTTAAGAACGTTATTTTTTGTTTCAATACAGGTCGTATCATGTTTTTTTTCAAAAACTTCTTTGATTGGTCCACTTGAGTGAAGCACTATAACAAAAACTAATTTATTCTAGAGCTTTAGGATTGCCATTTTTGAAGCTGTCCGTTAAGATCTGACACGAGTTGGGTGTCTACGAAGTTATCTCTGTGTGGAAAATGTATCTTGTACCTTAAGTAAGGTTTTCGCTAAAATTTTGCGGCTTTATTCCGCTCATAGAGGAAGAATAGTCTTTCTAGTTACGAGAACGCGATTTTCGTTTATTTTGAGGATTTAAAACGACGTAAATTTTTACGTCTGAGTGTGCTGAACTTCGTTGTTATCTACTTCTTTTTATGTGCAACTCTAATCAAGTATTAGGTATGTACTTAGTTTTTTTTTGTAAAAATTTTTGTCTTACGGTTATTGTCTACGTTCTTAGAGTTCTTTCTGGTGGGTAATTAAGAGAGAACGACCGTTGTAGAAACTGCAGAGTTCTGGTGTAGTAGACACCGAGACAACGCCCCGCTAGGAAATCCAGCTAGTGAAACAACCCTTAAACCACTATTGAGATAAGTAGTAGCGCTCCAATTGAACCGATCCAAGGAATTAAATCACTCATTGCCGTCATTCTTTTTTTTTATTATTTGAAGTTATCAACTTTTAATTATCATTTTTCTTCAAAGTTGAACTATTAATTCACAAGTAAATTTTTTATTTTAAATTGTATTTTGATAATACGAGGAGATCTCCACATCTTTCGCTTCTTAAACAGAATTTTTGACGATTCATTCTAGCTTCCGCTTAAGCTGAAGACTTACTGTACATTTTCAAGTATTATTAAATATTTTGTGGTTAGATATTTAGACCTTTTAATATTTGTAAATTTTTCACTCCTCGAGAACGACAATAGCTTGTTAATCTGTAGCACCTATAATCTACGTCTCAAGTTAGGCGTATCTCGTTAACATTTCTGTTTTGTCTGGGTAGTTACATACAAGTAGCAAGCAACAGATATAAAAATTTATATGAACCAACAAGATCTTGTAGGGCGATCGTAACATACGTATCCTTGTGCTCGAATATTTCAGGTACCCGTTTGACAATTACTACAGCTAGTTTATAAACGCTTCGACCTGCACGACCATCTCCGACGCGGCATAGCGGCCACGAGTGATTTGTGACTTTCTCCACCTCTTTCCTCTTTGACTATAGACTGGAAGGTGTAGCACAAGAAATAACGTACAAGATTCAATCTTTAGACACTGTTACTGGCACGTCAAGAAGCTCAAGTAAATAGTAAAAATGGCCGACGATGGCCGTTATTATATAAACTGGGTCTAACCAGGGTCGATCGAAACATTTGCCTTTTGCGCCAAAAACTTAAATCACTTCTCCTTATTCTGAGACAGATAATAAATAGGATGGAAAGAAGGCAGGGCAGAAAAGAAATGGTGTTCTAGGCTAAAATCTCGAATTAAAAAATTGTTAAACAAAAAAAAAATAAATTTCGAAAGCAGCATAGTGTTATAAAAGTTGTATTTTTTTAAATTCATTTCCATATTCAACATTCCATTAACTTTTTTTTTAATTAAAAGTCGTTTCTTATTAACTTGGTGGCCGCATCCGATTTTTTTTTTAAATTGAAATATGCTGAGGTATGTTTTTTGAAATAAAGGGATAAGGCCACGAAGGTCTCATGAAATGCGAAATATTGAAGGTACGATTCCGACGTAAATGAAATAGAAAGAAAGTAAAAGACAAAAGATGGGTGCGGGAGTGGGAGAATGTTAGGAATTAAAGTAAAGGGGAATATTAATACTTGAATAGGTTTAGCAGAGGAAATAGTATCAATAGAGTAATAATTAGTATCAGTAGAGGATTAGAATGATTAGTAAAGTTCTCCACTTTCCGTTCGCTTCACGGAATTAGCAGAGACTAGACAGACTCGTGTTTTGTCGACTCTCGGGGAAACCAGTAGGCACGAACCCATTCCCATGAGAAGTATAAGAGTAATTAAATTATTAGGTTAGTTGTAGAATAATTGTAAACCATAAGTGGAAAGATAAAAGTATAGTGTATTGTGCTGTGAGTTCATGTAAGTATTCCTGCACGTAAATTAGATTTTTATTTCACTTATGCTTATACATAGCGTGTTATTAGTTAAAAGCAGCAGTACATACATATATAGATTCTCCAGTTCCTTCGAAGCATCATGAAACACGCATTTGTAATAATTAAAGGCAAAAGCTAGTACTTTGCCCTCATTAACGCAAAAACAGAGTAAGACCAACGACATATCTGCAATGAATTAAATATAATTTTGCTGTATAAAAATTCACGTCACTGATAGCCTGGTAATATTACTTACCACACCTAGTGAATCCAAATTAAGTAATATGTAGTTGTACAAACGAATAGTTAGAGGTCGCTTGGCTCGTTCCATTATAAGCGTAAGGAATTTGTGCGAGGATGTGCTAAATCCATACCACTTCGAAAAATAACAGGACGTTGTGATTTTATCACTCTGAAATAGCGATACACCTAAGTTAGATGCAAGTTTTGTTACTTCATATCACCATAATGCGTTTGGTTCAGCGAAGGTCAATTCACAGATATCTTACCTTGTATATGATTTCGTTTGACAGCCAATGATAGGCTGTCATTTGACCGAAGGTAATCCCACAGTAGCAAGCTATTGTACCTATTACGTTGGCATGGGCTTCATTCTGAAAATTGCAAAACATAAAGTAAAGCAATATTTACAAGAAATTACACGCCTTTGATTACGGCTCCCTTTTACACATCTGTAGTAGCTAGAGCAAAAAAACGTCGATTGTCTTAGCGTCTCTTCGCCCATCTATTACCGACGGCATCTGTTAATTTTTGACCGGTACTATGCTTTTTCTATTTAAACATATTTATTACTCTTGAAATAAAATTACATTACGTAATTCCTAAAATTTATTTCACATTACACAGTCCTTTCCACAGCGTTATATTGTGCCGGAGTTTACCGCTCAGCGTCCTCGCCAAGTACCACCGCTGCGTAATTATGTGCATAAAACTATGTTGCACTGTACAAAACAAGTAACATGAATAACGATCAATAGCTTTCTAAGGTCCGTTTGTACTGACACAAGTAATTAACACGAAATAATTTAAGGCACCTACTCTATTTTTCTTGTTAATTTGGAATTATGACGTTTGCGCATTATCAACGTTTCAGCTTTTGTATTTGTGTTGCAAGTATATAATGTAAGTATGCATATAAAGTAAGTGTAACATATCTTACCGAATTTCTCAATTGTAGTAACATGTTACACACTGCAAAACATCCACTCACATATTGTATGGATAAAGGAAGGGATAGAAGTGTACTTAAGTTTTCCACATACCTGAAATTAGTGGGCGTTGAGAGGAAAATTTATCATATTCTATAGCGAGTTATAACTAAGCATGTAGAAACGAGTACATTTTCCGAGCGCTTCACGAAATTAGCAAAAACTAGGCCTGTGTTTTGCCGACTCTCGGGGAAACCAGTAGGCAACACGAACCCATCCTTATAAGACGAATAAATACGAGTCTGTTTAGTCTTTTGCTAATTTCGTAAAGGGCAACTCGTTTCTGCAGGTTTAGTTATAACACCCGCTATAGAATTCAAAACAAAATATTGAATATTGTCAAAAATAAAACAACCAACGCAGTTTTATTTTGAATTTACGTGTGTACAAGGCGCATCTATTAGAAGAAACTGTGATCTTGTGAGACTGTTTTTAACTACATACATCGGGTGTTACTACAGAAAATATTCATACAATACGAACGAGTATGATGTCTTCTTATGTATTTTATACCTACAAGAGGAACGTAAGGGAAGAAATAAAAAAGGGATTATTACCACTAAGCGGCATTCCAGTGATAAGAGGGCCTGTGTTTGACTGGATAGAGTTAGGCGTAGTGAGTACGAGTTCTGCTGGGATCGAATTTCTTAGCGGGTTCGGTACACTCTCGAGTCACCATTCGCAGTTGGTGTGTAATTAACTGCGCTTCACCTGTTACGGCGAGTGGATGATAAGATCGAAGCCTGGGAACACTTTACACACAAAAAGGTTCCGAAGGCTATGACAACCTTTAAAAAGCTTGTACACCCTGTTGAGCCGTCACATTAAGATAAGCTCAAGTAACAATATTAGCGGGGCAATTCCTGGGTCTGCAGTCAAAAGAGAAGTGGAAAAAATGTTTGACACAATATCAAGAGAAGATTCAGAGAACAGGTACAAAGCGATGTATCCACCAGTCACTATTGTACCATTTAAATCTTCTTTTCTGCAAGAAGTGACATTCGAGCCGTCACAAATTACAAAAAGGTTAAGTAGTTATAAGCTGGAAAGTAATTTAAATAGATTCTATGAAATATGTAGAAGAGGCTTGTAGTTTGGACACGTTTATAAGTTGGACACCCATTAGTTTCATTAGCTTCTTTCAGGCATAGTGTTAGCAAAGTAAATCCAAAAGTTTTTTTTTTCGAAATTTTTGGTGTTGCTCATCACATCTTCATCGAACTCTGAGTTGGATTACTTGGGTGATTCTTTAATTTCAGTGTGACAACTCTACGATTGAAATTCCGATGCATTGGTGAATGCTATTAAAGGCTTCGTAATTGAAAATAAGGACATCAAACGAACGGTGACGGAATTGAAATTTATCAAGAAGGAGCTTGATTTTATTATCGAAATTGGTCCAATGAACGAGTTAATCATAGTAATAAATGGCTGTCTATTATATCAATGAACGCATATTTTCGTATATACAATCTCTTTATATCAATAAACGGATTTATTGATATAAAGAGTACATTTATTAATGGCTAATGAGAAATCCCTAAAGTTTGTTTCGCTTAAACGTTGTTCATTGTTTTGATAAATTTATTAGTTAATATAGTATTTTTGTTGTTGTTACTTTAATAAAACGAACACGATTTATTAAACTTATTTTTTCGATGTTGCTACGTTAACGTGAGATTACTTTACCTTACTAGGATCGTAAAGTGTCGATGTACTTGTTGATTATATCTTTACGTGTTGTGCGCGTTACTTAGCACTGACGAGTTGAAAGAACAATTTGTTCATAAAAACAATGTCGGCAATCCGTCTTCCCGTAACGAGCTGACGCCGACTGAGTTCTACGCTCCGGCAAAAGAACTCGTTCACCTGGGACAAGCGAGCGAGTTTTAATCGCGCAAAGTTTTATAAGAAGAATGTGATCCATTTCTTTCTAAATTTGAACGGTGTGCTTGGCGAAACCACCTTTAAAGCGTCCTATATTTAGAATATGGATGAAACTGGGTTTTCTACTGTGCTAACCAAAACCGGTAAGGTAATTTCAATGAAAGGGAATATGTTAATTGGCCAAACTATGTCGCAGTCATATGGCACAATGGCGCTAGCTGTTGTTGCAACTGGAAACTCGTGGCCTCCATTCTACCTAATGATGACAAAAAACACGCAAGTGGTGTACCTTGAAAATATCTCGCCAGTTTCAGGCCGTTTCGCAAAGAATTTTTTTGGATACAGCAGAGTGGATTAGTAAAGTTCATGCAACGTTACAATATAATGGCTTCCATCGGAGAATACTAAAAAATGGTTATTTTCTTAATAACCGTATAATTAAATGTAGCTAATGAAATAAAAATCCCATTACACGCCGGTAGGATTTGAACCCACGGCTCACGTTTACCGGACGGGTCACTACAGCACAGATTTCTTGCAGGTTCGAATCTGTTTTAGACTTAACGCTGAAAAATGTCAAGATTGGTTTTGAATGTACAGGAATTTGTCCTTACAATCCTCATATTTTCTTAGATTCGGATAACATAGAGGTTGATATTTGAGGAAAAAGTGGCAAGGATAAATTGTTGTGTCAACTGGTGGAACTGCGGTTGAGGTACCTGATATAGTTACTAATGAGAGAGTTGTAACATCCCTGGAACAATTAACGTCAACTTCTCGTTCGCCCAATTTGTCAGCGCTAGCTGAAATTGACAAAAAGGAACATCTAAGGTGAAGTCGAACTATGGCCACAGGGCGATTAAGAAATTTGAAAGAAATTCAGCAAAAGCGTAATCCACTGAAAGGGAAGAAGAGTGCCATTGTTGCAAAAGTAACCGAGAAAAATGCAAAAGCGAAAGTAACTAACGCGAGGAAAGATTGCGAAACGATAGAAGCATTAATCCTCAGAAGAAGAGGATGAGCGTTGTTTGGTTCACTTCTGCCAACTTCACCAAATGCAACACAGGCAAGGAGCCAGCTTATCTCAAATGCGTCAATATCCGACGAAAGTACAACGTGTGATTTTGAAAAAGAAAAACGATTAGGACGAAAAATGTGCCTAAAATTAGTTCCTTTCGATTTTTTCACTAATTTTCACTTTTCATTTCCACCTAAAATCATCAATAAACGAAGAAACTGAAAAAATGTTTCACTTACAGGATTTGACAGTAGGTTCGCACTTTTCCAGCGGATTTTTTTCGGCTTTCCAAGCTAAAAGCCTCTTTTTTGTAACACCCCATTTCTCAAATGTAATATAAAAACCTGAAGTTTTGCTTAGCAAAAAGTTTGCTATTGTCGTTACCTACGCCATTCGAAATTCCAATAAATCTGAATTTCTGAGCCATAAATCAAAACTGTTGTTTATAGATAATACGTTCATAACAACAAGAAATAGAGCATAAATATACTTTCAGTAGTGGATTGCTGTCGCAAAATTACTTTTTTTTTATATATTTCTTAGCCCTAAGTGAAATATTTGATTACATCCATATTGTTTAGAGCAGGGTTAGACAAACTAACTTCGTTCCAAAATTTTTATTTTTTTTTATCAGTTAGTTTTCTGTAAAGCGTTGTCGATGAAGAAAGCAAATTCAAATCCAATATACTTCAAAAGACGACCAGGAAAAATCGTTTCGTGAAATTAAGTAAAGTCAGTATGAAATTGTATTAATTGAATGATGACATATGGCAGAATTTCCATTAGTAAAACGCATAAAATGCAGTAAAATTCATAAAATAAAGACACTAATATAAGTAACACTTAACTTACCAGTATATAGCTTCGTATAAGATAGCACAGTCTCTCAAAATCTGATTCGTTAGAGGTAAATCAGATTTACTTCGAATTTGTTTAGAATCCTCTGAAATATTTACCAACCGTTCTTCTAATATGTTTATTTGTGCCACACCCAGTCCTATCAAAGTCATATATAGCACATCCAATCCTATTAATGTGACACCCAAATAGCCAATGGTAATGACATGTAAAACTTTATATTCAACATCGAATTTTCCTGTATTGAATGGGGCCGGTATCATCAATTTAACATCAATTACAAATGGCAAAAAACCACAAACCAGCAACATAATAACTACCATAACCGCAAAGTACCTTAAAATAAGCTGGGAAAGCCTGTGTATTACTTGAATATGTCGGTTAAGATTTTCATTACAGGAATTGAAGGTAGTAGATTTCAAATATCGAAGAAGTGTTATTAAAGATGATCTGTTAACCAAAAGAGATGTCTTTTTCGCAGAATAAGTTGCCATCGGAATTAGCAAACAGGCCATCCAGTAAGCATTGGTACTATCTTTCATGTAAATTGCCTTCCGCATGTTTAGAATAGCTATCGTGCACACAACTCCGTCCAATAGATAATTTAGCATTATTTTAATCATGACTGATGTCGTTAGATTATTTGTATTTAATAAACCGACTTTTATTAGAACTTTACTAGGGCCTGATAAAGCTTCTAAACAGGTAATCGTGACCATATTTCAATTTGTTAGATGTATGTAAGACTAAAACAATTATTACGATTACATTTCCGTATTTATTTATGCGTACATCCCTACTACTAGCAATTTCGACACAAATAACAACGAATCATCATTAACCTCTATTATCCATTTTCTTGCGGTGTTTCTTTAATCTGTTCTCATCGACTCATTTCGTATTGTTCGGAAATAATAACGCTAGCACTCAATTACGCGATGTAAAAATACCTAACATATTTGATATGAGATTATCAAAGGTTTGTGTGTAGAAAATCTTTTCTAAGTATCTAACAATTTTATTCAAATCGGCTTATTACAAACAGTGATTGACAGGATTTAACTTGATTGTAAAATGCATACAAATGTTAGCCTGTAATTGATACTAAGTGTACTTATTTTCTTATGTTTAAAAAGAAACTAAATAGTATGAAAATAAAGCCGAACCATTGCGAATTGTATAACAAACAAAAGATTTTCTTTCATAATTTTTATATTTAAGTTCCAATGTACAGTTGGATCCGGTCTTCTTCATATTATTTAGTGTGTGCTTCCATTTACCATTTAAGCTGTTCCTTTTCTTGCTTATTACTTTAGCTGTATCTAGCTTTAATTAAGGCAAAAATTGAATAAGACCAGCGAATAATCTAAAACAGTTCTAATTAGTTCTTAAGCTTTTTATATACAGGATGTCCCAACCTTCTGAAATTGTAAAATTGCGCCTATTGTGTAAACAGTAGCAAGCTAAATTCTTTTGATGATCTCATAGAGTATCTTTCAAAAGTAGTTCCGTATATTCAGTGACATCTTAAGTAGAAGATCTTGTATATTATTTTCCCCTTCTATAGAAATAGTAATATAATATGGGTTTCATATGTCTATTTCTTACAAATTTCGAAACTTTTATAATTTTGTTTCCAATCGCATAAATGTAAATATGCCTTTCTTTAAAGAAACCCGAAATTTATGATAATAGTAGTTTTTAAACTTCTGGTTCAAAACTTTTACCGTAAATAAACAGAACACATCAGAAAATGCTTCAAAATAATAACCAAAAAAAAATTAGGCTAAAATAGCTTTCTCATGGTATTGATGGAATCATTTACGGCAAACGCAATGTTAGGAGAGAAAAAAATGCACTACCCACGGACATGTTTCTGCCTACCCGGAGTCATCAGCGTGGTTCCGAGAGCATTTTAACTTTATCCTTTATGGTTGTTGCCATTTCGAAACAACGAGCTAGATATTTTTTAGTGCCCTCTAGTGCCAAGAAACACGTGCCTGCCGTTTAGCGGCGACATAAACCGGTTACTGGTTCTTAAGCCATTCCTTGAGTCTAGCTCGTCCTTTCGAATTGCTGTGGCATCATCATTATCATTAAGCCGTTCAATCCTTTCGATTATGGCTAACGATTAGTGCGTTTTTAAAATTCGCATAATGGGGCGGATCAGATTTGTTTTATAGCTTGTTGCTAGTCTTCGTTGCGTTTACTATCTCTCTCCATTCCTTTCTGTCCCAGCATTTTATCTTTCAAATCTGCTACTTTTTTGGTTATTGATCCTAAATAGTTGGATGTAAAAACAAAGAGTAAGCAACAGTAAATAAAACATACTGACACTGAGGAACTTAAACTGCCAATTTAAAATTTCGAGTCTATATAAAGAAGAGTTCGATAGTAGGTACCATTTATGTATTAGGAAAAAGCCTGTATTTTTAACTGGCAAGATGTAGAAGCTACGCGGAGTGACGATGTTCACAACCGAAGACATTTGCCAAATTAAAGTTAAAATTTGATTTTACTGGAAATATTCATGCTATAATTGCGGAAATAAAAAAACAATTCTAATACTAATTCACCTTCTTAGCGAAAAGGAATTCTAAAAACAATGTTTTAGTGAAAGCTTATGCAGGCTATACAACAACAATTTTAACACAGACAATAGCACAATACTATGTACGAATTTGGTAATCTTCATTGTAATTTATGTTGCAACAATTACTGGCTATATATTTATTTACCTACAGAGAACGCTCGGAATTTGTCCATCTCAACTAGCGCAATCGTTTGTAAAAGCTGTTCTACACTTTTCTGTTGCCCTCCAGAATGCCTGTGTTATCCTCAAGTTCATAGATAATTCAAATGTATCAACTCTTTTTCAAGTACTTCCTATCGTAAGTAGCTACTTACAAGGAAAGATACCAAATTTGCACTTCCAGAATGTAATGAAACTTGGGTTACTTGTAGACTTTTTAGTACCACACAAAATACCGGTTTCGGTTGAGAAATGGTTTTGGAGGGTGAAATTGGGGTTGTTTTCCCTTAATTATTTCCTATCGAAAATTATAAATATCTCCAGATATGCCAGAAATAGGCAGATGGAATCAATTTTAGATTGATTTGTATCTAGATGAAAAAATCAGAAACGTAATATTGTACAGGGTGTGCCATTTAAAATAATGTAGCAATTGTTTGGTTCGCTACTTATAGATCATTCCGTATATACAAACATATTTTTGAAAGATGTCACCGGAATATTTTAGCTTCCTCCTATTTACGCAACAAGCGCAATTTTACAATTCCAGAAGATTATTACATTCTGCGTAACTTTATTTTTATATTACCACTCCTAATGAATCTAGGGAAACGATAACTAATTTGTATAGCTGAATAGTAAGCGGTCGTTTTGCTCTTTCCATCAACAGCATCAATGTTTTTTGAGACTCTTTACTAAGTTCATACCATTGCGAGAGGTAAACTGATTCTATAATTTTGTTGCTCTGGAAAGTAAATTATCTTTCAGGTAGATTCTTGAGCATTGACTACAGTTTTAAGAATGTTTACCTTATATGTGATTTCATTTCCAAGCCAGTGATATGCTGCCATCTGAAAAAACGTTATAGCAGCATAAACAATAATTTTTATAGCACCAGTGGTATCCTCTTGCTCCTGAAACAGAGAAAGTAAGGTAATTATTATTAGCGTAAGCGTTCAAGAGTCTGCAGTAACCAAAATAATGTTAATTGCATTTTTTTTGTGATTCTGCAGATTCGCATTTGGTTCAAAGTAACTTGTAACTATGTTTTCCTCTAAGCAATTTAAAGCAAGATCTACTGCAAAGACTTCCGATAATGTAACTGAAACCGCGCAAGGAATTTTTGGTCACTTTCAAAAGTTGCCGGAAGAATAAATTTTTACAGTATTTTGAGAAGTAGTTTGAGAGAACTAAGAAAAAAGTATTAAATATGTTTTACAAAAACACTTAATAGTTTCTATACAGCTAAAAATGTTCGGGGCGATCCTTGTATTAGTGTGTGCAGATGTGTTGGAGATATTGACATGATAGATGTAAAAATATGCTATGTTGGAGATTCTAAAAGTTATTTTATGAATTACAAAAATACGCAAGCAAGAGGCAAGCACAAATGGTGTATTCACCTAAGGCGCGGGTGGAAGATAATTCTTCGTAGAAGAAATTTATAGCAAATGTTTTCCAATAAAAACTATTTTGGAGGCAGAGTATTAAATATAGGTTTGCCTGTTTTAACGATATTTCTTCAAATTATGTCACTTCTCTTTAGCATTCCCTGTACATATCTAGTTGCTGAATTTCTTGAATTCCTAGCAAATGAGAAAAACATATTAAAACCATTTAAATTGAACATTAAAAAACCAGAGGTGAAGACAAGGTTAAAATTGATGGAACAGGTCTGTATCTGATGTTCTGAATAAAGCGTAAGTGATTCTAACTCATCAAAATGGAAACTACAAATCACTGAATAACGAATATAAGTAGTAGAATAAATTATAGTAGAGAAGTGAAAATCGAGTAGAAATCATTAATCCATCTTTATTTTCTAAATCAATACGTTAAATGGGAAATTATACAGGAATGGCCAAATGTTCTGCAACTGCCTAATTGCAAGAAGATAGAAAATGATAGCAAATCCGCGCTTTTGACAGTCCTTGGGGGCGAAAAGAATAGATATGCTTTATTTGAAAATTATCGATTTCACTGCCCGCGTTCAGCGTACTGTAACTAAGCACAACAGTTCAATGTGCTCAACGTGACCAATTGTTACATTTGTGAGTTCTGTTTTAGTTGTTATGACTTCTATCTACCAATACATCATTTATTTTTTGTTCTATCGAAAGCATGGGATTCGATAAGCCATGGTTTTCTCATGTCAAAGTTGTGGAATATGGGAATATGTGAAGTGGCTTTTGATTTCTTCAGATCTGTCATGAGTAGTCGTACAAATTATATATTCATATATCAAAAGGCAAATAATAATTAGACCACAAGATTTCTTCTTTTAGCGTTTCTTTTCTTAGTCTACGAGTTGGGCACTTCGTGGATGTTCTCTGCCGCGCTACTGTGACGATACATTGTGTATTGTGTATAAGGAGAAGCCAATACCATCCCGGTGCAAATTGTGAAATGCGAATACTGTGTTATTGACAGAGCTTATAAAGATTGAGACAGTATTGATGCATAGTAGTATTCAGGTACTCTGTAAGAGATTACTGACATACCATTTTTGGGGCTCCTGTTGGTTTCGAACATGAAGTTTGCAACTGACCTGAGATCCTATTTCTAAATTAACAATCAATAGATTTTCTACAATTTCGAGTAGACAGGTATTGTAAAAGATTTACGAAAGATGGATCGTGTGAAAACAGTTGTCGTTAATGAAAGATATTTGGATTCTTTGCCTGCTCCTCAAGAAGATCCGCGAACTTCAGTTTCAAACCTTGCCTTATTGTAAAATGACAGGCAAAGGTCAGTTAGAAGGATTCCCAAAAGCAACAAAATGCTCAAGGTCAATTTGCTTCAGAAGCTATCAGAAGATGAATCAGACAGACGTATGCAGGATTCCCAAGGATTTCTGATATACATATATTAATAGAGTGGAATATATCTACTCGAAAATGTTGGTTTAGTGTACAAGTTTGATATAATGGTATCCCTTAAAGTTTTCTGTTTGTTAAATTGATTCCATAGTAATGAATGGAGATTATCGTAAAATTTCAGTTGATTTATCTAATACCTAGTTCACTCTAGGTTATTTGAACAATAGTACATTTTAAGAAAAGGAAAATGTTTAAGGAATTGTTCGATATAAACTTCTTTCTAACTTAAAGTTCAATTATGTATTATGTGGGATATTAGTCCCGATGCATGGGTAAACGTTTAATAAAAGATAAGAAATCATATTGTAGTTGTATGCAAGAAGATACACTAAATTCGCTAACTATAGACTGTCGTTTTATACATTAACTAGTAACCAAAATTAATAAATTTTTGTAATATTATGCTTACGAAATATGCCGTTGCCAATAAACTATATAAACCAATAGAGGAGGAAATGTTTATTGTTATTTTTCAAAATTTGAACGTATAAAGAAAATTCTTGACTTCCGTGGCAATTACAAGTATTGTTCACAAAACATAATTAGAATCTAATTTGGATTTGTTTTAAAACCTACGTAATTTATAAAATTGTCCTTACCATTAATGTTAATTGTACAATTGAGTAGCATATTACGAAAGATCCACAGATGTATTGTGTCAGCAAAGGGAACGATAGAACGATACTAAGTTGCTGAACATATCTGAAACAAAAAAATATTTTCTACCTATTTACTTTGTTGGTATCGGGTACACATAAATCTCGGTTTTAACTCTTCATTGGTGACCTAAGGTTGAGAGACCCAGAGCAAAGCATATTTCATTCTATTATGTCTAGAAATTAGTTACAGATTGGAGATTTCTTTTTGTGATTTAAAAACAATGAAGAAAATTTTTATTCAATTTGTTTCAGAGACTTTTTCAGAGAGTTTTTGTAAATTGTTATAATTTTGGGTCTGCCAGACTCAAGATTAGCACTGGTGTCGGAGTTTTTTAAGTTACCATTGAAGTGTTGAAAGCACATAATTTGATTTTGAAAGTATTGAGGTATGATTATCAGTTTTAAAAACATAAAGGCCTTGGTTTTGGTCTTATTTCTTAGAAATATGCTTTGAAATCGTGTAATTTGAAAGCACTCTATATTCAATATGTTTGAACATACATAATAAATACAGTACTGGGTTCTACCGCTAAGTGAATGGGAGCCTATAAGACAGCTCTATTTAATTTCCATTTTTGTAATTCTGTTACTTTCTTGGGGAATTTATTGAAAAATGTCATAGAGTTGTTGGATAAACTGCTTTCTGTACTAATTTTATGCGTTCTTTTCACTCAGATTCAAACAAATGCTTATTCTTGAATATAACCACTAAGCATTGGCGTGTGCAGGAGGATGGTATGATAAATATTTGTGTTAAGGAACTCACTAAACGCAATTAGTAAATTTATTTCTGGACATAGCTCTATACACTTAGTCCAGTGTTGTTCGAACTATTGTAAACTGTTCAAATAACAACGTTTGTTGAACTCTGTAAAGCAGACCTCTGTTTCGGCAATGACCTATTCATTTGACGTAGATCGCTTTCCGCCAAACAATTTTTTCAAGTTTGGAAAAAGAAACAAGTCACAGAGGACCTAACCTGGCGAATATGGTGGATGAGGTACCTATTCGTACCGTAACTGGACTAGTTTTGCTGTCGTAATTGTCGATGAGTAAACCATGGCACTGTCATGATGGCAGAGATTTTCTTTCTTCGCTGAATGGGGCCTTTTACTCTTTAGTTCAGTGACGAATCAGCCCTCCCCAAATAAGCAATTAAGTTTATGTCTTGCGAATTCCAAGCGAATACTCATCGCCATAAGTTTTCAGGATGATGCAATCGTCTGCGTCTTCTGAGAGGCACGTTCTCAGGAAAAAAACCATTTCGCCGAGTAACTTTTGGTTTCTGGCGTGTAATGTTGTATCCCCGTTTCGTCTATAGTCATGTCCATACATTGCTTTGAAGTTATTACGCGATTTCGTTTTTGATCAATTATCAGTAGACACGTTCGATTGAGATGTTTATCATATTAGCAAATTCTCTAATCCTCACCTGGTGGTCTACTAATACGATATCGTATTATCATATTAACATCACACGGCACTTAATTTCATCGGTATCTGGTAGTCATCGGAGGTGCATGGTCCTTATAAAATGCACCCAACTTCTTTTCAATTTCTGCACACGTTTTCCCATCCTAAGGGAGGAACCGAATCACTGATCGGCATTGTTCTTTTTGGATGATTCCACAAACATAAAAATTTGCCCACTTTAAACAGCTCTCAAAATAACACCACTCGATGAATTTTTACAAAATTTGAACAAACATCTACTAAAGAATAGCACTCATAGTCGGTAATGCAGATTTTGATCCAAACCGCCGTTTGTTTCTAAACACGGGTACTTCTTGTACCATCCTCGTATATATGAATGAAATAACATAGCTGCAATTACAGCTGAAAAAGTGCACGCTACAGAGCACCACAAATGAAAGGTTCCAGAAACTGTACAGTGGATCGTGCAAATGGAAAACTTGTGGCAAATATTCAATTGTTCAAGTGAAATCGTGTAAGTGAATACAAGGCGACGGAAATTTGTATTTAATTTATTTTAATCACAAAACAGAGCACACGTGCCGTCCTTGCTTTCGCGTATATTAAAGAAAACGCTTTAATTGTATCCTACGTAATTACTTACTTGTTTATTGTATCATGTAAAACAATGCATTCTATTAGATATTTTTCCACCAAAAATTGTAAACTATATGCGTTGCTTTCCCATTTCCTGACTGTGTTCGGTGAAATGTTCGTGAGCTTTTCTTCAAGTATATTCAATTCTGCCATGCACAAACTCAACATCGATAAGAATAATAAATCAAGACAAGCCGAATTCACACATAGATATCCGGTAATAAATAGATGACAAAGCTTGTAATAACTTTCAAATTTCTCGAAACGGTAAGGAAGTGGTATCAATAGATCTATGTTTATTATTAAAGGTAAGAAGCTTACTATTGACAGAAATACGGTCATCGTTACCGCTAAGTAAGTTAATAGTACCTTACCGACTCGTTTTACTAATTGAACATGCCTGTTTAAAATATTGTTATGTGCATTGAAAATATCACCGCCTAAAGTTTCCAGTAACCATAGATAGCGTTTTCTATTTGTGAAAAGGGTTGATATCTTTGCCATGAAGATTACAGTTGGTATAAATACAATACACACCATTTGATTTAATAATTGCACATCACTTGTTCTAATAGCATTTACAATATCATGAACTACAACGTTTAAGATGAATATATTAAAAAATAAGTTTAGAAATGATTTTAGGAGTTGCGTGTTATTCTTTTCTTTGGTTGGTAATAGACCTCCTTTTAATAAAATCCATTTAGTCTGCGATAACGCTTCTACGCAATTAATTTGGGACATTGCTACGATTTTACTTCGCTTCCGAAATATCTATTCGCGTGTGAAACTGTTCAGCTCATAGGTGATATTTATAAGTTTTCGGTTTCTGCAATTTGTAGGCAATTTTCTTATTTTAGATAATAGGCGACGTTTAATTACCAATTGCCGTATATTACACGAATACGTAGTTTGTTTTCAGTCAGCGTATATACATATTACATTAATTCTGCTTTAGTAATTTTAAATGATAACATTTCGGATTTATTTTATGTTAAATTCTTTAATCTAAAACCAATTTTTTAATCTACTCCGATAACGTAATAGACATTACGCAATATCTTTCAAGAGCATTTCTGTATATACAGGCTGGTCGACAACTAGCGAGTTAGGTAGCTGCCTTGCTACTTTAAATTAAACGGCCTGTATGTTATTGTTTTTAGTTTCTTTGTATAAAATAAATTAAGGTAATATGGGTTTCATATGTATAGTTCTAACAGATTTCGAAATACAGTGTGTCCACGGGTGGAGTTGACAATAGGTATGGCGGACAAAAACTTTTGAGTTGTAACAAAGATTGTAAGGAGATTCTATTAGCAGCCTCACACTTGTCACCAGCGAAGGAAAAGTAAATATCAATAGAAAGAAAGATATAACAATAGAAAAGTAAAGCAGTACCAGTTTTCCAACCTGACTTATCTATCTGCATGGGTGCATTTAAACCATCGCTATGCGTATTAAAAATATCGGATGCTGAAACATCCATGACGGATAAAAATTGTTTCTTGTGCATAGTGTTAATATTTTTGCGTTAAACATAAATAGCGGCATTAAAACGACGCAAGCCGTTTGATTTATCGCCTGTTTATTTCTTTTTTTAATATATTCACTATGTTAGGAATTGCAGGTTTAGAACGTATAAATTAATTGTGACGTTGAATCTCAATGATTTAAATACCAGCGATTTATTTTTTATTAGCGTTACTGATTTTGACTCAAAGTGGTCTCCTTCAAGTTAATGGTAATTGAAATGTGTTGAAACAAAAAGAAAACATCTTTACAAAAAATATGAAAATTAAAACGTTTAGAAGTAAAATTTTGTAGATGTGAGAAAAATGGAAAATTTTCTATTCAAAAGTTTTTAAGGTGATGTTTGCCGGTCGCGTGTCTTGGCCAAGACTCTTACATTTTTGATAACAATGTTCCCCTTTTATTTTTCAACACATTTCAATGATTATCAGCCTGAAGATGATCATTTTAAGTCAAAATCAATAGCCCCAGTAAACAATAAATTTCCAGTACTGACACGAAATTTGTAAAATAGTGTGGAATATTAGGTGCAACTGGTTAAAACTGTCAGGATGGCGACTAATACTTCAGAAAAAATTTATCTCTTATCAAGTTTACCTACTTCGCTTTTATTTTTAAAGCTCCACCACGGTCATACTACAAATTCAAATTCGCGGGACATAAATTGAAAGTAATGGTAATAGTCAAATTCTAAGTTACGAATCAAAGTGTATAGCTAAACGCGTGAACTTAAAGATTTGGCGATGTACATCTTAAGAACTATGACTGAAGAAAGAGGGAATCGATACATGTTTCAGTATTAAAGAAATAAAAAAATCAAGGCAATGGCATTTGTTGAAAGCACATGCCTGCGAAATTTAAAAGGAAACGTACAGGTTGATCACTATAAATTTACATTTTATCCAGCAACTTTTAAGTCATACCTCTTTACGATGTCGATGATCGAATTTTTGTACATTCGGTAATTTATAATATGAGATATTTACAGCACTATCTATCATGATCTGTTTTAGCGATTAGGTGGTGGTAAATCTAAATGTAAGCCACAGATTACCCTACTCAAAGGAAAATAAAAAAAAGATGTGTGAGATGTTTTCACTACTCTATTTCTTATGGCTTTCAATTAACTTTTTGGTTCATAGGATATGAGTAAGCTTGCAAAAACGAGTGCGCACTCATTGGCGGCGATGATATATTTATAAAGCGGTTGGACATACCCGAAGTCGGAATTCATACGCGTACGGTTAGTATGTGTGTGAATGACGTGTTAAATTGATGATGGAGAATCGACGGCGTGCCTTTTTATGTTCGACGAGAGCTAATAGATCTTTTAACCGATTTTCGACATTAGAATACTCTGGCATTATTATTAAATGTATTGTTTGCAAGATCAACATTTTACCAAACAGTATTTTTCTTTGTAAAAGACTTGTTAATAGCAAACAGCACCAATTAAATTTTTATGTTAAGTGTGTGAAGCATTCCACAAAATATTGGAGACAAAAAAGATTTTCATGCCGGAGTGGAGATTGCCAACAAGATGTCAATTCCAGTTTAAATTATCGCGGGTGAAAAGCACGAGCAACGATTACAGATCAAATCAAAGTAGAGTTAAAAAATAAAAAAATATGGCTGATGGTGGATGAAACAATGGATGCAAGAAAGAATTGTGTTTGAAATGCGTTAGTACCCACTTTAAAAAGCGATGTGGCATATGTGCCTCTTCTTTTACGTAGTAAAATATAATAAACTGTTTTATATTATGAGACATTTTGCACATTATTCACTCTTGTATCATAGACTTAAATTCGCAAGAAGTTCAAGCAATTTCAGTAAGCCAGCGGCTGGTTTCAGATACCAAAATCCCTACTCAAATAGAGCAAATTTTCGAAAATGATTCAATTCTTTTAGATGCTATTTCCAAATTAGAGAACACCAGGCTTTCATCACCTGAAGCGCTATATATAGTAGATGACCTCAAAGCCTCGTTAGGAAATCTAGTAGATAATGTAGGTAGGTTAACAATCGGCGGTTATAAATAAGAATCCAGATTTTCAAACTATAGTGCGTTTAGACAAGGGTTCAAGTGAAAACCAAGAGTGCGAATGTAATGCGAATAATTTTTTTAAATTCGCGAACATTACATCATTAGACGCAGAACGCTCATTTTCCAAATACACCAACATATTTTCACCTTGCCGGAGGAATATGACTGAGTCATCAATGGAAGCCATGCTAATGATACAATACTATTTGTGTACATAGGTTATATATTTATTCATATATCGATAACACCATTTTATATTTTTCTTTCTTGACTTGTTGTTATGTGCTATATGCACATTTGTGTCACATAATCAACTAAACTATCTATCTATCTATCTACTACAGCGAATTTTTGTGTCAGTTTACATCAACAACACAATCAAACTAAAATAGTAAGTAATTACATACATTATTTTCAATATTAATAGTAACTGGACCGTGCGCTACTGTGAAAGCACTTGTTTCTACGGGCTTAGTGCTGAGTGATAATTTATGTATCTTTCTGAATGTACGGTTTTTGACAGCGATCTAATACAATAATATTGGACTCTGTTCTGACAACTTTCATAAGGGTATTGACTTGTTTACTTCGTTCCATAGTAAACTATACGGAGATTAATTTGGTTAAATGTATTTGACGAATCTCCCATTTATCTTCTGGAAGAGAACCCAAAAGATTATTAGCAAACTTGATAATAAAGCCCAGTTGGAATGGTAGAATTGGTTTGACTAACTTTTAGAAATGATTCATAGCAATTTGTGCCCGGATGAGGCTAAGAAGTGAATCCATTGGTGTACCAGAAATTTGAGCAAAAAATTTATTATCAAATAATAAGTAACTACAGTTAAAATTGAACTTAAGTGATTTGATAAATTCGTCCTTGGTAGGATCGCAGGGCTGAGTTATTGTAGGTCAATTCTCATCAATAATTTGTAAAATAAAGTTTAAAGGTATATTAGAGAAAAAATTAATACATAATCAATTAAGGGGAAGTTGAACATTTTGAAATATACCGGCAAAGTGAAAAGAATCTAATGTTAAAATTATTAAAATCTTTAGACGACGCGGTTAGAGTGTTGGCAATATATGCAGAAATGTAAGTAAGAGAGTTATTACTGGAACCTCTAGGCCTCAGGTTTCTGCTAATTTCGTGAAGCGCACAGAAAGTGGCGAACTTTAGTATAATGTATGAAACGTCTACAAGCTTGCAGCTCTAAATGACCATTATCATAAAAATATTTAAGAAAAGAGTTTTCATTACGTTGAATGCTCGTTGTAGGGTCTCTATTTAATAAATCACATTTATTTGCATTTCTAAGTGATGATAATGTTTTAGCTGTATGTTTTTAGTACGGAACGTTAGTACTGTTGCAGCTCCTTTGTCCACACCAAACTCCTGTTAAATTTTACAAAAATTCTTATAATCGATTTGTACATCATACTACAAGATTCTCTTGGATGTAAACAATGTTTGACCAGCCTAGATATGTTGGTTTCACACTACCAAGGCTATTTCGATAGACATCATCCCGATGTTTTATTTAATAGGAAGTAAAATTCCAGATACACATTAGATATATGAAAGACTATACATAGGAAAATTCTGAAAACTTGCGAGTACACTATAACCGACATGTGCTATTGAACAAAAATATTTTTAATAATCTAACATTTCCGGTTATACTGGAAAGAACCGTCAACTTTGTTTTAAATGGAACACCCACAACATATTATTACATTTTTGAATTCAAATTAAATTTTAAGGTTTGTTTCATGTCGTTATTTCTAACCATATCTGAAATATTCGGCTTTTTCGGAAATACATATATCGATCGATTTAGTACCAGGTGAGACACCATTATATACTCTTGGTGAGCCTGTAGTTTTTGTTTATAGTGGGTTTTACGGGTGTTAGACTAGGCGCAAAAGCATGGGTTTAAAAAAAAATGCGAAACAGATTTTTTCTGCGAGAATCTAAGGGGCATGACTGTTATTAGTGGCAATAAATGGACAAATAGAAAGATAATTACGCAAACCAGTCGTATAACAACTTCAAAGTAAAATAATCCATAGACTCTGTGCGAGTTGAAGTTAATGAAAGGTAGAAATGAATCTCACAAAAATAAGTACTAAATTACCAATGTATCAGTCTGCAACCTGATAAATTTAATATAAAATTTTGTAAGATTCCTGTGAACCTTGTTTCATTTCTACCTTTCATTAACTTCCAAGTAACAAATCCAGGTGAACTACCCGATTATACCTTGCTTTCAACTAGAATATTTGTACCAGATATATAAAATTATACAAGAAGAAAGCTATCGTGTATTGACAACGTTATATCTGTTCCACAAAATAATCTTCGTCTATAAACTTACAGAATAATTGTTCTAAATTAGAAAGTTACCATGGGTTTTTACATTCTACAATAGTTTTGGAAGAAGTACTGGTTTGTGGAACAATTACAAGGAATTATTTTCAAAAGTGGAAGAATCGACTTAAACTTTTCGAAATCCATTCTGCCATATAATTTTTAAACCGGTCCTTATTTTGTCACAAACTCGTTTATTACAAAATTCAAGCGACCGGTTTCGTGCGGAATATACGCATCTTCAGGCCGGAATTTGTAGCAGTATTAGAGTTTGCATATGATTTTTACACGAAACCGGTCGCTTGAATTTTGTAAGATAATAAGGAACGGTTTACTTCAACTTTCCCATTTATCAATTACACAGTCTTACGCAGTCTCCATAGATTATTTATTATCTGTTATTTTTGTGTTATACTTGCACATTTTTAAAAAGATTTTTTATGATTACTTTTGCCTGACATATTAATTTTTATTTTGTTTTACCTAGTATTTGATTCATATTTAGTTATGTAAAAACATTTTCGGCGTTAAAATTATTACAGAATTCCAAATACAACCAATAGGATAATCCGCTGGACAAAGAAAATATAAATTATTAAATTACATAGAGCAATCTGTACTAAACACACTAAATTTTCTAATTAAATTTGCAAGTTTTTATATTTATACTTCTGACAAGCTTTTTATTTGTACTTGTTTATCATTTCATGTAATATAGTACATTCCGTCTACTTCAGGGTGTGTAGTGTTAATTTCCATTTGCAGATTTAGTTGCATCTTCAAATATACCTATTAATCTGTTCTCTAATATATTTAACTGCGCTATGCACAAATCCAGTACGGATAAATACGGTAAATCAAAATATACGGAATTAGTTCCCTCATAAAGCAATATAAATGTGTGCAAAATGTTATAACAAAATTCGTTATTTCCAAGATTGTAAGGACATTTTATTAATAACTTCATAAGTGTCACCAGTAGAAGAAAAGTAAACATTAATAGAAACGAAGTTACAACAATAGCAAAGTATTACAGTACCAGTTTTGCAATCTGACGTACTAGCTGTACGTGTACATTTAAACCATCACTATGTGTATTAAAAATATCACAATATCTTTGCAATGAACGTAAGCAACGGTATTAAAACGACGCAAACCATTTGATTTACCATTTTCTTTTAATTCCATTCACTGAGTTATGAATTATAAGGTATAGTATAAATAAATTCATCGCGACTTTGAACAATAATTTCAAGAATTGCGGTCTCCTTGTTGGGAATAAACCCTCTTTTAATAGAAACCATTTTGGTCTTGATATTGTCTCCAAACAACGCGTCTTAACCATCCTCCTTTGTTACTGCAATACGGATACGCAATACGAAATGATTAAAGGAACTTTGATGGCTCTATATACGCACGTACGCTTCCCTCGTCTTCTGCAAACAACTATCCCGTCCCCCAAAATTCCCCTTAATAGCGATGATATTACTTTAGCATTTGTGTGATTTCTTAATAATTGTAAGTTATTTCATTTGTTGAAATATAAAGCAAGTTGGCAAGCTTCTAATAAAACTGTTTGGCTTTAAAATTGATACATAATTTCAACTGCAACCAATAGAACAATTCTCCAAGAAAGTAGAAACAAATCATTCAACTATAACAATCTCCAAATTATATTAAACGCTCAAAATTTTCCATTTTAATTTCTAATTTCTGTATTTATACTTTAAAAGTAAGAAAGGATATGTACTTACTTGTTTATCATTTCGTGTAGTATAATACATTCCCTTAGAATTTGTTCCACCCTGCATTGTGTAGTATTAATTTCCATTTGTAGATTTAGGTCGTTTTTATTAGCTGCATCTTGAAATATGTTTATTAACCTATCTTCCAGAATATTTAGTTGCGCTACACATAAGCCCAGTAAAGATAAGTACAGTAAGTCAAAACATATGGAATTAATTGCCAGATAAAGGAGTATAAACGTGTGAATAATGTTGTAACAGATTTTATAATTTCCAAAATTGTAAGGAGAGTCCATTAGCAACCTCATATCTGTCACCAGTGGAAGAAAGGCAAACAACAATAGAAACGAAATCATAACAATAAGAAAATAGTACAGTACCACTTTTACAACTTGATTTACTAGTTGTACGTGTGCATTTAAACCATCGTTATGCGTATTAAAAATATCGGATGCTAAAACATCCATGATGGACAAAAATTGCTTCTGATGCACAAAGAGCGTTAATATTTTTGCAATAAATATAAATAACGGTATTAATACAACGCAAGCCATTTGGTTTATCGTTTGTACATCTCTTCCTTTAATTCCGTTTACAATGTTATGAAGTATAAGGTTTAGAAGAAATAAATTAAATGTGACGTGGAATAATGATTTCCAGAATTGTGGTTTTCTAGTCGGTAATAAACCTTCTTTTAACAGAAACCATCTTGATCTCGATATAGTATCTAAACAACGCGTCTTAACCATGATCCTTGTTACTGCAACACGGACAAAGTCGAAATGATTAAATGAACTTTGATGGAGCCGTATATGTACGTGCGCTTTCCTCCTCCTACAACCAACTTTCCTTTTTCTAAAGATCCCCTTATAATGGTCTTAATAATTAATTTCGATAATGTTTTAATCGTTGTAAGGTATAATAATATAATTGTATTTTTATCCGAATATTTACAAGTGTATGGAAAATATAAAAGAGATTAGCGAACTTCTAAGCCTGTTATTAGATGTGTGGATGTTATTGTTTATGGTTATAGTTGGTATTGTTATCAGTTGAATAGCGCTTTTGTTGCTTTTGTTCTGATATAAAATTTGTGGAAACATAGTATGCAGTTGTATATTTTAGTTACCTTGTTATACGTTAGTTTTACTTTATATTTTGATAAGTTATACAGCTTTATATTCACTTATTACACATATGTTATTATTATAAAGACAGAGCTAACAATAAGTTAGCAAATGTATAAATATAGTGCAGCTATTAAGCATTCCTATCGTAATGTTCGCATATGTTTGCTTGGTGCTAAATACATCTGTTATTAAATTCTGGAAGAAGTAATGGCAAATATAAGTACTAATATTACGGAAAAAGTATACACTTTCGGTATAGATACAGTATGTCCACGGACAAAAAATGCTTGAGTTGGAATTTAATAAGTCCT
>LR736867.1:7528662-7597820 GCA_902654985.2 Oryctes borbonicus | reverse complement strand
GATGTGGCCTTGTCGCACCACGAATGTTTTATGGAACGAGTTCTTTATACTATTTTTTCTATTTTGTATTTTATGCTTCTTAAATAAACAATATAAGCCATTTATATACAAGAAATTTCATGATCAGTTGGCCATATTGACATTTTAAAAAGTTAAATTTGTCGTAAAACAGATAGAGAAATTTTGCGTATCGAAATGAGTCTGTTTTCGGTAAGTAAATTACGTCATTTGGGTTTCATAATGAAGTCAAATTAGGGAAAGTCTGAAAAACTGTCGTTCTTGTTCATCAATTTCGTTTCCATTAAAGCACTTCTCTTGTTCACAGTATGCCAATGTGTTAAAAGCTATGGAGTTATGCAGATTTTCAGAATAATCGATCTATTTTAACTAGGATGGAGTTGATAATGGAAAGAAAATCTTAAACTTTACGATTACCATATAAGTATCTTATTTCATGAGCAGTTGGTCACATTGACATTTTAAAAAGTTAAATTTGTCGTAAAACAGATAGAGAAATTTTGCGTATCGAAATGAGTCTGTTTTCGGTATGTAAATTACGTCATTTGTGTTTCATAATGAAGTCAAATTAGGGAAAGTCTGAAAAGCTGTCGTTTTGCAAATTTTCTGAATAATCAGTCTACTTACTTTGATAAAATTTATTGTTCATCAATTTTGTTTTCGTTAAAGTACTTCTCTTGTTCACAGTATGCCAATGTGTTAAAAGTTATAGAGTTATGCAGATTTTCAGAATAATCGATCAATTTTAACGAGGATGGAGTTGATAATGGAAAGAAAATCTTAAACTTTACGATTACCATATAAGTACCTTAGATCAGATAACAGGGTGTTAATAAGGAAATACGTATCCGATCGAAGAAAATTCCGCGCTATACATGAAGTTTTTTGTAATGCTGATTTCTTTTGTTAATTATATAATTGTCCGTTGGTGCAGAATCTTTTGGTTTCCAAGTAATTTGCTCTTATTTGCATAAAAAGAACTCTAAATGTCTCCCTTATTCTTCAAATTTAGGTATACGCAGCAGCTTGGCTTCAAAAGGCGAAGTTCAATATCCTTAAAAATTTTTGTAGTAAACTTTTGCTTACATGTAGCCCTTACGCACACTTTTTTAAAGACAATTTAGACAATTCGCAAATAATACGACTGTTGATGAATTATGTCAGGTTCGTCATTTTTTATTTTCTTCGTCTTTTTCCCATCCATTACTGACCCAGTTTTAATGAATTTGTTTAAAACTAAACTTGTTCTGTATTTGGACCGTGTCATGGTAGGTGATAGAAAACTCGACGTTTCGGCCACTATCATAGAAGCCTTCAGGAGAAGGAAATGTGGCAGACCACAGTTAGCACGGTAACTCAACGTGTAAGCTAGACTAGAGCCGAAATCAACTGAGTTGGAAGCAGTTGATCCCGATAACCCACAATGCGAACAATATCAGAGGTAAAAATCAACTGCGGGGGGTACAAAGAAAGTACCACGCTTTTATACTGGGGGTGGGCGAGGCCTATCCCTGATTGGTTAGTTATCCCTGACAGTATTAGTCCAGGATCGCGGATGACGGATTTCCATATGTTTGTGAGGGGTAACCTGTCTCTATTGACATTCTTAGGATGTTTAAGTATCTTTATGGATTCTCTTATTTTCCGATTGCAATAGTGAGAAAAATAACAAAGTAATGAAATAGCATTGAATAATAATATTTGGTGTCTAATGCTTAGATGATGTTCAGCGATAGCCGAATTAAAGGGGAGGCGTGTTCTAGTGAAACGTTCGTGCTCCGTTAGACGAGTTTTGACAGAGCGCTTTCCACTACTTTAGTAATATAGGATGCTGTGGGCAATAATATTAATAATATTGTTGATATAAAAAAGATAGGCAAGAAAAAACAGTTAATTTGCGCATAAAAAGAAATTACAAAACGAAAAGCATATGTTAATGATAACGATACGAAAAATAAGGAACCTCGAATACTTCGTAGTACACCCTACGAACTCGCTAGATGACGCATGAAAGTTAATGGCAACCGCTTAAATATCATTAAATTCCACATTTACCCTGTTTTAAAGAGAGTTTTCTGAACGGTTCTTTAAATTTCAAAAAAATGAGAAATTCTCAAAATTAATAATATGGACTGATGAAGTTAAGTTTAGCAAAAACGGCTTATATAATAACACTCATTTTTAGGCAGACGAAGATCTTAAACTAGCACGAGAAAAAAATGTATCCTACAGCTTTAATATTTTTTGGACAATCTTTTGACGACGCAAATTTATCTGGGGAAAGGTATCTGAATAGCTTGCAAAACGTAGTGAAGGAAGCGTTAAACCAATGTCTATCCAATAATAACGAAACAAAACATGCAAGACAGAATTCAACTTCCCTTAAATGGAACATACGTGCCCTAACTTCGTTCGCCTGTAACAACCTACAACTAATCAAGGATTAGTGTTTGTGAATATAGATTATAAATGTCTGAAGATATTTTTATAATTTTTGCCGTAAAGTTTGTTCTTTTACGTACTCATTGTTTTATTGTTTGTCTTTTATATGTGAAAATTATTTCTTTTTTCTATCGACCAATTAAGTAAATGCCTAACTACGGCATATAATATTATTTTTTATTGTAACTTGGATTACCATTGGGATGATGCATTTTTATATGAACAGTACCTATATCTTAGTAACGACACGTCTTCGGCACAGTATATTTTGCAAAAGTGTTTATGAATTTTCTCATAGACTTTAAAATTATACTTACTGGAGGGGGTGGTATTTGATTTTTATTTACTTTTGCTAATTTTGTCGATTCGAAATTTGATTCGCGAGTTTAAACACCCTATATAGTATTTTCATCCATTGATACAGCTATCAACCCTTCTATAACCAGCATAGTTTATAATAAAAAATCGATTTTCTTGCAAAATAGTACAATATAGATATAGGTAATTGCATACAATACTTTCAAAAGGAATCCCAATTTGTGATAAAATACATACATTTACAATCAGAAGGTCGACATTCACTTCTGCTATAACGGCAAGCAATATGTTGTTAAAAATATTTCACGCAATCTTTGACTAATCGAATGTATATGTTTGCAAAACGTTGGTTTTCTATTCCAATTACTTCTTGAAATACTTTTGCTTTGAATTCAAAACGCCGTACCTTGTATACTAAATCGGTAATAATATACTATAATATAACCTCTAATTTTTGCAAGTATGTTGATTAAATTAAGCTACTTTTTTTGTCAATTGTATAGGATCCATCTAGTGCGCTGAGCAATTTAGAGTAAAAGTTTTCAAACAATAAATATTCGGAAACAAGTGCTGCACAATACAAAATTATACCGAAGCATACAGAATGTTCAGTGTTCACTGCACACGATACAAGTTTTAGTGGACGGAACATCCAGTATATTATTAGGTTTTTGGATGCTTCTCTTCAGTCAACTTTCATCAATATCCCCTACACTTACTTATCTATCTTTGTTTTTGAAATAATTGACATATTTCAGATTTCTGCGAAAAGAATCTTTAACAATCGATGCCTTAAACGTTACGCTAGAGCAGTGACTCGAACTTTATTCGATTGAGTTTTTAAACGAAAAACCTATCTGCGTAGTTCCATATTTAATTTACAGAAGAAGGGCGCGTTTTAGTTATAGCGAAATGTTTATTTAAAAAGTCTAAAAGAGCTTTTCTATTGTTTGCTTTTGTAAAAAGAAAAAACAGAAATAATATGAATTGAGCTAGGCAATGATGACCATCTTGTAGAATGTACTTGATATGAAAGAATTGTATTGCCGAAAACTCTTAAGAAACAGTCTATTGAATAAAATTTGAGTCACTGCTTAGAATTTAAGAAGTCGGCCGTTAGAGAAATACCGGAGTTTCATAAAAATCTTGAATTATCTCAATTATCTTAAAAACTAAAATTTGTGCACTGGAAACTGAACATCCGATATGCTTGAGTATACTTTTACGGCGTGGAGTACTTGTCTTTGAAAATTTTATATTTGAAAACTTTTGTTCTAAACTGCTCAGGAAAGGAATTATTTTCCGTCCATGCATCAGGTATTCTTTATATTCACTCACATTTCGTAGTTCAGTAGCGAAAGAGTATTCGTTAAGACCATATTTTTTTATTAAATCGTAATTCAAAAGAACAAAAGAATGACTAAACATTTTTAATTAATTCGATCATACCGTGCAAAAAACACTGCTTATATTTAGTGAAGTGTGCCACTTTCATTCTACAAAAAATAATAAATATTGTTATGCGATTGGAGGTACATATGTACAATGTGTAAATTTAAAACAATTACCCCACCCTGTCTGTGTTTCAATTTCTATTTCGATTATCTTCTTACAACACGTTTTTTTATCAAAGTTAACACAAGGTTAGGTACATTTTAAGAAACGGTTGTTTATTACGTCGTTGAACACATACCTTTGTGTATACAGTATATATAATAAACATATTTATTGATATGAGGAGTATACTTATTAAGGTCCAATGAAAAATCCCTAAAGTTTGTTTCGCCTCTCACAACGTAAGTTAATAAACGGGTATTTATTGCTTCGATTAACAGTTTTAAATTTGATAGAAGTAGTTCATTGATGTAATAAATCTATTATCACATTACATACACTATTAGTTAATATAAAAATTTCTTTATTGCTTTAACAAAACGAGCACGATTTATAGAATTCATTTTTTCAGTGAATTTATAACTATTTTGTATTGAATTGTTTATCAATGATTTTGTTACTTGTAAAATAATTTCACAAATGTTGTTTTTTATTTTAAGTGAAGTTAAAGCATTAAGCAAATAATACAATTATTTAAACTATTTTTTATTTAATCAAATTCTGGAGCTTTGATACGTAATTCGTGCTTTTACTGTGTACTACTTCACATACGATTCAGCTTTTTTCCTTTTCAAAAGTCAAATGCAATATAACATTGCCGCTACTTGATATAAATAATACTTGGCCATTGTAAATATATACATTACACTACCAAGCTATGTTGATAGTCATTACACTGATATTCGTTTGTTTGTTTATTATTATTTCTGTATAAAAAGCATGCATGAAAGTTCTTAGAATGTAGATTTAGCTGTTATTTTATTAATAATTACGTGTGCTGAAAAATACTAAACATTAGTAGATGAGAAAACAAGTTCGTCAACAATTAGACGTTAGAAGAGCAATCAATAAAACAATTCTCAAAGGATGTAGAAATATAAATTGGCGAACTGTAGCATTTCGCACTACAATCTAAATGTAACATTTGAATACAATGTTTATTATTGGCAAATACGTAATTACAAAAAATTAATAAATCTATATAGCATAAATGTGGAAAGGGCCCCTTAGTTTGAATGTCCAATGATAATCGATAACTACTAAAATATTTTTAATTACTAACTATAAAATTAAAATACACAGTACAAGGCGGCCCAAATTCGATACTTTTAATAGGGAACTTATATTTCTAAAGCAATTAGACAAAAACTGACCTAAGCTTCTGGAGCTCGATTTTATACTTTAAAAGTAAGAAAGGATATGTACTTACTTGTTTATCATTTCGTGTAGTATAATACATTCCCTTAGAATTTGTTCCACCCTGCATTGTGTAGTATTAACTTCCATTTGTAGATCTAGGTCGTTTTTATTAGCTGCATCTTGAAATATGTTTTGTAACCTATCTTCCAGAATATTTAGTTGCGCTACACATAAGCCCAGTAAAGATAAGTACAGTAAGTCAAAACATATGGAATTAATTGCCAGATAAAGGAGTATAAACGTGTGAATAATGTTGTAACAGATTTTATAATTTCCAAAATTGTAAGGAGAGTCCATTAGCAACCTCATATCTGTCACCAGTGGAAGAAAGGCAAACAGCAATAGAAACGAAATTATAACAATAAGAAAATAGTACAGTACCACTTTTACAACTTGACTTACTAGTTGTACGTGTGCATTTAAACCATCGTTATGCGCATTAAAAATATCGGATTCTAAAACATCCAAGATGGACAAAAATTGTTGCTTGTGCACGAAAAGTGTTAATATCTTCGTATTAAGCGTAAATACCGGTATTAATACAACGCAAGCCATTTGGTTTATCGTTTGTACATCTCTTCCTTTAATTCCGTTTACAATGTTATGAAGTATAAGGTTTAGAAGAAATAAATTAAATGTGACGTGGAATAATGATTTCCAGAATTGTGGTTTTCTAGTCGGTAATAAACCTTCTTTTAACAGAAACCATCTTGATCTCGATATAGTATCTAAACAACGCGTCTTAACCATGATCCTTGTTACTGCAACACGGACAAAGTCGAAATGATTAAATGAACTTTGATGGATCCGTACATGTACGTGCGCTTTCCTCCTCCTACAGCCAACTTTCCTTTTTCTAAAGATCCCCTCATAATGGTCTTAATAATTAATTTCGATAATGTTTTAATCGTTGTAAGGTATAATAATATAATTGTATTTTTATCCGAATATTTACAAGTGTATGGAAAATATAAAAGAGATTAGCGAATTTCTAAGCCTGTTATTAGATCTGTGGATGTGATTGTTTATGGTTATAGTCGGTATTGTTATCAGTTGAATAGCTCTTTTATTGCTTTTGTTCTGATATAAAATTTGTGGAAAGATAGTATGCAGTTGTATATTTTAGTTACTTTGTTATACGTTAGTTTTACTTTATATTTTGATAAGTTATACAGCTTTATATTAAGTTATTACAAATATGTTATTATTATAAAGACACAGCTAACAATAAGTTAGCAAATGTATAAATATAGTGCAGCTGTTAAGCATTGCTATCGTAATGTTCGCATATGTTTGCTTGGTGCTAAATACATTTGTTATTAAATTCTGGAAGAAGTGATGGCAAATATAAGTACTAATATTACGGAAAAAGTATACACTTTCGGTATAGATACGGTATGTCCACGGACAAAAAATGCTTGAGTTGGAATTTAATAAGTCCTGTTTGATCTGAAACTTATTTTTGGTTTGCTTTCGATTTTTTGAAATTAAGTAGGTCTTTACAATTGAATAAAAACTATTTTCGTTTCATGTAATAGTAAATTAAAGAACGAGTTCCATAAGATGTGGCCTTGTCGCACCACGAATGTTTTATGGAACGAGTTCTTTGTACTATTTTTTCTATTTTGTATTTTAAGCTTCTTAAATAAACAATATAAGCCATTTATGTACAGGGAATTTCATGAGCAGTTGGTCATATTGACATTTTAAAAAGTTAAATTTGTTGTAAAACAGAAAGAGAAATTTTGCGTATCGAAATGAGTCTGTTTTCGGTACGTAAATTACGTCATTTGGGTTTCATAATGAAGTCAAATTAGGGAAAGTCTGAAAAACTGTCGTTCTTGTTCATCAATTTCGTTTCCGTTAAAGCACTTCTCTTGTTCACAGTATGCCAATGTGTTAAAAGCTATGGAGTTATGCAGATTTTCAGAATAATCGATCTATTTTAACTAGGATGGAGTTGATAATGGAAAGAAAATCTTAAACTTTACGATTACCATATAAGTATCTTAGATCAGATAACAGGGTGTTAATAAGGAAATACGTATCTGATCGAAGAAAATTCGCTATACATGAAGTTTTTTGTAATGCTGATTTCTTTTGTTAATTGTATAATGTCCGTTGGTGCAGAATCTTCTGGTTTGCAAGTAATTTGCTCTTATTTGCATAAAAAGAACTCTAAATGACTCTCTTATTCTCAAAATTTAGATATACGCAGCAGCTTGGCTTCAAAAGGCGAAGTTCGATATCCTTAAAAGTTGTTGTAGTAAACTTTTGCTTACGTGTAGCCCTTGCGCACACTTTTTTAAAAACAATTTAGACAATTCGCAAATAATCCGACTGTTGATGAATTATGTCAGGTTCGTCATTTTTATTCTGTATTTTCTTCGTCTTTTTCCCATCCATTACTGACCCAGTTTTAATTAATTTGTTTAAAACTAAACTTGTTCTGTATTTGGACCGTGTCGTGGTAGGTGATAGAAAACTCGACGTTTCGGCCACTATCATAGAAGCCTTCAGGAGAAGGAAATGTGGCAGACCATAGTTAGCACGGTAACTCAATGTGTAAGCTAGACTAGATGCGAAATCAACTGAGTTGGAAGCAGTTGATCCCGGTAACCCAGAATGCGAACAATATCAGAGGTAAAAATCAACTGCGGGGGGTACAAAGAAAGCACCACGCTTTTATACTGGGGGTGGGCGAGGCCTATCCCTGATTGGTTAGTTATCCCTGACAGTATTAGTCCAGGATCGCGGATGACGGATTTCCATATGTTTGTGAGGGGTAACCTGTGTCTCTATTGACATTCTTAGGATGTTTAAGCATCTTTATGGATTCTCTTATTTTCCGATTGCAATAGTGAGAAAGATAACAAGGTAATGAAATAGCATTGAATAATAATATCTGGTGTCTAATGCTTAGATGATGTTCAGCGATAGCCGAATTAAAGGGGAGGCGTGTTCTAGTGAAACGTTCGTGCTCTGTTAGACGAGTTTTGACAGAGCGCTTTCCACTACTTTAGTAATATAGGATGCTGTGGGCAATAATATTAATAATATTGTTGATGCAAAAAGGATAGGCGAGAAAAAACATTTAATTTGCACATAAAAAGAAACTGCAAAACGAAAATCATATGTTAACGATAACGATACGAAAAATAAGGAACCTCGAATACTTCGTAGTACACCCTACAAACTCGCTAGATGACGCATGAAAGTTAATGGCAACCGCTTAAATATCATTAAATTCCACATTTACCCTGTTTTAAAGAGAGTTTTCTGAACGGTTCTTTAAATCTTAAAAAAATTAGAAATTCTCAAAATTAATAATATGGACTGATGAAGTTAAGTTTAGCAAAAACGGCTTATATAATAACACTCATTTTTAGGCAGACGAAAATCTTAAACTAGCACGAGAAAATTTTTTTTAAGTATCCTACAGCTTTAATATTTTTTGGAAAATCTTTTGACGACGCAAATTTATCTGGGGAAAGGTATTTGACTAGCTTGCAAAACGTAGTGAAGGAAGCGTTAAACCACCTTCCAAGTGTATGTCTATCCAACAATAACGAAACAAAACATGCAAGACAGAGGTCAATTTGCTTTAAATGGAACATACGTGCCCTAACTTCGTTCGTCTGTAACAACCCAATGAATTCAAGGATTAGTGTTTGTGAAGATAGATTATAAATATCTCAAGATATTTTTATAACTTTTGCCATAATGTTTGTTCTTTTACGTACTCATTGTTTTATTGTTTATCTTTTATATGTGAAAATTGTTTTTTTTTTCTATCGACAAATAAAGTAAATGCCTGACTACGGCATTTAGTATTATTTTTTATTGCAACATTGGGATGATGCATTTTTATATGAACAGTACCTATATCTCAGTAACGACACGTCTTCGGCACAGTATATTTTGCAAAAGTGTTTATGAATTTTCTCATAGACTTTAAAATTATACTTACCGGAGGGGGCACATTTGAAAAAAAATTACTTTTACTAATTTTATCGATTCGAAATTTGTAATTTCCAATTACTTTTTAAAATACTTTTGCTTTGAACTCAAAACGCCGTATCTTGTATACTAAATCGCTAATAATATATTATAATATAACCTCTAATTTTTACATGTATGTTGATTAAATTAAGCTACTTTTTTGATTGTCAATTGTACAGGATCTATCTAGTGCGCTGAACAATTTAGAGTAAAAGTTTTCAAACAATAAATATTCGGAAACAAGTGCTGCACAATACAAAATTATGCAGAAGCATACAGAATGTTCAGTGTTTACTGCACACGATACAAGTTTTAGTGGACGGAACATCCAGTATAATATTAGGTTTTTGGATGCTTCTCTTCAGTCAACTTTCATCAATATCCCCTACACTTACTTATCTATCATTTTTTTTTTGAGATAATTGACATATTTCAGATTTTTGCGAAAAGAATCGTTAACAATCGATGCCTTAAACGTTAGAGCAGTGACTCGAACTTTATTCGATTGAGTTTTTAAACGAAAAACCTATCTGCATAGTTCCATATTTAATTTACAGAAGAAGGGCGCGTTTTAGTTATAGCGAAATGTTTATTAAAAAAAGTCTAGAAGAGCTTTTCTATTGTTTGCTTTTGTAAAAAGAAAAAATGGAAATAATATGAATTAAGCTAGGCAATGATATTAATGACCATCTTGTAGAATGTACTTGATATGAAAGAATGTATTGCCGAAAACTCTTAAGAAACAGTCTATCGAATAAAATTTGAGTCACTGCTTAGAATTTAAGAAGTCGGCCGTTAGAGAAATACCGGAGTTTCATAAAAATCTTGAGTTATCTCAATTATCTTAAAAACTAAAATAGATGGGTTCAGGGAATGTTGAAGAAAGCGGACATGAATTGAAGAGGGGCATCCAAAAACATATTAATATACTAGATGTTTCATTCACTAAAACTTTTATTTGTGCATTGCAAACTGAACATCCAATATGCTTGAGTATTTTACGGCGTGGAGTACTTCTCTTTGAATATTTTATATTTGAAAACTTTTGTTCTAAACTGCTCAGGAAAGGAATTATTTTCCGTCCACGCATTAGGTATTCTTTATACTCACGCACATTTCATAGTTCAGTGGCGAAAGAGTATTCGTTTTTTTATTAAATCGTAATTCAAAAGAACAAAAGAATGACTAAACAATATTTTTAATTAATTCGATCATAAAAAAAACAAAATCATGTGCAAAAAGCACTGCTTATATTTAGTGAAGTGTGCCACTTTCATTATACAAAAAATAATAAATATTGTTATGCGATTTGAGGTACATATGTACAATGTGTAAATTTAAAATAATTACCCCACCCTGTCTGTGTTTCAATTTCTATTTCGATTATCTTGTTATAACACTGAGCGAAGAAGGTACGTAAATGCAATAAAAAAGTACGTTTTTTATCAAAATTAACCCCAGGTTAGGTACACTTTAAGAAACGATTGGTTATTACGTCGTCGCACACACCTTTATGTATACAGTATATATAATAAACGTATTTATTGATATGAAGAGTATATTTATTAATGAAAAATCCCTAGTTTGTTTCGCCTCTCACGACGTAAGTTAATAAACGGGTATTTATTGCTTCCATAAACATGTTTCAATTTGATAGAAGTAGTTCATTGATGTAATAAATCTAGTATTACATTACATACACTATTAGTTAATATAAAAATTTCTTTTATTGCTTTAACAAAACGAGCACGATTTATTGAATTCATATTTTCAGTGAATTTAGAACTATTTTGTATTGAATTGTTTATCAGTGATTTTACTACTTGTAAAATAATTTCACAAATGTTGTTTTTTATTTTAAGAGAAGTTAAAGCATTAAGCAAATAATACAATTATTTAAACTATTTTTTATTTAATCAAATTCTGGAGCTTTGACACGTAATTCGTGCTTTTACTGTGTACTACTTCGCATACAATTCAGCTTTTTTATTTTTCAAAAGTCCAACGCAATATAACATTGTCGCTTGATATAAAAATTACGTGTGCTGAAAAATACTAAACATTAGTAGATGGGAAAACAAGTTCGTCAACAATTGGACGTTAGAAGAGCAAACAATTCTCAAAAATTAATAAATCTATATAGCATAAATGCGGGAAGAGCCCTTTAGTTTGAATGTCCAATGATAATCGATAACTACTAATATATTTTTAATTACTAAGTATAAAATTAAAATACACAGTACAAGGTGGCCCAAATTCGATAATTTTAATAGGGAACTTATATTTCTAAAGCAATTAGACAAAAACTGACCTAAGCTTCTGGAGCTCGATTTTAAAGAGAAATCGATTGGTGAAATCCCTATTTTTATAGCTTCCTTAATATAAGAGATACAGAGCGTTTTCTTAAAATGTACAATTTTTAAAAACCCTTGTAACTTTTTTATTTGTGAAAAATACTTGATTTATATAAAAACTATATTAGGGCGTTTTTTGACGCAGAATCCTATGCTCTAATTTTTTCTTTTTTTAAACTCCTATTTTTTGAGATATTATCAAGACTTGTGTTTTTTTACATGGAACACCCTATATATTTTTACACTATTGAAAAGCATATAAAATTAATATAACACACTTGATACTTTATTTAAACAATTTTTAAATTATTTGTCTTTCTTCATTTCACATTATTTTAAGATGGCTATGGATGGTAACGAAGCAATACACGTATTTATTTTATATTGTCTAAATTTTATATGATAATTTTATACGCTTTCCAATATATAGGGTGTTCCGTATAAAAAACACAAGTCTTGATAATATGTCAAAAAATAGGAGTTTAAAAAAAGAAAAAAATAGAGCATAGGATTCTGCGTCAAAAAGCGCCCTAATATAGTTTTTATATAAATCAAGCATTTTTCACAAATAAAAAAGTTACAAGGGTTTTTAAAAATTGTACATTTTAAGGGAACGCTCTGTATCTCGTATATTAAGGAAGATATAAAAATAGGAATATAAGTTCCCTATTAAAAGTACCGAATTTGGCCCACCTTGTACATTCAGTAACGAAAATTTTCTAGTCAAACTTTCTTTTCTATTCTTATACTTTCGACAAGTTATAGCACTACTACTTAAATGTAAAAACTGGTATATGATATATTGGTACTTACTTGTTTATCATTTCATGTAATATGATACATTCCTTTAGGATTTGCTCGACCCTGCGATGTGTAGTATTCGGTTCCATTTGTCGTTCTAAGCTGTTTTTACCATTTGCATCTTCAAATGCATTCGTTAGCCTTTCTTGTAGTATGTTTAGTTGTGCTGTACATAAGCCTAGTAAGGATAAGTACAGTAAATCGAAGTATATGGAATTACTCGCTAGATAAAGCGATATAAATACGTGCAAAATATTGTAATAAATTTCGTAATTTCCAAGATCGTAAGGAGAATATATTAGCAGCTTCATACTTGTTACAAGTGGAAGAAAAGTAACAATCAACAGAAAGGAAGATATAACAATAGCAAAATAGAACAGTACCAGTTTCGCGATTTGACCTATTAGCTGTACGTGCACATTTAGACCATCGCTGTGGGTATTAAAAACATCGGACGCTAAAACATCCAAGATGGACAAAAATTGCTGCTTGTGCACGAAAAGTGTTAATATCTTCGTATTAAGCGTAAATACCGGTATAAAAACTAGGCAAGCCATTTGGTTTATTGCCTGTACATCTCTTCTTCTAATTCCGTGTACAATGTTGTGAAATATAAGATTTAGAATAAATAAATTGATTGTGAGGTTGAACAATGATTTCAATAGCTGTGCTTTTCTAGTAGGGAATAAACCTTCTTTCAACAGAAGCCATCTTGCTCTCGATATTGCCTCTAAACAACGCATTTTCACCGTTGTCTTTCGTTGCTGCTCTACGGTCAAATTAGAAATGATAAAATAAACTTTGATTGTTCTATATATGGATGCGCGCTTCCCCTCTACAGTCAATTTTCCTCTTTTACAGAAATCCCCTTAATAGCGATGATTACCTTCATATTCGCATCTAATAGTTAATTTGTAATTGTAATTTTCCACTAGCTGAAAGTTGTACATTCTTCTCTTTATGGCTATCTATAATATATTAATGTGTTGGATTTGTTTAAATATAAGAAAAAGCTTTTTATTGTCCTTGTTCTTAAATTGATTAAATAATCATATATTGCTTCTATTGTGATGTAAACTTTGCAGATATTCGTAAAATTTCGTAATTGGAAAATATGCTTTACAGTTAGGGGAAATTCACAGAAAGTAGTCTAGTTCCTACTAGTTGAGTAAAACAAACACCACTCTGTTTCGTTCGTTTAATAAACATTAAGTAAATTTATAACAAAAATTTGTTTTGCCGTTCAATATTATAGCGGTTCATGGTTAGTTGCGGCAAAAGGAATTCAAAATTTAATCCTGATAGGTGAAATGTGACAATTGCTGTTAATTAGATTGTTGTTTTAACTTAATTCAAGATTAAAGTTTAATTGGTGTCGGTACAAGGAGCCATCAAACAATTGTAGGAGTGCTAAATAATCTATTATCTTTCCTGTATTTCTGCTTTGCAAAATTATAAATGCGATCGCCTATTAGGCAAATTTTTATCTCTAAAACTCACGGCTTTAATACCCTTCCATCACATTATCTTAAAATATATAATAGAAAATTAGTGAGTTTGTAAGTAAATCACATTTATTTGTACCAACGATTTCATTAATAAAGTCTATCTGACGGCTGGAAGAACACATCATTTCGAAGCGTATTTTTTCAGTATGGACGCCACTCTGCGAAGCCGTCGGTATCCGGATGTAACTCCAAGTCTCGTCCAATGTGCCGCAATGGGAGAAGGTTTTCACCCTCTACCATCATCATGATTTACTTTCAGTAGTTCAGGTAAGTTCTTCTTACCACTTTAGCCGTTGTTGTAATTGTCCAATATCATTTAATCACCTGGTTCAAAAGTGTTGGTACAATTTCTGAAGTCGTTCGTATTTGGTTTGATGTATTGCTTGTCGGAAGATTAGTAATAAGTCTGCCAACGAGGCAGTGGACTGCTGTGAGATGATTGTAATCCGAAGGATCAGAAGATAAAGGAGAGATTGGACAGGAATTAAGAACTCCTTGAATTTAGTCTTATCTAAGTTTAAGTACAGAAAGTACAAAACCCGGGCACTATATCTTTAGGTTAACTTAGTTTTTTCTTCAAAAATTTAACTATTAGATACCATAAATTTAAATACTAAAAATGTGGACTTCTATGGCTTTATTTTAGTTACACCTCCTCATTGTACATACTTCAATAAGTAACTTGAACTTGCTCGCTTAGAAAGCTAAGTTTATAGCGCCAAACAGTAATGAGAAATAATATTTTGAAGTTTAATTAAATATTCGAATAAAAGAGTTTCTGCCTTTCCTTCATAGTCTGCCGAATTTCTTTTCTTTGAAAATAGATTTCCCCAGATGGCTGCATCATCTTCGGCCGGCCGTATTATCCCCGGAAAACCAGATCATCTCCGAAACTGCTAAAAATTGGGACATGTCCATGAAAATCCAGACGTCTGGTAACCCTATTCGAAATTTATAATTTTCTGCACATCCATGCTGAATGGACATGCCTTTCTTGCATTCGTTTTTGAAGCATTGTAACAACTATAATCACTTATACAAATAGAACTTATATTTGATTTAATGGGAATGTCAGGTTTTATCACATCACGATTTGTTTCACTTCTTATATTTAAGAAGTGAAACAAATGTGATAAAACATATTTCACATATTTGTGAAGAGGATAGTGTAACAATGTATTAACTCTGCATACATTTAGAAGAACTTTAATTATATCTTGCCTTTATTACAGCAAAAAGTGAGTAAGACCATCTGACTATCTGAAACAGATATTGTGAACTGCAATTCGGTAAGCTAATAAATTAAAATCCTTACCACACCTAATGAATCCAACGAGATATATACCAACTTATACAATTGAATGACTAAAGGCCTTTTTGCTCTTTCCATTAGTAATATAATTGATCGTTGAGAATTTATATTTAATTCGGGCCAATTTGAAAGGTAACCTGATTCAATAATTTTGTTACTCTGTAAGTAATGTGTATATAAATAGTATATCATCGATGCAAAAGAAAATGTTCTATTCGTATGTTACTAAATGTGAAAATTATAATAAGTCTTTGAAATGCTATTCCTGTTTACTAAACGTTAGGCTGGTTGAGCCTCCATTTGCGCGCTTGCAATTTCTACTTGCGCGATTGTTCAGTCGGAAAAAATCATTATTCTTGAGTTGTTAAGTGCACACACAGAAGAAAGAGAAATAATCGCAGGATTGCGTAAAGACGTTCAGATGAGTAACGTGCGTAGGCTGCTGGTTGCTGTCCACTTTACCCCCTGACCAATAACTGTGTTGTTTCCTGTGTTTTATTGTGAGGCGAGATATAAAAAGAACTGCGCCTTATCATTTAACGGTCAAGTGATAGTATTAGCAATAACAACAAACATATGTAATTAAATTATCTCTGTTTCCAAATATTTAGTATGTGGGCTTTTTTTTACTTTTAAGTTATTTTAGGTAACTAACCACATACAATAATAGCAAGAACACTACCAAGCGCAAGGAAACTAGTCCATGAAGAGTGTTATTTGACGATAACAATGATGATCTAGAAGACACGGGTTAAGTCTATTTCAATGAAAGTTTTCAGTTTCAAAAACGCATCCAGTACCAAATGTGTTTCTTCTGGACTCGCGAACTATGTGTTGGAATTGCAGAAGACCCGATTTTCCTTTGCGACAATGTACCTAATTGTTTTTTGAAGAACATTTTGTTTTTAAGCTTTTAACAACTTAACTTGTTTTTGGTTTAAAACAATTTGTTACCTTGAATAACTTGTTGACTATTTAACCTTATCTTTTGAAGTTCTGTAATTGTTCTATAAGTAAAAAAGCTTGCACCGTGTTTACAATTTTTACAAAACTTGCAAATTTAATTCACTTCATGAATCTGATCTATCAGTATTAACATCTTCATTACAAAGTTTTTGAAAAGTCCGTGATATGTAAAGCTTTAACACAATTTTATGCACATTTAGTATTCACAACCGTCCTCGAAAGATTGACCAAGAGAGAAAGCTTTACAATGTCTTAATTTAATAAGTTATTGCATTCAATTACCATAATTTAAATATATACTCGTTTTAAACACAAATAACAATATTAATCTTCAATGTTCAAAGCCCCGAAATTGTTTTGGTACTAAATTTGAAAGGTTTAAAGAAAATGCTTTCAATACTTTTGTAATTTAAATCTCGTTGAAGAATCCATTTAGCCTTTACAGACCTGATGTATCCACATAAAAATTTGGTTTCATTAAGGTAAGTAAAGTAATTTACAAGAATGTATTTTTATGGAGTTCACTACCGAATAAAGGGAAATTCCAAGATGTTTATCACTGATTGGATTAAAATTTGGCAAATTCGTAGAGACCATTGAGTGCTGTAAAACACTGCTCTTTGATTTGACAGAACGCGGCGTTTGCGGGTTCAAATCCACGACTGAAGTTTCGGCGGTTTTCTGATTTGGACGAGGAGTTCTGCCTAAAGGGAAAGCAATGTTGTGCAACATTTGATGGGTCCTATAAATCTGCCAGGTTTCAATCTGATCGGTCATTGGCATCTTGGCATCTTCTTTGTAAATCAGTCTATAAATAACCTAAAATGCGTCTTCAGTGAAAAGTAATCTATGCACATTAAGTCAGAAATAGGCTCATAATTTGCTATGAAAGATCATATACAATATAACGTACAAATCGTGTTAACAGTTAAAAAAAAAAGAAGTATGTCGGATCAGTTGATGTTAGAGCATTATTGGGCATAATAGTAGCTACTAAAACCTTTGGGTATGTAGAGTGTACCTAAAAGATGTTACAGGATGATGGAATTCTATGTTTCAGGTGATCACAACGCGATTGATGCTTGAAGAAGCTAGGTACGCAGATAAAAGTGTTTTCGTTTCTATTTCTGGTGGGAGAAAAATTCAGGGCTTGGTTTTAGACACATGAAAAATTGTTGATGGTAAGAGAAACAATAGGCGGAAAAGAAGTGTATGAACAGAAAATAACATTATGGGTGTTCAAGAGACTGTTCTGACTATCCTAATGAAGTCCATCCACAGAATGGTAATGGAGATCGATATGCCGAAAGCTGCTGCACGAATAATTCTCTATTTAGACTTGGCAATGAAACCGAATCATATCCAACTCGTGCAAATCTTTCCCGAGCCCGAAAAAGTTAGTCCTGTAGTTGCTGCACAACTTTTCGCGGAATTGGTAAACATTGATGCCACTGTTATTTTTTTCATGTTCGATGAAATCCCATTCCATTTGAACAAACATAATTGCGTATTTTGGGCTGCACAAAATCCATATGAACTGAGAGTACGTACTGCTAATTCTTCCAAAGCGAATGTGTAGTGCAGTGTCTCTAAGTTTGGAGTCATTATATCGTACTTCTGTAACCAAGAAACAGTCACTGGTCTATTGTACCTCCATATGTAGCAGAACTTCATGGAGGACAAAACACCACTCCAAATCATACACAGTGGTTACTTCTAACAAGATAATGCTCCTCCGTGTTGCGCAGCAAGGGTGCGCTAACTGGTGAATAGGAGGTTCAGAACACTTACTTTGGCCTGTGAGGCACCACCACAATGCATCGAAGAAACCGTGGTCAGCACTGTATCACTACAAATGTATGAACTCGTCATGAACCCTATGATTACCAGACAACGGGGGTCAGGAATGAAGTTACTTTTATATATTCCAGTTTGTTTGAAAAATTCATCAAACTTCTTAATATGTAAATCAATAACACATACCTTGAATATTATTTCATTGCCTAGCCAGTGGTACGCTGCCATCTGAAAAAATGCTACACAAGCAAATGCAATGATGCTTATAATATTTGTGCTATCAGCTTCTTCCTGTAACAAAAGAATAAGCAATCAATAGTAAGGTTCGATAGAGCAACAAAATAAGGCGAGGATGTTCACAATGAAAAGTCGTAATCAAAAAACTCCGGGAAAAAAGTTCAAGATGGTAGATTATCCACTGCATTATGCAAAAATTTTCAAAATATTTCTTTATGAAACTATGGAAAATGATTTGGAATACAAAAGATGGGTGCTACGACTTATGTAATTAAATTGGAATTGCCGTAATATAGAAAAGCGTAGTAAGTATTAGTTTTAGACAAAAGAACTGTTAGTTCAGTTTTATTTCTTTCGCCAGATTTGATGAAGTGCGGCAATGTTTATTACATCTGCATGCGTATTGTTTGTACACTCGTTTATATAATAGCTGATCAACAACTAGCTATGTCCTCGGTTAGAAAGGTGGTCGTTAGTGGGCGGGAGAGATGTATGGAAACGAGCAAGTTATGCATCACTAATCGCTATTTAGACGTCTCGGAAGAGACGCGGAACGGGTTCCTATGGCAAGCGGCATCCTCAAAGTTTGCGGTAGGTTGAAGCGATTTTCCGATTTCGTCCCGTGGGATCGGACAAAAGCGCGCTCGAATCCCATACTCTACCGTCGCGTTACTGGTTGTTATATAATAATATTATCTGTCATATTTCTAAAATGAAAATTGTATACTTTATTTGTTTATTTGCTGTTACAAAAGTTTTATTTCATAATAATAATCGTTGTCAAAACATACAAAATCGCAATTCTTTGTACAGACGATTTCCCAAATTAATTACATAACTATTTCTTCATATTTAAGTGAGCTATTTTCCTAGTAGGCTAACAAAGATATTCAATCAAAATTAAAAAATCCTGTGTTAGTGGGTGTAGATCTAAACTGCAATATTGGCTAGCTTTAGAATATTGACAAAATAGCAATTCAATTTGGTTGATATCACTTGAATAATGATCACATTAGGATCAGAATGAATATGTTTCAAATCTAAATAAAAGTATGAATTTCAAAAAATATTTGTCCGCTTCCCAAAATAGAAGATAGGTTGAAATTTCATGCGTGAGAGACAAAGTTTGTTCAAGCGAGACGAATATTACTGTAGTGGTCCCGCAAGGTAGCGGCTCGGTCTCTATTGTTTTCAGTTTCTGTAAACGACAGTTTTTCCGTTGCTACCGAAGACAACCTAAGATTGTCAGCCCCGTAAATGACACAAATGTTATGTTTCTGAATACAGATTATACAAACTGGTTCCTTAGTTTTGCGCAATCTTTGCGCAATTGGTTTAATAAAAACAATTTTATGTTCGATACAAAAAGAGAAAAAGTTCACTTTTCAAGGCAAGCGAAGATACACAACCTCTAAATAAAATAATCTTACATTTAGGAAAAATATATTTTGAAAATACTGTAAGGTCTTAGGTTTGTTCATAAACGATAAATTAAAATGCTATAATCATCTTAATCTTAGTCTATTTCAGTAAAAGTTTTCATTTTGTAGAAGCGAACCAAACGGACACTGCTGAGATTATATAATCCAACTTTAAGGGGCGTGTTTATAGGGCGATGCTTATTGGCAGTGGATGGATTCTACATGGGGCGACCTAGCGAATATAGAATGAGAATTAAATGGGGTAAGAATTACAGTTTTGCGAACTCAATTGAACGAGCCTATTGGTTTTTGAAACAAGAATGCACGGCTAACTAAATATCTCGCAGCAACAGCTTTTTTTGTTATTTTATAATAATAAGGCACTTTAACCTAATCGTTTATTTGTGTTACAGTTTTTGAAGTATAACAAGACATCTGTTTTTTTTGTATTTTAATTTTTTAAATATAAAGTACATATTGTGGATGGATGACAAGTTATAAACTGCTAAATGTTTAATAAAGATAACGACCTTTTATGGATGCGCGACCTCGAGTTGAGTTTGGGTTTAGTATTTGGTACGGCGTTGTTTCAACATCATTCTTGGTCCGTACATTTTTGATAGTAAACTGACTGGTGATCGCTATCTTCACTTTCTGCAGAACAATTTTGATCACGATAGGCATCAAATCATTTAAGTGAAGCATTCTCGAATTCGTGGAAAAAAAAGAAATGCGCCACCTTGATCCGCTGATTTGTTTGATTTATTTTTTCTGATTTCTACTTATAGGGAAACGCAACAACTTCAGCTTTGAAAAAGCGTAGTTTGCGCATTAATCATGATGATGGACTTTTTAAATATATTATGTCTTAAATAGGTGCTTTACTTACGTTAATTATGTTTAGGTACTATTTTAGTTATATCATAATTTCCTTTATTGTTTTTTAATTTATTGTTTGTCATTCTCTGTTTATTAGTTTCCCAGAAATTGTTTTTATGTAAAATCGTAATTCCAAGAGAATAATTAATATTTCACGCCAAAATAGTTAATTACAACTTCGAAATTGAAAGAAAAATGAATCTTGAATTGTGTTACCAAACGCGATGTACACCTATCAACATACTAAGTGAACAGTTCGGAAATTAAAAAGAGAGAATGGCGGCAATTTATTTATCGTTGAAAAGGTAGTTTTTTTATGAAATTATGGCTGACTATGGTCTCTACAAGAAGAATGCAAATTTTTTGTCATACCGAAGAAATTGTAGCTTAAATACAGCATTCAGTTAGATTGTTTTACTAAACATATAATTACCCACAACTTTCTACTTTACACCTTTTTTTTTTTTTCGAACTGACAAAGAAACAGTTCTTTCGAGATATTTAGATAGCCGCGAATTTTTTCCAAAAAGCAAAAGGCTCATACAAAACTAAACACGTCCGCGTTTGGTTTGATACGGTTTCGTAGTGTTCTTGATTGTTTCTATCGCCACCGCTCAGATTTTTTCTAAGTCACTTCTATCCCTACTACTCAATCATAATTGCATTGCTCTTGGAATAAAAAGTTTTTCGCGTTTTTCAAAACTACTTTATGTTGACATGTCTGACTTTGCATGAACGCTCCTTTCTATCTCCGCTAGTTTTCGAGATCCCCATACTAAACATCGGAAGAAATTTAATCTCTATATGAATTTAATTTTTCTTTTGAAGTCACAAATGATTATATTGTATTACAAACACTGGTAGAAAACAATTACAACGGACTAAATTTTTTTAGTAACTTACCGGTTTGTATCAAAGAAGAGTAGCATTTCAATAAATTATTTTTTTTTTATTTTTGGCTTTAAATGCGTAATTTTCTAGTGTTTTATTTGCTTTGGGTTGTTAGGTCTTTGAAAAAAGAGAAAAAAAAAAGAAACATTTTTTTTTCCTTGGATTTACTTTATTTCGCTACGTTTCGTCGTACCATCTCCGTCTACATTCTCAAGCCTCTCAACAATAATTTTACTTATTGGTAATCTACAATCTGATAAATTTTATGATTGTTTTGATATGGATGATTAAGTTTGGATGCTTTTGTGTTTCTTTTTGGACACAAATTATTGCTACAAAATAAACTATTAAATATAACTGCTAACTTTATACATTTATCTCAACGTAATTATATAAAATAATAGAAGGAGTGTACGTACTTCATAGCACTCTTTGCGATACTGATATGTTTTCGTATTAAGAGCATATTTTCTTATAAGTTGCTTTTAGATCGTTATTAGAAACCGTATTCCATTCTGTGGAAGTTAGAGGTTGAGGATAATGACAATTTCCCAATATATTTTGTTTTTAACAACAAGAACAACCTCAGAAACATGTTAAATAACTAAAGTACTTACAATTTTTGAAATTTTTAGCGTAATTTTAAATGCATATGTATGACAACAAAACAAGAGTGCGACGTAACAACCAATTTCTATTCACCGGTGCTTTAAAAACATATACAAAGCCGCTATTATAAAGTTAGAAACGAAATTTTATTTGCAACATGATTTTTATTTCTGCTGAAGAGGTATTTGTTGCGGTCTTTTAGTTATGAATGTAATGTAGCAAACTCCTCTAAAAACTACACGTTTAGTATTAGTTAGTATGAAGAGAATTCCATATTCTCCTCAGGAAAAAAATCAATTTGCTACCCAGTAACAATCTTTGCATAGAACAAAGTAGACAAAAAAGTAAAAAAAATAATTTTTCTAGAAGCAAATGCAATATAATAATAAATGTCTTACCATAATCGTTAGTTGTAATATTGTGCTACATATTATAAAGCATCCGCACATGTACTGCATAAATATTGGAAAAGAAAACAGCATGCCCATTTTTTGAACGAATCTGTAAAATTAGCCTTTTATACAAGGAAAAATTTCTCCTGAGTTACTTACTTAATTATCATTTCATGCAGAGTAACGCCATCTTGCAAAAATTTGTCCACGCAATAATTCAAATTCTTGGAATTCCTTCCAAAAGCATCTGGGAATAAATGCATTAGTTTCTCCTTTAGTATATTTAATTGAGCAACACATAGGCCCATCAATGAAAGATATAACAGGTCAAAACATGCGGCGTTTAGTCCCATGTAAAGTATAATGAAGAGGTGAAGAATTTTATAAAGGACTTCGTATTTTCCCATGTAATATGGACAAGGTATAAGAATTCGCACATTTGTTACTATAGGCAAAAAACATGCAACCGATAGAAATAAACCCATTGTTATAGTAAAATACCTCAGCATTAATTTGGAAACTTTATCAACAAATTGAATGTGTCTGTTTTGCTCTTCTGTGTGAGCGTTGAATGTTTTCGACTTTAAATCTTCTAACAATGACGTGAAACACTCTTTATTTATTTGCACCGCGAGAGATTTTGCCATTGACGTCATAACGGGCATTAATACGTAAATCATTCGATTTACTAACACGAAATCTTTGGTTCTAATTCCGTTCAAAATATTCTGCAACATTAGGTGTAGTATAAAAATAGCCCAAATTAAGTGCAAAATCAACTTGGTTATTTGTATCTTGTTTATTGCTGCGGTGGGAAGTAACCCTTCCCTTAACAATACCCAACTTGTTCTTGACAATGCTTCAATACAGCTCATCCGTACCATTGTATCCGCTTTATTAATACGCTCTCTACTAAAAGTAACACGATCTGATACATTGATTTTATACTAACATTTCCAAATCAATTTTCTTTAATAGGGGTAATTGTCTACATTTTGCGTAAGCTATGGGTAGTTATTTCACTAAATAAATTTGTGTATTTAACAATTTGATGATGAAATGAAATAGGTAAACAGTTTTCTTCTCTGTATTTTTTGATAAATTTTTAAAAAGTTACTGAGTTTCCTTTTTGTATTAAAATATATCAATGTATCCATATGATACCGTAAACAATAGGAGATGACAATATATTTTTATAAACATGTACACTACCGTCCATATTAGTTCGGACACCTGTAAAATCTTGTAAACTCTACTAAAAAATTATATAATTGCGTTTACATATAAACAACATATTTATAGTAGGCCTTTTATGAAGTTTATAACCAATTGTACAGGCAAACTTCCAAGAATATCGATTAGAGAATGATTAAAAACCTATTATAGGTTATGACCCAATATAGTAATTTTCAGAATAATCCTCATCGACACAAATAAGATTATTTTTGGGACAATACTGCAGGTAATAAATATACAATACTCTTTGGGGTGGGAGCAGGCTACCGGAAAGTTTATTGTGTATTGATAAATGCGTTAGTTTCTAAATAAACCTGCTTGTGCGTGCATTAGTGTTAATAGCGTATTAAAGTTATTAAAATGCCGAGAGGAAAACCGACAAGTTTAGAAAAGCGCTCTGTAATTGTTGCTTTTAATCAAGAAGGTTATTCAGTGCGTCAAATTTCCGAAAAAATACATATTAATAAATAGACTGTTAGTGATATCATTGGGAGACATCAACGCACGGGCAGTTTAAGAGATAGGGCGCGTTCAGGTCGTAAGAGAATAACAACTCACGCCGACGATGAGCATATAAAATTGCTGAGCAAGCGAAATAGGAAACTGACAGCACCAGAAATCGCCGCCGAAATGAATGGCGACCGCGCAAGAAAAATTTCTGTTACTATAGTGAAAAGAAGATTAAAAGCTGCAAATCTTCACGGCCGTATTGCAACAAAAAAAAACCCTACTTCGACGGGGAAACAGGCAAAAACGGCTACAGTGGCCAGAAACACATAGAAATTGGACAGTGGATGATTGGAAAAGGGTGCTATGGACTGATGAGTCAAAGTTTGAGATGCTCGGACAATCAAGGCGCGTTTTTGTAAGAAGAGCGAAAAGCGAAAGAATGTTGCAGGATTGTGTAAGTATCAAGCAAGTCAATACTGCAAGAAAATGCAATACTATCGGGGCAACGTCTAATCGGCGAAAATTTTGTATTCCTACAGGACAACGACCCCAAACGCTCAGCAGTGATATGTAAAAATTACTTAAATGTAGAACAAGATAATGGCACTTTACAAATAATGACATGGCCGCCGCAAAGCCCCGATCTAAACCCCATCGAGCTGTTATGGGATGAATTGGACAGGAGGATCCGAAAGTATGCCCTACCTCCGTAGACCACCTGTGGAACATTTTACAAGAGGAATGGTCTACTATACCAAATAGAGTCCTTGGAAAACTAGTGGAGCGGATGCCTCGGATTGTGAAAGCTGTTCTTCGCGCAAAAGGGAGTTTCTTTGATGAACGGAATGTTTAAGAAGTTTTTGTTTATTTTGCGCTAGAATTACTTTTTTTTTTACTTTTATACTTTAATTTTAATCGCTATTAATAAAATGCAATAAAAATTTTAAGTTTTGGAGAAATGAGTTTGAATATTTTCTCGTTTTTTTAAAATTTATTTGCGTGTCCGAACTAATATGGACGGTAGTGTACGTATATCCCGTTCCAACGGTGGTTTAATAGTTCCTAAATTAACATAAGAACAGATTTGTGAGTAAAAGTAAGAGGTTCATAAAACTGTGCTTTTTTTTCTTTCATAAGACTATTAATAATTTAGTAGATTAATATCCATTCGCTAATTCATTTTCTACCTTTTTGATGGCGTTCTCTTTTATTATTTTATTATTTTTGCCAAAGTCGCTAAATTTTGTGGTTGTCATGAACCCGAAGAGAAAATAGACCTGTGACGAATGACCTTCCTCTAGCATCTTTATTTGGCCTTCCCGAGGAAAGCTAAAAGCACATTCTCAAGGGTACCTTCGAACTTTTCTCCAATGGTGTACGCAAGATTTGCTGTAACTTTTCAATTCTTTCTGGCCAGCATCAATTTTCTTATTTTTTGTCGGCTGCATATTGGATTTTGACACCGGCAAAAAAAATTTTCTTCTGATTTCAACCATGTATAAAATGTCGACAAAAGTGTTTGATATTATGTTTTAATCAAGGAAGAATAAGATAAAATAACTGTTAAACACTTAAAATTTTTTTTAGTTTCTGACGTTATGTTAAATCTTGTATTTTTTAGATAAATAATACTCCATTAACACCTATACACGAAGTGGCCCCAGAATTGCATTTATTCCAGACTTGAGTATTGAGGACTTTACATCGAAATAAGTTTAAAGAATATATGGTTTAAGTTATTCACAGATTACGAAAGTTAAATTATCACCAGGTATTACTTATGGTGGCGATAAGAAATAAGGAAGTTGATACCCAGAAAGAACCGAAACGTCATTAAAAATTTTGAGTACATCATTAGATAGATGATCGAAAGTGATCTTGAGAGTGTGTTTTTTTTAATGTTTACGGGGACACAGGGAATGCAACAATTGTCATCTATTGCTACTTCGTCTATGCACAATGCAATGTTTATGTACCGCACGATATATGATTCTCGCCTTTGCTGTTTCTATAGCGCGTAGCAGCGGATCGTACGTGCAAGACACATAGTAGTAGTTTATAACACCAAAATATATGGGTAGCCCGGTTTGTTTACTTCTGTTACTGTCTCCTTGACCGGGCGTTCAGGCTTCGATGGAGCTTGATAGTGGCTTTAATAGTACACACATGCATTTGGCCTAGGTATATTTATTATTCTTATTTACGCACATAAAATATGTATAGAAGTAAGCAAAGAAACATACATTCACAAGTTACGTATATATATTTTTATATACAGGATGATTTTTCTAAATTAAAATGATTGAAATCATTCTGCGGAGGAAATACATTAGTGGTATAATTAGTCTCCCTCTTTCCCTCCTTGTATAAAATAGAAACCCTCATATTTTATTGTAGATTCAGATTCTATCGCAAAGAATCTGTAGGATTTGTCTGAAACATTCGTGTTTTTTGTAATTGTAAAAATACAAAATAAACATACAAAAGAAAGAGAAAATTTATTTTACTCAGTTCGAAGAATGGGCTGTTAGTACTACCTACTTTCTAGAAAGAGAAAATTAAAATGGTTCTGGTTTATGGAGAAGCTGGCAGGCGTCTTGATAATAGTCATTTTCTACGCTCAGTGTCTTCCGATTTGTTTTTTGTAGGGTTATCTCAAATACATGCACGAACCAGCAACATATGAAAATTTCCCAGTTATTAGATTTAGTGAAATGTGAAATCAATAAAATTTGTTTTAAGCCAATTTTGATTTTCAGTAGAAGAAATTGAATCAGGATGAGTTGATTACAGCGTCATCTATTATGCATAAAAAAATGTTCCAGACAAATTTTGCATGTATTTTGCCATAGAATCTTAATCTGCAATGAAGTATAGGGGTTCTTATTTAAGATTGAAAAGTTACCTCCTACCCCACCTACAAATGTACTTTCGTCGCAGAATGATTAAATTTTAATTATGGAAATTTTTTTCCTGAATTCGTGCTTATTTTTCGAGGTATTTTGAAGTTTCAAGTAAAAAAAAAAATCATCCGGTATATACAAGATGTCCCATGATATGATTGCCACAGCTTAAGGTTGCCCATTCCATTTTAAGCCGAAAATGTTCAATAAACATATGCCCAAAACTATGGAAACTGGGCTGAGAACTTTATATCATTAATTATTCAAAATGAACATCCAATTGCCGTATACATACTTGGGCTCTTCTCAGATTCGAAGAGGTAGCTATGATAACAGGATCAGCACGAATATTTGCTGTGACATCCATATACTATCAGTTGAGTATAGGCTTTCACGACCGTAATCCATAGTACAAATGTCTTTCGGGTGTTGCCGCGTACTTGATGTTTGACTTGACGTTTCGCTGATCATGCTGTCAACTTCTTCAGAAGATTTCTAAAGTCTTTAGAAATTTTTCTTCTCTAAACGCCAAATCTGTTCGAAATATTATTTTGCCGAAACAACACTTGTAGGTTAATGTAAAGTATCTCACAATTTATCTATAAATGCAACAATAAACGCATAGATCTACCTACTAGTACGGATATATAAAATACATATATTGATATTGGTGTCTGAAGCTGTGCTTTACGCTTTAATTGTAGCTTCTCAAGTCTAGTCACTCTTTCTTATTATTACCGTTAAGTACAAGAAATTAGTTCAATACTAATTGTTAAAATCTCAGAGAATAAATCAAGTTTTGAATACAGCCCATGCTAATTGTTGTTAGGATGTATGAAATTAAACAAAAATATTTTGTCTAAAACATTTAATAAACTCATTAATATAGAAACAACAAATTCTGTATCCTTGTAAACATGTCGATTTTTCTAACATTGCCGCAACACGTTTTACACATTCTATTTGAGTTATAGGCGAAGCCAGAATGGGTATCGCGTGTGTTACAGTAATCAACATATTTAATAGTAGATTAAAACGGAACGAAATAAACTACAATATATCGATATGAAATTCAATCTAATAAACGACCATTACCTATGAATACTAATAATGAGGCTACGTTTTAAAAGGGCGGCTCATGTCCTGTTCTGCATAGGCAACATACTATGTGTATACCTTATGGACATTATTAATATTTTCTTTTGTTATACAAAAAAAATGAGACCGCTTGAGGTAGAAAACGTAGATTCGAACTAAACTTTCGGAGTTTGCGGAAATGAATTTTCCTCAATACGCTCATAAATTATTAGCTGTAGATTCAGCACTAGTTAGTTAGTAGCAAAAGAATATTTAGAGTAGACGTCAGTACATATGATAAAATTGCAGTTTGGCAAGAACGTCTTTTCAAACATGAATGCGCATATGGTTTCTAGGTTTCTATTTTTTTTTATATTATTCGTTAATTAATTATTTATTAACTATTGAATAGCTGATTATCTATAGCTAATGTTTCAGTGCGTAGAAATGCATTACTACAAACCGTAACAATTTTATTCGGTATTGTAAACGACGATTTTATTAAATAAAGTTCAGTTTTTTTAGTAAGAGCTATTACACGTTTTTCCGAGTAGGGCCGATCCAATATCTGTATGGATCTTTAAAAAATACCTGTCGACGAAGTCCATGAAAGTAAATGCGTCTTTGGGATACTCCAAGTTCAGTATAAAATATAACGCAAACGTCAATGCAAAAGCCTCGAAGAAAGTATTGGATTGGATCATCTGTTGTCCTTCTATAACTATCTTATAAATTTTCTCTTTATCAATAACTGTAAATATATGGTTGGCGTTTAAAAGCAAAAAAATTGAGGTTCACTCACCAGTTTCTAAAATACATGGGCTAATAATTATAACATCACGGAATGATGTAACATCTTTTGGATCCTAAACAAACAAACTCGTATTAGATGATTTTCTATGTATTGCCCGTGAGAGCTGCAAACTATATCCTTTGTAACAAATAACTGTGTGTCAATTAGTTTCAAACGGTCTTGCAGTTCTGCAACTCTTGCGGGCAACCCATATCTGCTACACTTACTTTACTTCTTATTTGTACTTGTAAAATATCGTCCTCAAAATACTTTGCAATGAAGTCCAAACAAATTTCTGGAGCAGTTCCTTCAACAGAAGGTATTTTCAAGGTGTTACCGACAAAATAGGCAAACTACTCCGGAGGCATAACGTCAAAACAATTTTCAAACCCCTTTCAAAATTCTCCGACTTATTACCGTCCGTCAAAAACAAACCTTCCTTCTTACATGCATACTTAGGGTGTTTACCGGATCCCTTATTCTTGTGGTAGGCACGCGTATGACAGAACACGAACGTATTTTTTACATTTTCGCATTTTTTTTTGAATCAATATCAAATTGCGAGCAAGTTGTTACATTACTTACCTATTTATGTAGAAAAAATAACATTGTTTTAGAAAAATGTTATGTCACCATAATTACCTAATGTGAAATAAAATTTAGGGGGCGACAAATTATTACGTATGTTGACCCATTTGGTAATTTATCTTGCCCGATGTATAACTCAAGTTAAGCTAATACAACAACAGAACATTTTTATGAAATAGTTCCTGTATACTCTATTTTGAAACTCACACAAATTTAAATGGGCTATGGTTTTATTACACCATGTTTTTTTTTTAATGTTTTACAGTTGAAGTGTGTCCACATTATATTTGTAATAATAGCGAGTTAAATAAAAACGTAGGAAATGATTTGTTATTATTGGTAATTGTACTTAATTTTGCTAATTGTAGCTTTCCGAATTGGTTTATTGGCTCGAGTAGGGTGTATATAAATGCCATGTTCGTATAGGAATCTTTGTCGGTATACAGTTGCTAACGAAAAATTCATATCGCGGATGATAAAATGAAGTTAAACTGTATAGTGCCGCTAAGAAGAACAATTTGGATTTTAATTAGGGAAGGGGTGTTATTTGAAAACGTTGCGGAGAGAATACCGATGCTGACAATAGCTGTGCATTTAACATTCGGTATTTCTACATTAACTTTAATGGCTATTAGTACGCTGGAAGCAATTAAAACGAAAGATAGCATGGTACTAAATCAGATGATTTGCGTAATAATATCTACCATCACGGTTCTAGCAAAAGTGTCTGCTGTACTAACAAATAAAGAGTGTTTCGTGTCTGTTATTGATGATTTAAAATCTGATATTTTCAACATGCACAATGAAAGGCAAAACGAACATATTCAGTTTGTCCATAGAGTAACAACGTTGATTTTGAGATATTATATATTGGTCGGTACTACGTTTGTGATATTTAGCTGCTTTCTACCGTTCATAGTAAACGTGAAGATGGTAGTCCCGCCACCTTTTGAAGTGGGTAGATTTGGATTCGTTTACAAAATAGTACACTTCGCAATGATATCGTATATGGTACTTAACTCTGTCATATTCGATACGTTGTACCTATCCTTAATGGGACTATGCGTCGCCCAACTAACTATACTACAGGATAAGCTAACAGGTGTTTTTCGGGAAGCTAAATCTAGAAATGAAGGGAATCAATGCGCCAGAATACAGTTTGAAGTAGCACATGTTTTGAAAGAGTGCGTTATTTTACATGATACGCTAAACGAGTGAGTACAAACTTTCGTAATTTTTGGTGATATATCGACCCCGAATGTTGGAAAGTTTAAATCAAATTCATTAAAGAGAAGTAACGAAAACGTAAAGTTAAAAGTCCTTTACAAAAGCAGCTTTATGGAACGTTATTCCACAATGCAAATGTATACACGCAACTATGCAGCTATTATAAATATTGCTTGGAGTAAAATCGCCAAAAGAAAATTGTGTTTCTCCAATATTCGTGAGTCATTCTTTCATATCGGTTTTCATCGCATTCTCTCTCCGAATAGGTTTAGCGAAAACCGTGTTAAAGCACTTACATATGTTGTATGTTCTTTAAATAGATAGAAGACTAAGTGCATGTATATCACATAAAATATATTTTTACAAATGCTACTGCTATGTTTTGTAAAATGGGAAATAGTAGTGTAAAAATTCTCATGCTCTTTTAATCTGCGAAGGGCACATTATCATTATTTTATGTTAATATTTTTAATATATTGTATTGTTAAGGTTCAATCATTTCTCTATTGGATGCGATTACATACCATTTCCGATTTTCGATTGACTACTTTTGTTTGAGTGGTTTCCCTATTCTTATTTGAAATCTTGCCACTTAACAAAAACTATTTATTTAGAGATGATTTAATAATGTAAGAGTCGGTAATTACATACAGTATACGTTTGGACACGCAGATTTGACACAAATGCCTATGTTCAATAAAACTTTTTTGTACAGCACACAATAAAAGGGACGCTACAGTAAACTAAATGTTACAGTAAACAATGAAAGCATCTGAACAACATTTAAATATTACACTTAAAAGAATTTAAATAACAAACTCGTTATTTAAATTCTGACATCTTGTGATTTACATTATCAAATATTACAAAAAATAGGTTCATTAAAATTCAATGAGTGCTAATAATAATAAAAAAAAACATTTTTCAAAAGAATCTATTTCGTAATTATTTTAATAATGTTCATATACGTTAGAGACAACACCAGTATTCGAATCGAAAAGGTATCAAAACTCATGTTGAAATCGAAATCAATACCATGGTCAGCTCATTGAAGTATGAGAACCGTTGAATCGGTTCCCATGTCATATGCAGATGTCCAAATCTTCTGAAATTGTAAAATTGCGTCTATTGTGTAAATCAAAAAATTAAAAAAAATCGAAACTCAAAATTTTGAGTATCTGTATCTTGTTACGTTTGTTTTGTTCATCTACAAATAAACAAACGTTTGTTTATTTCTAGAGGATTTCGAATGAAAATAAAATTATAAATACTATTTTCACCTAAATGTGGATGTTTCTGTTTCCTTCAAAAAATTAGGAATTAGCAAAGGCATTGTAGCGAAAATTCTTACATGGTATTAAGACGCCTTCGAAGTATATACGATGTTCAATATTGTACTCAAAATTTTGCCAAATTCAAACACCGAAACCGTAATTTTTTTAAGCGGTCCCATATATTTTCCTGTATCCCTTGTATAGAAAATTTATATCTCTAACATTTTTCTATAATGGTGCATATATACCTAATATTGAAAGTAAGATAGGTATTTGCAATTAAATGTGGTTTTTTTATTTGGACATTGCACTCAAATACTTTCTTGAGGTTGTATTGTTTGGCTACTATAACAACAGTAAATTCACTGATATTGTTGTTTTTAACGGATAATTCGAATTTTAAAGCCTAAGTATCCATTTGCAACATTCGTTACACAAGTAAATAAAGTTAAGGCCAAGGCAAGCATTTCGGATTATAACAGTTAGTGCCCAAAACAAAATGTAGCTTTTACAAACAATGTGTCGAGCGTTCATTTTAGATTGATAAGTAAGTAGGTAGTTGCCAATTATTGCAATAGGCCACTGTTTTTTCTGTAGATTTTTTTTTGATTTTAAATTTATGTTGATATATGTATGTGCGCAAAGCTTTTTGTTCGAATTTGACAAAGATTAGCGTTTAAATCTATACATCCTGTATATTTCGAAGGGCTGTTAATATTACGTTTAGTAATTTAATCTCATAAAAATTTATGCCAAAATATTTCCGCATTTTGGATATTTAGAAGGAAATGTATCTCCATTTAGGCTATTGGAGGACAAAATTGCAAGCATCTCGGAATACACATATGAATCTCATATTAATTTGGTTTATATCTAGACGAAGAATCGATAAACGCAATAACATACAGGGCGCTCCACTTAAAATAATAAAATAGGAGCCTGACTTGCTACCTATCGATCACCCCACACAGAAATATACCCTATGGCGTCTTACAATTTCGGAAATTTGGGATACCCTACGTAATACTGTTGGGAATGATGCCTTCACCATCGCTTACGAATAATCTTTCATATCATATTACTTTGATCAATGTACCGCGTTCAGCGTCTGACGAGTAAATGTTTCAGCAATCTGCCCTTCCATGCTTTTCTACACAACACAGAGTAGGAACCCGCGAAAGCCCTTCGTCAGTCAATAGATTTCGCAACGCGATGTACTTTTCAGTATTGATGAAAGCAATCTTTGAAATCCCTTTCACGCGTAGGTGTAGGATGGGAAAAGCTAATGCAAATACATTATTATTACTGATACTAGATGTACATATGTAACATTTAATTAAACATTTATCAATTAGTTAAAGTTTAAAGGTGTTAATTCATAGTAATTAGGCTGTGTGTTATACATTGTATTTGTAGATCCGGTGAAGGCAACTGCTTTCATTCGTAGTTTGCGTAGACACAAGTCGAGTGACGGCAATGTATGAAGGCGAAATACGAACAGAGAGCGATGCTATCTTGAGATTCTTATGACACTAATTAATCATTAAGAGTCATTTATATTTATTTATTTAATCTAACAAATTATTAGGAATCGAAAATAATTTTCTAGTACACGCCCTTACATATACATACACACAAAAGAGGGATTTCTATAATTATATATATTTCTTGATTTTTGTGAGGGAAAGTAAAACGGTTAACTAGATTATTCGAATATTTTATTTAACGCTTGTAATATCCCAACAATTTTTATGTGTTATTATATGTATATGTAGTATAAAATTCAAAAACATAGATTATTGTACTCTATTCTATTTAATTATACAATTTTTTGTTCACAGGTTTGTTAAAAAACTAAGCACCATACTCTCTCTTCCTCTGTTTATTCAATACACATGTGGATGCTTAATTATATGCAACACTATCTTGCAGTTGACCATTTCAGTAAGTGCCAACGTATATTTTCCAAACATGGATCAATATCTGTTGTACATCTGAATTCATGACACAAAATCATTAACTCATTACAGTGTGGACTTCATCCACAAACACTATGTTGTATCCTTTAAAATAATAGAAATATGTAGGTAGAATAATAATATTTATACTTATCTTTGATCAAGAGAGAACGATGTATGGTCCCCCATGGTAATAGGAAACATCGTTATATAAATAAAAGAGGCAGCTCTCGCAGCTGGCTTCTATTAGTTATTCGTCTTCTGTAATATGTTCGCTCAATAAACAAGATTGTTCACGACAAGGGTCTATTAGACCCCTTATTTGTCATAATATGCACTAGTAAAAATATATTTATTGGAACATACTTTACATAATAGCTAACACATAAAAAAATTATATAAAATTAATTGCCTTAAACTTAACATCAAAACAAAACAAAATTCCGCAAGAACCATATGATTGTCTTTTTTCCCTTGTTTGGAGGCAAATTGTAACTGAAACCACACAGAAAGTAAATTTCCAAGCTATCTTTATTGAATACATCTCTTTGGTTGGAACCAGCGTAGAATCCACAGATTCAGCTTTCCACATTTTTGAATTTATTTATTGCGCAAATTAACATTTTACTTTTTGATTTTTAATGATTTCTAGAAAACTTATTATTCGCATCTCCCGTAAGATGGTTGCTCGTCAATCGGCTTTGCCGTTGTAAATGGAAAACAGTCGATTGATTACGCATTACTATACGCTTTAAAAAAACCTGAGAAACCCGATTTGATTGACTTCACTCCGGGCGACTAACTTCGCTCCGGTTGTTGGCATGTTTTATTTTTGCCTCTTGGTTTGGGAGGTGTAGAAGGGATGTTATTGGAAGAAAAATCTTTTTCTAGTTGAATATATCCAGGTTTGGACTGGATTTTCGAAGAGGCCTGTATAACATTTTAATATTTATTTGTAAATAACTTTTCATGTCCTTGATAAGAATCTCGGAATTGATTTGCACAGCTAATATCGATTGTTGTTTGAATCTGCCAGAACAAAATTAATTTCTCAAAATTGATACATTTTGATCTACTAATATCATTTAACTTGCATTTAAAATGGTTATGCAAAGAATCCATAATGTAGGAGATGTTCTGTTTGAAACAAGAGTGTTGATATGTTTCCGGTATAGCCAACAACATCACGAAATTGAAGATAATAGACCATCGTCGGGAATGACCCTATATATTTGGCTGTGGCTACATATAGTGATTTCCTGTAACATTGGGCAACCATACATCGTTTTTTTATACGGTGTGCTGTAGTTGTACTAAATATCATTGCATATTTACAGAAGGATATAGAAACGGTAGATGTTGTTAGTTTAATTTCGTATTCTTTTGCAACATTTTCTCAATTGGTGTTGTATCATTGGCTTGGCAATGAAATTATGTTCAAGGTAATTTTGGAAAAACTAATAGGTAATTAAATATTGTGTTTGAAATCTACCTAATTATGTTACAGAGTAATAAGATTATAGAGTCCTGCTACTTAGCGGAATGGTATAAGCTCAACAAATGCTCTCGGAAATTCCTTCTATTGCTGATGGAGAGAGCAAAGAAACCGCTGATTATCGAACTGTATGCGTTAATATACATTTCGTTGGATTCATTGGGAGTGGTAATAAATTTTATTATGGCTGGCATTTTAGAGAATTCTATTTTAGATTAATAATGTGTTTTAGATAATTAGATGGTCGTACTCTCTTTTTGCTGTAATAAAAGCAAGGTACAATTAAATCGATAAACGATTCTGTCTGCCTTCGACCATTAGCTTGTAAGGACAACGACTATGATTACTACAGTTACTTCAAATTAGCCACAATTCTTGTAGGTGTACATGCGTTTAATTAGTAATTTGAAATAAAGTAGTATTGAATTTCGTATATTTGGAGAATGTATTATTAAAGCTTAACAAGTTATCCAAGTACTGATGGGCAAATTTTACTCTGACTACTGATTGAACATTAATAACTAAATTCGATATTTAAAACCAATGACTAGTAATCAATTAAATTATAAATAGTCGCATTTGCTTTAGCTTTCTCTTTTTACGTCTTCACGTCCTTCCTCTGTTGCTTTTCCCTTACCTTCGTTTTTATTTTCGTTTCTTTTCTCTTCTACTTTTGTCTCATTTTTTCTTCTTACAATTTATCATACTTACTTTATTAATATTTCCTTTTTATAAGTTGTAATCACATAGATATGAATAAAACCTCAGTGATATTAGTTTAATAATTTAATTGATGATTAAGGTTAATGATTGTCTAAGTTAGTTATGAGTAGGATATTTTAATCATGATTAAGATTTTTTATTTAATTTTTAGTTAACTAAATCAATCGGTAATGGAATTGATTGTACTCCCTGCCAAGTAGCAGCAAATTGTATATAATTATATTATAAAGAATAACGACATTATACGGGTGATTCATTCATGATAATAGTATATAAAGTAGGTAGACCTACTTTAAAAAAACTTATTATTCGTCTAAGACAAGTACTTCTTTCGTTGGTAATGTATTACCAAGAGAAGTTACTTAGAACGAAAAGTTATGTAGTTGTGCAAATTTTCAGAATGATTGACCTACTTTGATTTCCTGGAGTTGATAATAGGAGAAGGAATTTTATTAATTTTACTTCGGTAAATTGTAACACTTTGGCGTACTATTAAGGGAAAATGTACTTTACTTAAAACGAGAACAGTTTTTGCTCAACTGTAAAAGTCTACTTGAATTTAAAAAATCGAAAGCAAACTAAAAATAAGTTCCAGGCTGTTTTATATTTATTACTACTGTACATTACTATCCCTTACATAAACTAATACTTATTTTTCAAATATTAAATTCCAACTCAAACATTTTTTGTCCATCACACCTATTGCCTCCATCATGTTAACATGTACGTCAACAGTTAGTGATACCTACGTTTTGCAAGGGTAGCATGCTTTGACTAGTGACATCATATCATGGGTAATTCATAATAAAGAGACAAGTTACTAATATCCATCTGTGTAGATGCGCGTTTCGCTGTACTGCAGCTTATCACATGTTAGTTCTATCTTTGTATACATACGAGAATTTCAATTAGAGCAACTATCTTCCACAGAGGTGCAGTGATGTGTAAGCCTGCACAAACGAGTTGCGCTTCACGAAATTAGCAGAGATTAGACAGATTCGCGTTTATTTGTCTCATGAGAATTTTCCCGAGAGTCGACAAAACACGAGTCTGTTTAGTCTTTGCTAATTTCGTGAAGCGCACGGAAAGTGTACTCATTTCTGTAGGCTTACTAGGTGATAAGTCAGGCGAATACGGACAATGAGTCATTAATTCATTGTTATTCTCTAAGCCTGCAGAAACGAGTTACGTTTCACGAAATTAGCAGAGACTAGACAGACTCGTGTTTTGTCGACTCTCGGGACAACACGAACTCATTCTCACGAGACGAATAAACACGAGTTTGTCTAGTCTCGGCTAATTTCGTGAAACGCAACTCGTTTCTGCGGGCTTAGTGATGGGCCGTAATACGACGAAGCGTATGTTTTTGTTTAGAAAATGAAAGCAAGCGTTGTTTACCTTGAATTCGTTTTAGCTAGATTTCAGATTCTCTATATGCGAATGGCGGACTACATTTATTACATCAACTCGAATTTGGAACTGCTCATCCGAAGTGACTCTTGCGGTATGAAGTCTGGCGTTGTCTAGTAAGAGTAGGACTTTCTTTCGATTGATTAAAGAAGGCTGTTTCTGGATGTGTGCTGCTTGTACGCGCTGAAGTGGTTTACGATACAAGTTAGCAGTGATGGTTTGACTCGTTTCCGAAAACTCATAATGGATAATTCTGCCTGCTATCTATCAAACACACAATAAAACCTCTTTTAAGTGCAAGAAAACCTTGGGATTGTATGGTATTGATTCAGTTGGTGACAATCAATGATACGAACAGTTAGATTTGAGTGCAATATACACTTTTTGTCGCAAGTTAACAACTGATCAAGAAAAGGTTCATTGCCTGAAATGCTTTCCGAACAAATGGCAAGACGGTTGAATGTGTTATCACTAGTTAAGTCCGTTTTCGATATGATTGTAATAGGAATTAACTATGATATATTTTTCTAAATTGTTCGTTGTAAATTGGTTTTGTTGGTAAGTTAATATATTGTTAAATTTAGAGAAAGATCTTTCTACGTCACATGAAGTAACTGGTGCGAAATGGAAGTATGCAATTAGTCCTTATATTTTAAACATAAACTTTCATGCTGGGTAGTAAAAGTGTTATTGTAAATTTCTTTTAATAGCACATAATCCTAAATGAGTTAATTAATGAATTAACATCGGGAAATTCTTCACAGTAAGTTCAGCAATGCGATGTATTACATGCACAACACATGCTCGATGTAACATGTTTGGAAAACGTTTTTTAAGCTCGTTACCTGTTTTTAGCATTACGCTTGCAGCATCTGAGAAAAAGAGTAGAACTTTTAAGCAGTCGTCACCAGCTACATTTTTTACGCTGTTAATGTTAATGTCAGTAATATCGTTTGCAGTGACACGCAATCTGATTTTTGTAGCTACTAAAAATGACAATAGAGCATTTTCCGTTTGCAATGTACCAACCATTACATTAAAAACGCACCTTCCTTTAATGTTTGTCGTTTCATCTGCGCTTATCCAGAGATAATTTTCACCTAGTTTTGACCTTATTTGATTTATTGTTTTGTCGAATTGCTTAGGTACATAATGTTTTCTAATTGTCGATGGATGGGGAATATCTTGGTTGGTATATTTTTTAGGAAACCCACGGGAAAGTGGATCCTGTAATTTACTTAATGGGATATTGGCACCAAGAAAAGCTGCGCATAAATCAATTACAAATTAATCATGTGAAATACCTCTTTGGTATTCAATATGATTCAGATTCTGCTCGAGAGTATATTTGCCCCTGAATCCTAATTTCGCAGAACAAATGGTTCAAAGCACTTCTTTTTTGTTAATGACAGTGGAAATGGTGTTATGTTCTGAAACAATGCTTGACATTCTTGGCATTATTGGAAAATGATAAACTAAGAACTACTAAAATAAAACGAAAGCACTAGAGTGAGAGAGTCAAGATGTTCTAGTAAAAACAATTTATTTTTTCAAACATTAATATTAACATTATAACAGTATGATATAACTATATATATAGGTACACATATGTCTATGTGATAGAATGCTTCCTTGAAATAAATATATGTTGATAAATCTTATCTAGTGACTACTGGCTACTTATCCATATTTGGCCTGGATTAGAGCAAAGAGTGAGTAAGACCAGCGTATAATCTGAAATATGTGTAACGATGACTTTAATGAAATAAATACATGTATATAATAATAATAATTACCACTCCTAACGAATCTAACGAAACGAAAACAAGTTTGAATAATTGAATAGCTAATGGCCTTTTAGATCTCTCCATCAATAAAAGAAGCGACGTTTTACACCTTTCATTTAGTTCATACCAGTTGGAGAGATAACAAGATTCAATGATTTTGTTGCTCTAAAAAAATGGATTTTCAGATATTACAATTCGTCTCCATTACCCTTAAAAGATACATTAAAAATAATTTCATTGCCAAGCCAGTGATAAGCTGCTACTTGAAAAAATGTTACACAAGCCGCAAATATCGTACTAACCATGTTACTAGTACCCGATTCACCCTAAAATAGAAAAGAAATTAAATATTACTAAAGGTTCTAAAAAAAATCGATCAAGTACAGGGAGAAATATATTAACTATTTCTGAAAATGATTGTAACGATGTTTTAGTGCAAATAGCTGCTTAATGAGCTGCTGCGCAATGAGGTGCTGCACCTTCCCTAATACGCTGTTTTGAAAAATTAATATAACTCGTTTCTACAAGGTCCTGCAGATGTTTCACGACAAGCACCGGGTTCACCATTTTCCTTGTAATTTCCTTGTTGCTCATTCACTATTTAATATCTTTACTAACTCCTAAGCCGTAAGTTGATAAGAAAGAGATTGTTGTTGAAAGTGCATTAATACTACGTATTAAGCTTTACTATGCTGTATATATTTGCCGATCCGGAAGGTAAATAGACTTCCGCACATACGTATATAATCGTTTACAGCTAATTGCATACTTTGATGTGTGCGTAATATACAATTCGCGTATCTAGGCTGCCCTGAATAAACGTACCTACTTATTTAGATATTTTTCCTTTTGCTAATAATTAAAGTTAATTCCTACTTATGTTCGAAACCCATATTACTGCAGTAACGCAAAAAGAGTTCTAGAAAACTTACTTTAGAAAAAGTATGAGAAGTTGGACAGATGCTATAATTAACAGTATTGTATGTTTTGAGCGTTGTGTGTGCCGTGTGAATAATAAATAAATTCAATTCTGAAATTCTCAAACAATTTACAGCAGATAAAATACAAGTACTTAGCTACCTTTTATGGGAATCTGAAACAGTAAAAATGTTCATTTTTAGAATTGAAGTCTGAACTATTGCCGCACAGTGCTATATTGCGACTGTTATGGGGACATTAGTATGAAAACCCAATTTATCAAAGTTATTAAAAACTACCCTTAACCAAAAATGTTTGAAAACAATAATTAAACAAAACGAACTAAAATACATAACTCCCAAATTGTTGGAGTATTTCGTAAAAATATTATAAATCGTCGAAGTAAGGTTACAAGGCAGAAGCTATGGACATGCTAGAAATAACGCGTTTATCATATATTGATTGGAGATTTGGGCATGAAAGTACCAACCACGCGTTGGGTACACACATAGAAGTAATTTCTTGAATCAAGCAGTTCTGACTTCTTAAACGGCACGTTCCTATATACGCAAGAATGTTCAAGCTTCATTGAAATATGTGACATTCTTGGAAATTCAAATAAATAAGCTCTTAATGCAAATAAATGTTTTGAAACAAATATTACATTCTCTTGCGTTAAGAAACTTTATTTTAACTTAACTTTCATTTAACCATTTCTTATTCTTGTATTTTTCGAAAATATTTCAAACAAGAAATTATACTCTTGTGTGAAATGCGAAGGTATACTACCTTCAAGAATACCTCATAAGAAATCTTATATTCGGTATTAGTATTCTAAATAGTTAACTATACACAAGTCATCTAAATGAAAGCTCATGAAATTCCTAAATTGACTAAAATGGAGGTGATGGCGCCATTTTCGTCAATTTTTTGGTTTCACAAGTTTCATTACGTTGACTATGTATAACGCATAAAATCAAAAGTGCTATAGTAGAATTTTTGTAAACACAGACTATGCTGGCGCTATTTGTAGGTGCTACATTTCTTCATTTATATATATATATATATATATATATATATATATATATATATATATATTCATATAAAGGTTCAATTTTACACTAGAGGTAGCAAAAATAAAAATACAGTTGCACATAAATCTCTATTAATACAAGACGTAAAAAAATATTACATTATTAATTTTCAAGTTCCTCAATTCTAATATTTCGGTAACGTGCCATTATTCAAAATATGCTCTGTTGTAGGGTACTTTGAGTGAACATTTGAGTGATCCAATATTTTAACTAAGTAAGCTTTATGATTATATATTATGTTTACATTTAAATAATGGTTTAACGTCAAGTACGTGTTGCAGTAAAATATAAGGTTGCCTGGAAATTCTTTGTTAACAAAAATGGGGCATTTCATATTTAGACTTAATTAAAAAGAAAGTTAATACCTTTATCAATAGCACTGCTTACATTGGGTTTGAATTTAGGCCATATAAAATGTCCATTATGGCGTATCCTAATGTATAAGACTTGGTCCTCAAACATTCTTCTAAAATAAACACAGTTATTTTATTCAATTTTTCTGATCTTACCAAATAATCTGAAGGCTGTATTATATGCCTTATGCAAATAAAATAATAAATACAAAGTATTTACAAAGATATTTACAAATTTCACAGAATTGATACCAGGATCACAAGACAGTATAGACATTAACTAAACGTACTTGACGAGTCTCCACTCTAATGGGTGTGCGTTATATCACCCCACCAACAGAATTTGGCTATTAGCGATTCAATTTTCTTGATTTGAGAAAATATTTACTTGACTAAAGCAAAATCTCAAGAATCTCTTTTATTACAACCAAATAAACATAATTACTTCTAGTTAATATACTTTCTAAGTACAAGTATATATTTATTTGAACGTAGTAAACATGTTCAACAAAGTATATTTCTTTGTTCCAAGAAAACAGTTCTATGTGTGTACCGCGCTTGCTTAGTCAGGACCAAAAACGCATACGAATGAAAATATCCAATGCTCTATTAAAGCAATTAGTGTAAGAAGCGAGTTTTGGCATCGATCAATAACTACAGATGAAACTTACACCACTATCCTCTTGCAGCCAAGGCGCGGTCGAAACAGTGGACTGTGAAGGGCGAATCGGATCCGAAAAAGGCGAAGACTGCTATGAAAGCGATGGCCACTGTTTTTTGGGGTGGTCATGAAGTTATGTTGATCAACAATCTTGAAAAAGGGAGAACAATAACAAAATATACTATGCATTATTACTTGATATGCTGAAGGTAAAAATCGCAGAAAAACGGTCGCTTTTGAAGAACATTTCGGTGGACAGTGGCATAAATTCAGGAATCGGGAATCGAATGCATAGATATCTATTTTACCTAAGTTATTCACCAGATCGTACTCCCAGCGACTTTTTTCTGTCTTCGACGTCCAAAGTCTCACTCGGAGGACAAAGATCGTCGTAAACGCCTATCTTGCAAAACAAGATTTCAACTGCCATTTAGGCGGATTGAAGAGCTGGAAGCATTGCTGGGAAAAGTGTATAGACTTACAAAGAGAGTTTATTGAAAAATATAACTGAATTTGATAAAAAAAGAAACTATTTCTGTTAGGCTGGAAATTTACCCACGTAAATATGGGTATTAATGCGTATATTTCTAACATTTTTTTGTCATAAAAATCGTTTGTTTTATTGTAAATTTGTAGAGCTAATAAACTTCTATTATAACTATGTATTATTAGTACAAAGTGTTAAAAAGAGTTGGGTTTCCTCTTATTGGAGCGAAATTATTTTGTTGTTCTTAACATAGATTTTTTTAAATTAAAGACTCAACAATAGTGCCAAACTTGACAAACAATTACCGTTCACTCGACTTACCTTGAGATCAGATTTCTCTCAGAAAAAAAGGACACCAAATAAATACTTTTTAGAATTTGTAGATCCTTTATTCAATTTGAGAGATTTTTTTTTTACCAAATTTGAGGAACAGCTTTTGTTTCTTAAACTCTAAATTAAAACAAATTACCTTTAAACAAATCTTATCTCTAGACACTTATCGTCTTTGTTGATGGAAAAAATTGCCAACACCCGATTTCAAATTCAAATTGTACATTTTTGTAACGTTTTTTAAAAATCATGAAATCATTTTCGTTTGTTTACATTTTTTTACACACCATAGCTTTTTGTTCTAATCAACTTTTCTTAGTAAGATTTTCGCATAGTATGACTGGAAAAAGGCACTTTACCCGAAACAAAATAGTTCTGTGCAACTGTAAAGGCGTACTCGATTCTAAGAAATCAAAAACAGCACGACTTATTTCGTAAATGTGAAACTCCAATTCAAAAATTTTTTTATCATCAAACCTATTGTCAACTCCATCCATGGACACGCTGTGGATTAGCTAAATATGTACCTACTAATTTGTTCGATTTAACCAATGCTCTCGACTAGATAATATTTCATTTATATTAGGTCAAATTCTATCGTTAATTTTGTCTTTAGTAATCATTTCCAAACAATGTAAAACAGTTGGTACTTTGTCTGATTGCAATTTTCTTTGGGAGGATTAAATTGATTATTATGTGCACTATTACTCCAAACGCGTATTTTTTAATGCTCTCGAAGACATGTAGTCAATTGAGGCGTCATTGAATTTATATTACCCGATTATAGACGGAGTAATTTCGTACAATATTATTGTCTAGGCTTTTTTACTGCAAACAAAAAATAATACAATTAATATTTGGCCTAAGCAACTATGGATATGTAGAGAAATTTTTAAAACGCCTAACATGTTAACGCCATTTATACATGTAGTTTCCAAAATAAAAGTAACAGTTCAACAAGTATAGATGTTTATATTATTGAAACTTGAAACAGAAACACCGCCGCACAAAACAAACTTAATCTCACTACCAAAAATCATCAATTATTCCATTAGGTTCTAAAATGTCTAATGTCCTCCTATCGTACATCCGGCCGTCAACTTTTAAACATAATTTGAAAAAGTATCTAGTTTAATATATAATAATAATAATTTTTCGGAATATGAACTAATTAGCGGGTGCATTTGGGGTAGCAAGTAGGTACAGGCAGAGGAGTTCAGTAAAAATATCAAGATTTAATTATAATTTCGATGAGTTGGTACTTAAAAAATCATTTATCCGTAAACATTGTGCGGTGAAATATTTTAGGTGATCTTGAACTTAGAATATTTTATTTAAACGGTAATTCCGTTTTCTTTTGGTTTATAAATAGAGCTGTTATTCTGCGCGAACCGATAGGACTGGATCCGCTGTAGTACGTACTCACTTATGTATTTACGTATCAAACTACTGAGTGGACGAAGTTAATATTAATGGCGACCGCCGATCGGCGATGCATGAGTAGTGTAGTGTGTATTCCATTTAGTTCTTGTGTTGTCTGGTTGTCGGTGTAATAATAACAATTATAAAGGATCACTTGACGCAATAGATATAATAGCACCATAGTCACTATAAGCACTAGACTGGACGAAGTGAGTAAAATGCTGCACGATATAAACGACATAAAAAAAATTCAAAGATTGTTTAAAGAAATGTAAGGAAGGGTTTTGAAAAAGAATTCAAATTTTGCAAAGTTGTGATGGTGCGTCGGCAGATCCGTTAACTAATTTCAAAGATTATTTTAACTACGCCTGCTTAACATCGGTAGATCCTTTTCAAGATATTATAACCAATGAAAATAGGTTCAGCGAACATTTTTAACCGAGAGAAATGTGATAACATATTTTATGCTGCGAGGTTTCCGCAGATCTTATTCAGCTTGTGGTAGCTAATTTTATAACAGCAGATAAGAAGGTACGTATTTTACAATGTTTGTAAATAATATTAATTGTTTATTTTATTGTTTACTTTCATATATGTAGGTGCTATATATAAGTATGTATATCCATCATGCATCTCCGATCGATGCTCGGTGTTAGTATTATTCTCTTCTCCCGTCGGTTCTCTGTTTGAAGGTACGCACATACTTACCACACACACTTATAAAGAATCCAGGTTTAATTTCCCTGTACAGAAAATTTTGTGGTATTTAATTATATTGCAATGGCGTGCCTTAAACTATAGACCTATAAAAACAGGGTCAGAATTGTATTTTTGTATAATCACTTATTTATAATTTTCTGAAACCAGAGCTTTGTACCTACTCGTAACGCTACCGCTTGTCAAGGTAATTGGAATATAACACATTGTTGGTTTATTGCTAAGTAAAACAATGATTGGGACGAAAGATAATCACAAATCAATAGAGAGACTCCCAAAATTTCGCCCGTAAGTAGATGAGAATATACCGAAATTTAATTTAACTTACCATGATCGTCAATTGTAATATGGTACTACATACGATAAGACATCCACATATGTACTGGACAAATACAGCAAATGAAAAAACTGCACTAAGTTTTTCCGTATATCTGGAAAAAATTGTAATTTCAAAATTATAATTATTTCTGTTGTTCAAAAGAAAGAACGCGCATTACAAACACTTACTGGTTTATTGTTTTGTGTAAGATAACACATTCTTTTATAATTCCTTCCACAACAGAATGGAATGCTAACTAGTTTGAGCTTCCACAGATTTCAATGGCATCCTGATAGATATTGGTCAATCTATGCTTCAATATGTTCAATTCTGCTACGCATAAACCCATTAAAGACATATACAATAAATCTATGCATGCAAAAGTAAACGCTAAATAAACCGTAATGAAGAAGTGCCAATCTTATAGAAAATAACGAATCTTCCCATATCAAACGGAGCCGGTATCATCAGTCTAAGATTAATAATAATCGGCAGAAAGCTGACAATTATCGAGAAAATTCCCATGGTGACCGCATAGTATCTTACAATTAGTTTCAGTATTTTATCAACAAATTGAACGTGCGAATTTAGATTTTCACTGTGTTTATTAAATGCGTTCGAATTCAGGTCGTTTAAAATCGATAGGAAGCGCTTCTTGTTCTTTAAAAGTGAAAATGCTTTAATTGTTGAGGTTATTACCGGCATAAATACGTGACACATTCTATTCATTAACGTAATATTTTTGGTTCTAATGCCGTTTACCAGATTGTAAAATACCAAATTCAAAATGAATATATCGAACAGTATATGCAATGTTAGCTTTAGAATTTGCACTTTCGTCGTCTTTTCCGTAGGTAATAAACCTATGGCTCTTAAAACCCAGCTTGTTGTTGATAGTGCTTCAGCGCATTTCATCTTCGCCATATTTTATCTGTTGTCGTTTAGTTGAGTGCACGACTAAAAGCGAAATGGTATACGAAGCATAGGTCGCTGCTTATAAATGAATATTGGTAATTTTAGTACATTCAATTATCGCTTCTTGCGCAACAGAATTCGTTTTTAGTACCTATACTAATCAAATATTTAGGATGCTTCAAATAAGTGCACTTGTGCATGTATTTGCTAATAGTAATTAGAGGTAATGAAGAACAGGGATGAGGTTTACAGAAATTAAAAATTATTTCGTATTATGTTATATATTAGTGCTGCAATTTTCCACGTAATAAACAGAATTTACAGGCCTCACGACATTAAAGCACAAGTAAATTGTGATTTGAAAGTGTGTAAAGAAGTGTCTTTTTATCTTGCGACACTGGGCAAGGAGATTTTATTTTGAAGCACACCAAATGCAAACCTCAACAAAGCTAAATACATTTTACTACTATAAAATAGCTGGTAAAGGGTTTTTTCTCATTTCTCTATAAGGTCCTGACGATAACAAGCTATTGACGCGATTGAAGTAGTCCGACTTGTCCAGAATGACTATTTTGTTCCCTTTGTCTGCTTTCAGATAGAAACAGTTTTTATTTTTAAGCCCCTTAATAATCCCGAGATCGCCTTTGTTATGATTTAAACTTTTAACATCGTTTAAGTTTTTTGAAATAGTAATTTTGTAAGCGTTTCGTACGTAATCTTTTGTTGTGGCATCTGGGTTTTTTATGGGCGTTTCTACCGACGCGATTAATTCTTCAATTGGGGTCTTTGGGTCGCGAATACAATGTTTTAACCCTTTGTTTAACAGTGCGATTTCGGTTTTACTAAAGGTCGCCGACGATTGATTAAAAACCAGCGGTGCGTTCTCCAAGGAACGTACGGTGTTTTTGTTCTTTTTTGGACAAATTTTCTTGAATTTCTTATTGAGAGCTTGCATTTTTGATTTGAATTTATGATTAATCTGTTCGATTAAACCTCTTTGGAAATCACACCACCTTTGGAAACTGTATACATCTAAAAAGCGCGTCATGTTAAGCTGCAATTCATATAGTTCTACTTCTAAATGACTACGTCTTGCATAATGATATTTGATTTCATTTAGTAACCATTGCTTTTTAGCGTGATGGATGATACTGAGTGGATTTTTGCACTTACTGGAAATGTTGACTTTCATAAATTTTGGAAAAACATTTGTTTTTTTACAGCGTTTAAGAAATAAGATATCAGCTTGAATTAACTTAATTTTAGTACTCACTTTACCAAGGCGGTTCAATTCCTTGGGCTGGAGAGCCATGATCAATAATGATAGCAAGGACTGTGACGTAGTATGGTAAACAACACATAAGCATCGGCAACCTCCGCACCACACAAGTTTAATTTATTATATAGTAATATAATAATTAGCCCGGGGACGGCCGTTTCGAGGATACGAATAGTCACCGGTTGATGATGAGGACCATTCGTGTCCTCGAAACGACCGTCCCGGACTAATTATTATATTACTACGTAATAAATTAAACTTGTGTGGTGCGGAGGTTGCCGATACTTATGTGTTGTTTATACATAAAATAAATAAATTCCTACTATCGCCCGGTTTTCCACGTAACCCGTTCATTAAAAGTTTTCGCAGTTAGCCACCTAGTTTATAGCTGGTTTCACGTTGAGATGGACGTATTGCTCTTGTAGAGATAGTGATGAGACGATGTATTATCTGTTATTCTCTACTACTCGTAGTCGTGCGCTTGGATTATTGTAAGATTCGCAGGAAGATTTTATTACTTCCATTCTAGTTTATGATGGTTATTTCCAATAAACACAGTTCTGTGCTTCTATTTGCTGATCCCAAGTACTTGGCCTTGCTACGCGGATAGATATTTATTCGTTGCAAGGCGGAGACAAAACATAAACTGGCCACTGTACCATGTGTACCATTTCTGCAGTATATTTGAGAACTTGTCCAATCTGATCACAGAGACCAAATCTGCTGTTATAATCGCCGGCGACTTTTTAAACATCTTACTTTCATTTGATGCTAAATATACTTTTCACGAACAATCAGATTTTCTAAGACCATAAATACTTGTTTAGATAATATAAGCCTAACCAATAGTGCTAAAGTGGCTGCCCCCAGTGTAGTAAACTCAGTTACTAATTGTACTGGCTTTTCAGACCATCGAGTTCAAATAGTTACCCTCACAACACGAGGAAACGCTGTAAATCGTCATCCGTTAAAGGAAAGAAGATTGATTAGGAATAGCAAGATTAAGGATTTCGTGGCTGCAGTTAATGAAGAAAACTGGAATGATGTCTATAATGGACGTTACAATGTTGGCGAAAAATGTTCTATTTTCTTAAATATTTTTGTAAGATACTTCAATGCATATTTTCATGTAAAAGAGATTCCTCAAAACAAACGCGAACTAATAAATTTACCCAACCATTTGTTTGAACTCAAGTTCTCTACAAACTATTTCTGTTTATGACGATGAATATAAAGATACTTATATTTCTTATAAAAAAAATGTACGATAAGGAAATTCATTCTGTACAGCGAAATAAAAACGATGGGATGCTTATCAATTTTTCTAATGGATCTAAAAGTATATGGAAAATAATTAACAACCATCTTAGTAAAAACTCTAGGACGGGAGTATTACCCATTGCTGATGATCTTAAACAATTAGCTAATAAATTTAACTCGCTTTTCAATGTCGGACACAACTCAATGGAGTTGCGTTCGACATTGAAAATGCAATGGCAAGCGGTGATAAAAGTTTTTATACTATTCGTAACAATCCTCATTCTTTATATTTGTTTCCTACATGATTTATTTAATCGCTAAGCAGTTCCAGGTCTTCAGGGATTGATAATATTCCCACTTATTTTTTAAAAATATTTCCGGAGTGTTATGTAGAGCCACTCTGTCATATCATCAACCATTCTTTTGAAAACGGTATCTTTCTTGATAATTTTATAGGCCTATCAGTTTGCTTACAGCTTTCTCAAAAATTTGTGAGAAGGTTGTATTTGATCGGCTATGCAACTTTTTTTACTAAATACGACAAATTAGTTGTCATCAACAGGGGTTCCTTAAGGGTACAAATATTGAAACCGCCGTTTTGGATTTAATGCATGTTATTGTTACCGCCTTGGAGCGTAAAAACTTACCATATTGCATTCTACTTCATCTGTCGAAGGCGTTCGACAGTATAAACCATTCTAAACTAATCTATAAGCTGGGATGCTGCGGTATTAGGGGAACAGCTTTATCGTGGTTTAAATCCTACTTGAGTCATAGATAGCAGACCATTGAGATCATCTCTAATGGTGTTCGTGTTAGTTCAAATCCCATTTATACTTGTAAAGGCGTGTCTCAAGTTAGTATCTTGGAGCCACTACTTTTTGTCGTTTATTTTAATGGTGTTTATGCTGTCGAATGTACTTCGACATTTGAGACATCGACAATGGTTCCAGGTACTTGAGGTTACTTGAGCTATTAATTTACAATAGCTTAATTCTTATTCATAAATATATATTTATATGTTATATATACTTGTTTATATGTATATATATAACAGTAAAACCAACGTTATGCTCTTAAAAGCAAAAGAAATGAATTATCCTGTTGTCTTCCAATAACCACGACTGTGAGGTACATCATTCGACACATCTTTTGGGACTTGCTGTATTGGGATTCCACTTAGGTGGAATAATCATATAGATTTAGTTTGTAAGAAAATAAGTACTTTCAGTTATTGTGTACGAATACCACGTGATGTGGTTATCGCTGATGTACTACGAATGGTTTACTTTTCTGTCTGCTATCCGCATTTAAAGTTTGGGGTATTCTTTTGGGGAAGCAGTAGAGAATTTGATGGCGTTTTCATCAATCAAAAAAATTACAGACAATCCTGCAGACGGCATTTTAAAGCTAACAGGTTTTTGACGATGTTTGCAATCTACATTTTTGAATATTTAGTTTTCTTATTTAAACATAAAAAATTGTTTGAGCATAATACTTTCTTTCGCACTCACCATACTGGACATAAAATAAATTACTGCTACCCCAAACACAGATTACTGCTTACTGAAAGGAATCTTGGTTATGTAGGTTTAATGTTTTTCAATAGTTTATCTCGTACAATACAGCAGATGAGCGGCATTCATCCATTTAAAAAATCAATTCACGAATTGTTATTAAACATCGAAGCTTACAGCATAGAAGAATTTCTACATTTGCGACTACTATTTGTTACTACTTATTTCTTTTTGGTTAGCATTTAAATAATGTATTTTTTTGACGATTGCCTTTGTAAATTTACGAAGAAACAATAAAACATTATTATTATTTTATTATTATTATTATTATTATAGACGCTAAAATTAGCTAGAATTATTTGTTGAGCTTACTATAATTGCTGAAATTCTTTGCTGGTACGTATTATTACTTGTCTATACGAGGTAAAGTAACTCAAATTACATTTTAGAGTAGCTCATAAACAGCTTCGGCCTTAAAAGATAATGAGTACCAGTCTTGCGATCCCTACGAACGTTTTATCGCATTACAACAGGCACAGTATCCTCAATCAATCGGGGAAGACCAATTTAGTGGATCTGGTAGTTGAAGAAAAATGAATTCGATGAGTATCTAGGAAATAAACACACAGGATTTTGTCTTAGTGTGTACAGCTGCAGCAAACAATTTCGACAAAATCTATCTCATATTATTGTACGCCTACAGATTGAAACGCAATTACTCAACGTTAGTAGTAAGTAGAGTTATAATCACATTATTTTATTAGAATTACTACGTAGCGGCGAAGATAACTCTGGTGCGAAAGAGAAATCGGCGTTGTTTTAATGCAAATGAGAAAGAAAATTTGTCATGCAGTTAATGGTAGGCATAAGAGTTATGTATTTTGTAGTAAAACGTATGTTAAAATAAAATCTGATATTCGTACAATAAAAGTAATCACTATAATAAAATTGGATCTGTGAAAGGTTAAACATCAGAAGTATACGAAATTTTACAGGTAAGGTAGATACTAGATATTTCCATAATCATAATCTTCTAATTTATATATATTGATTTATAAGAAAGTTACATATTGGACTCTATTTAATAGTGATTAAAAATAAATAGTTTAAAAGCATTGTAATGTATGACATTTGAAAAGGTTTGTTATCAACCATAAGCAAGTCATTTGATGACATAAGGAGGTCCAAGAATGTAGAACGCAATGTTTTCACAACGAACGTTGTTTTGTGTGTGGTATGTACATACTACGTGTGGTAGTACATACTACACACAAAACTAGTATAGCTTTCACTGATTTTTACAGCTTTTATTAATATGTACATAAGTAGCAAAAATTTACACATATATAAACACATTTGCATACACCTTGATGCGCCGACATATCTTCCCGATCTGGGTCATCGTCGCAGGATGGTTAGGTTCCCCGGACTAACGGTATTGAGGGCGCTACTAATTGCTCGATAATATTCTAATCTTTTTCGAGTGCTTTTCATTTCTTTTACGGATGATGTCCAAATATCATATCCTCGATCGTATCGTATCTGGTCTGATTCTTTTTGTAGCTTTATATTCCGCTATTGTTTCCACAGAGAGAAAAATATAGGAAATTTTACTACAATTGTAAGTATTTATACTACACATTGTAGTACATATAGGGACAAGCACAAATTTGTAGCAATACTTACTATCAAATTGTAGCACTCTGTTGGTTGTTATAATTCTTACAATTTGTACGAAACATCTAAATGAACAGTTAGCTTTTGCTGTACAACGTTGTAAGGTAAATTACTATTTACTGTAGTAAAATTTGACACAATTTTGTATGACTTATCTATATCATGGTGAGCATAAATAAACTCGTGTTGTAGTAACATTTATTCCATTTATTATTTTAAATTATTATAGTTTTGTAATGAATTTTACTTACCTTTGTTGTAACATCTACAAAAGATGTTGTCTGAATAAGTTTTAACTTATGTATTAGTATAGAACACATCAGAAAACGCCTAGAAATAATAACCAAAAATAATAATGCTAAAATAGCTTCCTTATGGTATTGATGGAATTATTCACGGCAAACGCAACACAAGGAGAGAAACAATATGCTGTATTTTCAACTCTGTGTCGATACTGCCTCGCAGTTTATGCCGCATCATTTCAAAACGCCAAACTAGACATTTTTTGGCGCCTTCTACTATCAAGAAATGGATGACTACTGTAATCCATACACACAAAGAAAATTAACGTTATTTAAATTATAAATTCCAATTGGCGCCATAAAGATATCGAACGTATCAATCCATTAGCTACATATTCCTCGATTTATATCAAATATAGATACTTAAAGGCACGTCGCCCCAAATACTTATTCACCGAACATTCTACATAATATATATGTATGTTGAGTGTATATCCTACATACAAAGAATTTTGCAATTGCCTGAAATGTTAGGTTATATTAAGTTTAGCCCAGTGTGTTTCATATTTAGTATTTTTTATTATGATACAGTCTTATTATTACATTGTTGTGCAATATTGTCAGAGTAGATACTAATAAAAACAATTAATCACAGTGTGAAATAGTTATAAAAGGTGTGCTAAGTTTTGATACAACAGATTACTAATTTTTGCTACTTTCCAATGTATTCAAAATTCAACAAAAGTGTGTTATTAGTTCGAACAATATTGATCCTACAAATAGCTGTGAACATTTATTACAACGACTAGTGTAAAATGATAAATGTGTACGTTAGAGTCCACTTGTTTGCATTACTTATTCCCACAAAATCGTTAGTGCTGCGCCGTTATTTGCTACAAGGATTTCTCTCAGTGTCGGCTGTAGGAATTCTTTCATATTTGTTGCTGTAGTTTTTTCTGCATATATGCGGGAATGTCTTCTTGTATTGTGTGTGCATATATCTCTGTTCTTTGCTAATGTCTTGCTTGCTTTTATTTGACTTTTTTTACTCTTTTTGTAAATACCATATACTTTATTTTCAATTCATTTATTGTTATAAAGATTATTGCAACAACATCCTTCCATTTTTCAACGTCTTCGTTAATGTGTTATTGTAGGCGTTTCTTGTTGTCTGAGTATATTGTACATATATCGTGAGCGTACGCGTAAATTTTACCATGAGTATTTATGTTGAATATTAACCATTATGTAGAGTTTCCTCCTTCATGTATTCCATAATCCGCATTGAACTGCCGGCTTTCAATGTTGTACATTACAACAGTTTGCGTTATCTCGGTCAAATATGTTTTTATTAGGTGCTTTCTCCTTTCTTTTATTCCTAAATGGTCAAATTGTTTTAATAGCCTTTTTTTGATATCGTGTTAAATGCTTTCTCCAAGTCTGCAAAGACTACGGTTATTGTATTGTTTTCGACGACCTTTGCTTTTCTGTCATCAAATAAATTATTCGCTGCTGATGTTGTTCCATAATTTTTTTGAAAAGCCTGTTGTCTTTTATGAATTATTTTATGGTTCAAAACGAATGACAAGTTTATTGCAATCTTGTGGTTTTGTTTCATTGTTTTTTTTTTTGTATATTGGAACTATTATTGTTTTGCTTTAATATTTTTGGCTGTTCCCTTATTTGTTATAACGGTGTTTATTAATTTTGTGAGAATTGGTGATATTTCATTTCTACTCCGCTTTACTATCCTTGCAGTTATGTGACCATATCCCGGAGCTTTATTATTACTTAGTTGGAATATTATTTTATGCGTTTCTTATGTGACTTCCCTAAACTTGAACGGTGTTTTCCATCTGTAGATTACAGATATTACAGAAGGACGTTCCAGTTTTCTATTTGCATTGCTGTTTAGTGCAGCATTGAGTATACATAAGTTGATTTATAAAAATATTTTCTTAATTAGGTTTTACGGTATAGAATACGTAATAATAGTGTTAAATAGACAGCGAGCAATAGAAATATTCAATCGTAATCCTTCCAAATTGTTACATAACTATTTGTATCTTGCCTTTATCACAGCGAAAAGAGAATAAGACCAACGTACTATCTGAAATATACTTAATTCTATTTAGATTGCTACTAATTCTAGATAATCATTACCACTCCCAATGAATCCAGCGATATAAACACTAGCTTAAACAATTGAATTGCCAATGGTCTTTTAGATCTTTCCATCAGTAACATGAGAGATGCCTTCGATTGCTTGTTTAACTCATACCAGTTTGAAAGGTAGCAGGATTCGATGATTTTGTTGCTCTAAAACAAGTTTGTTTTCATCTTTGAATTCGTTTCATTTTTACATTATGTGACACCTTGAATATAATTTCGTTTCCCAACCAATGGTATACTACTATTTGAAAAAATGCCACAAAGGCAAAGAATATGGTGCCTAACGTATTGGCAGTACCTGATTCACCCTAAAAGAGAAATAATCGTGTTATATGTGCGCACTTTAAAGGTTGCTTAGTTTAAACAACATTACGGTGAAGTCTTTAAGAAATTTAAGAAGACCAAAAAATGTTTCAACTCACGAAAGTAAGAACAACAAACATTTATTTCAACAATTAACTTCAAAGCATCTGCTTCATCAAAATAATTTGTTGTTCCCAGTGTTAAAAGAGATTACTCTTCCTTATTGAGAATTATTTTTGGAAAATTTGTAATTGCTATTAAAGTTAATGCAAAGAAAATATTTGTGAGCACCAAAAGCGTATAAAAATTTATTATACATAAATTCTCCTCTTCAAACTTGAGTTTTTAACGATCGTCTAAAATAAACTCTACCGACAGCTGAATTTTACTAAATGATTTTCAAGTTTATAGATAATTGGCCAAAGACGGTATCTTCGGCAGTCTTTTCAAAATAAATATAGCCAAAGGAATTCTTTTCGAACTCTTGTCTTAAGGATACTAAAAAGCCTGCTCCAAAATTTCTTAAAAATCTTCGTTTGTAAGTTTCCAGATTTTGAAGTGTGAAATCTATTGAGCTTTGTAGAATTATACAATTATATTATCTAGAATATATCTATATACATCTTAAAGATATGTTGTCCGTGGATTTATGATAAACAAATGTATACAGTGCGATTTTGTATAATATTATTTGCATGATATCGTGGTTTCGTTTATAGAAATTACGATTAATACGATCAATATTTGGCCTAATCTTGCAAGGAAATCCTTAAAACAGAAAATCGGTAACAATATTACGACTTAATAAACTATCATTTCGATTAACTAGTACTTAAAAATTAATTTAGCCGTAAAATTTGCTGGGTGAATTGCTTATATCCTCAATCTTTTTGGCATTTCAAAAATTTGTGATAGTAGAACCAGGAAACATTGAAAGAACGATATTTCACTAATTTCACATTTTATTTAAATAGCAATTCGATATTCTTTTGGTTTGTAAATTATCCAGGCTTCATCTCCCTATGACCTATAACCAGAGCATACTGTTAACGTACCATTTTAGTTTTTGGGCATCTCAATAGAAAGGTTACAGAAAACAGTAGTTACATTTTTATATACAATAGTGTGCATTAAGCGACAAACTGATAACTAACACGATTGGGAATTGTACTTTTGTGAAATCAGTTATTTATAATTTTCTCAAACAAGAGTTTTGTGCTTGCTTCAGCGACTTCCACAATGTCACTCGTCAGTAGAGGAAAATATAATGATCTTTAATTTAACTTACCATGATCGTTAATTGCAATATTGTACTGCATATGATCAAACATCCACATATGTATTGAACAAATATAGGAAATGAAAAAACTGCGCTCAGTTTTTCCGTAAATCTGGAAAAATCAGTAATTTCAAAATTATAATTATTTATATAATAATTACTGGTTTATTGTTTTGTGTAGGATAACACATTCTTTTATAATTTGCTCCACAACAGAATGCAATTCCAACTGCTTTGAGCTCCCACAGATTTCGATGGCATCCTGATAGATATTCGTCAATCTATGCTCCAATATGTTCAGTTCTGCTACACATAAACCCATTAAAGACATATACAATAAATCTATGCCTGTAAAAGTCAACGCCAAATAAACCGTAATGAAGAAGTGTGCAAGCTTATAGAAAATAGTGAATCTTCCCATATCAAATGGAGCCGGTATCATCAGCCTAAGATTAGTAATAATCGGCAGAAAGCTCGCAACTACCGCGAAGATTCCAATGCTGACCGCATAGTATCTTACAATTAGTTTCAGTATTTTATCAACAAATTGAACGTGCGAATTTAGATTTTCACTGTGTTTATTGAATACGTTCGAATTCAGGTCGTTTAAGATCGATAGGAAGCGCTTCTTGTTCTTTAAAAGTGAAAATGCTTTAATTGTTGAGGTTATTACCGGCATCAGTATGTAACACATTCGGTTCATTAACATGACGTTTTTGGTTCTAATGCCGTTTACCAGGTTGTGAAGTAACAAATCCAAAATAAATATATCAAGCAGTACATGTAATATTAGCTTCACAATTTGTACTTTCGCCATCTTTTCTGTAGGTAATAAACCTTCCTTTTCTAAGATCCAACTTGTTGTAGATAGTGCTGCAATGCACTTCATCTTCCCCGTTGTACACTACCGGAAACGAAATGAAATACGGAGTATTGGACGCTGGTTATATATGTACGTCTAGATAGGTAATTGCTACAATCATTTCTTTTTACGTAACAGTGTTCGTCTTTAATACCTACACAACTCGAATATTTAAGATGCTTCAATAAATAAATGCAGTTATTGATGTTCTATTACCAGTAATTGAAGATAATGTGTAAAAGTGATAAACATTACAGAAATGATAAAATATTTCATGTTACATTATGTATATGTAGGTACTGTAATTTGCGGCGTTCGCGGTAAAATTTTGTTGAATTCTACAAAGAATCAAATTTTAAATAACCGTTCTGAGTTGAAACGACCAAGTTCATTTGTTTCATATGACCTTCCATATGAAGATGTACAAATTAAAAATCAGCTCAAACATTAATACCGAAATTAGGGATGACGCGGAACATCCTCGCGAAATTCCATCGAAAACAACCAGGCGAAGTTATATGAAATTAACACCATTGATTCGTCGGGAAAATATACATCAAGAAAAAAGTATGTTCATTCCAATAAATACGCGATATTATACCTACATCGAAAATTGTGAAATAAATGAACGTGTGAAATTAGTACAAAAACAGTTGCGTTCAGCCGTAATACAAAGATATGCGTTGCATGTACTAAAATAAATTCGTTTCCTTGTTACACTTGCACCTCATGGAGTTTTTAATATTCATCAAATTAAGCACCTTGAACACTTTTGAAATAGATGGTGTTAGAGTATACCCTGGGGGATTATTTCTGATAGTTAATTCTAGCTTCACGACTGACTTGTTATACACGTTATTATAGGTTCCAATCAAACAGATATTTCCGACCTTCAATAAACTTTAATAATTCGTTTTATGTAGCAGCTAGCTGTCGAGTATCTTCAGGATACAGTACCCACACACACATTATCCGAGATTAACAGGAAAAAAACCATTTGGAGTGGGCAAAAGGTCACCAACATTGGACAATTGAAAACTGAAAAAGGGAGTTGTGGTCTGACGTAATGAATAGAAATAGTTATTAAAAAGATTGTTCTCCAACTGTAATCATGATAATGCTAATTTGAAACGACAAACAATGCTTTTGATAAATCCATAGTTCCTTTTACAGCTTTATAGTATTTCTGGAAGTACGTATGTGTGTTGTGGGGTTAACGAAGAATTTCATAGATATTTTATCGTTCCTACTCTTAAGCAGGAAAGGGGCAGTATTCTGTTATGGGGATGCATGTCACCACAGGGCGTTGTGTAAGTAAACGTACATAGAAGTTCTAAATATGACAATAGGAACATCGTATGCAAAAATCAGATGATCTTCTAGAAATTCTTTTCAACAAGATATCGTTGCCTGCCACATAGCTCGAAAAACTAAAGATTGGATAGATAAAAATAGATTCTATATTCTGGATTGGCATGCCTAATCCCTTCAGCTAAATCCAAACAAGCATTTGTCGCATTTTGCAAAAATTAAACTCAAGGGTCGCAAACATTTTTCATCAAAAACACTACCAAAATAAGAGAAGTATGAAAAGATATTCCACCGGCGTATTGCAAAAAAATAGTGGCTACAATGCCTAAACGTATACGTCATTAAAGCTCGAGCGGGTCATACGCGATGTAGAATTTTATAATATAGTCACTATTGTAAATATATTTCAATAGAGTATTGAGTTTTAAGGTGTTCCGTTTTATTGGCTAACAAGAAGAAAGCTGGATTCTATGCGGCGTTTAGTTGTGCAACTGTGCTCTTGTCAGCCAAAGAGAGATGTCTATTAGACAGACTTTCTCTTCGTGATAGCAAGAAACGGAGAACATTTCATTGAAATTGAAGATTTGGGATATGAAGAAAAATAATATTCTCGTTACAGGAGGAGGGAAACGCTAGGCTATAAAATCAGATGGAGACACTGAAAAAGAGGATGGAGTTAGGTCAGCGGGATTTTGGAGTTGAACGATAGTTGGGCGAACGCATTATAAGTGGTGCTAATGACGGCTACGCTCGATGAAACCTTTGTGCAAAGTTCAATGCGCACTAACAGCATAAATTTCTTCATCTAAATAAATTTATAACACATCAATTTGTAGTACAAGAAGTGTATGTTTAAATTATCTCTGAGAAGAGCCTAGTTGTTGTTCTTTTTTAGTTTTAAATTAAAAACCCATATACAAAAGGAAGTAAACCTATGTGAAGATTTCGATAGCTTTAGATTTAGGAAATATTTTTGTGAAGAACTAGTTAATTATATCATATATATCGGAGTACATTTTAATGGAAAGGTTTCTTGTTTATCAGACACATACGAGAAATACAAACATATATTATAACACAACAATCGGGATTAGGTGTCATTGTGCGTAAAACAAAGGAAAACTACTTTGTTAATTTAGTTTCACGTATCTACTTTTCGTCTAAACTGTCTAATGGCCCAGTCCAACTTAAGCCCGGCCGGACTCGACCTGACACTTTTGTCGGCTCGATGCGGCCCGACCCGTCCCGTTTACTAACCCGACCCATCTGTTAATTCCGTCGGTTCGCCGACAATGCAGTCTTGTTCTGACAAGTAGTATTTTTAGTATTAGAAAATTAATACTAATTGCAATTATGATTTACTTATTTAATTCGAACAAGTAACGTGGATATACTAAAATACGAAGAGGTTTTCCTTCTTTATGACAAAATTTTTTTTTAAGTAAAAGAAGAACCATTTAAGTTTTACAAAATTGGATTTTTTCGTATGAAATTATCGAGCATGAATTTATGATGCTTCTTAAAGCAATATTTTTTTCTACAACATTACGGCTGGTACCAGTCAATCAATTATCTTTTGTAGCAATAATACTAGGGGATATGCTGACTGAATAATAAAAGATAATAAAACAAACAAGATGGGAAACGCGCTGCTGCCTCAAACGTGAAATATTTGTCCTCGCAAGTGAGCATTTGATTGATAACACAAAGGGATCCAAGAATGTAGAACAATGTTTTCGCAACGAACGTTGTTAAAGGTTTAACAGCATTGCCTCCTTGTGGTGTGTGTAATATGTATTGAACAATACATGCTACACACAACACTAGTACAACCCGCACTAATTTTTACAGATTTTATTATTATATGTACATACATAATAAAAACCTATGTGCCAACATATCTTCCCATCCTCGGTCATCTTCGCGGAATAGTGAGTGAATTGTCTCGTCCCGAACTAACGGTATTGTGGGCGCTATCAATTGCTCGATAATATTCTAATCTATTTCGAGTGGTTAGCACTTTTTTATGGATGATGTTCATATATCATTATTGATAGTTTCTTCGTATCGTATCTGGTTTAATTTCTTTATTTTTTAGGTAACTTGTTATACTCCGTTATTGCTTCCACTGTAGGAACTTTCGTATATTCATTGTAGATGTTTCTTTCTCCACATATGCCGGAATATCTCTTTGTATTATGTGTGCGTACATCTCTGTTGTTTGTTAAGGTCTTGTTTCTTTTTATTGATTTGTTTTCTTTTTGCTATTTTTGTAAATACCATATCTTCTGTTTCCTCTTCATTTACAGTTATAAAGGTTATTGTAACACAATTCTTCCAGTTTTCAATGTTTCCGTTAGTGTGTTGTAGGCGTTTTTTGTTGTCCGAGTATATTGTACGTATATCGTTAACGTACCCGTAAATTTTCCGATGAGTATTTATGTAGAATATTATACATTATGTAGAGTAGAGGTGGTAAGTTCCTTCTTGAGGTATTCCATAATCTGCACGGAGGTGCTGGGTTTCAATGTTCTTCATTACGACAGTTTGTGTTCTCTCGGCCAAATGTTTTTATTAGATGCTTTCTCGTTTCTTTTATTCCTAAATGATTAAGTTTTTTCACTAGTTTTTTTTTACATCGTGTTTCTTGTATGTAAAGACTACGATTACTGCATTGTTTTCGTCGACATTTGATTTTGTTGCATTTGTTTTTTCTTGTATATTGGAACTATTATTGTTTTGCTTTAATATTTTTGGCTGTTCCCTTATTTGTTATAACGGTGTTTATTAATTTTGTGAGAATTGCTGATATTTTATTCTTCTCCGCGTTACTATCCTTGCAGTTATGTGGACTATATCCTGGTGCTTAATTATTACTTAATTGGGATATTATTTTATGCGTTTCTTAAGTGACTTCCCTAAACTTGAACAGTGTTTTCCATCTGTAGGTTACAGACGCTACAGGAGGACGCTTGAGTTTTCTATTTGCATTTCTGTTTAGTACAGTATTGAGTATTGTAATATTATTAAAACGATGAAGTTAGCTGTCATCAGCACCGTAGTCACTTCTTCTTTGCTAAGTTCACATTGTACACCTATCCGGTATGAGGGTCCATCTGTTGGTAGGAAGCCCGATCCCTAGGAAAAGAAACCTGCTTTGAGCCGAATATTTAAGGGGCATAAAAATAATAAAATTAATATAGAACATTAATATAAGTCCAGCCAACGACAAGCGTGGGGAAGACGTATATTAACTGCTTGTATATATAATTTTATTATTCGAAAAGTAACATCTACAGCAAGTTCTAGGACATTCGTTAGTGGTACAAAGGTTATAAATGTCAATTAAATGTCTTTCGGTTCGTACCATCTAAATTCTCAGTACAATTTAACGTTGCAGTGTTGCATGTGTTCAAATATGTCTTCCTGGAACACAGAATCCCGGCAGCAGTTGCGTCCTTGTGTCACACTACAGCAAAATCGTTCATTTCGGAATCCAATTCAATAATCGTATATTTTAAATTGTTAAGAATTATCATAGGTATCTATGAAAACAAAACCGTTGGCAAGGAAACTAACAATAATTAATTATTATTTGAAACTTTATGTCGAAATATCATTCAGACATAATATATTGAGAAGTTGCTCCAATTTTTCCTAGTTTCGATCCACTATTTAAAAGTTATTCAAAAGTGCATTTGAAGAATATTGTGTTTTTGTAGAAGAAGGCTACAACATTTAAGGTTAATGGTCATTTCATTTGACGTTTCCGTTTTGAAACTATCCTCAAACAAAAACTTTCATTTGCCGAAGGAGTGTCTAAGGACATTCCCGGATTCACGACCCCCAATTTTAGTAAATTTCTGACATTTGTAAATATTTCGAAAATTTCTCTAAATTAACCTATCAAAAACATTACAAATTTGATATCGACTGTTGTTCCGTTTTCGCATGCGATAAAATAACTTTCTCTCTCAAATGGCCAATTTGAGATGTTAGAAGAGGTGTTAAACCCGTGCTGATTTACTATCCTAGTTTCCGACAAGGCGTTTTTAATAGGGAATTGGGTAACATTATCGAAAGAAAGGGTGTTGCTTTTGATGTGCATACAATTAGTTTCAAAATTAAGTACAGCTTCGTGTTATGCTATAAAGACATGTCCGATGATTGCATCGTATTTTAAACCAGCCACTATATAAAATTTAATTTCGTAAAGAGAATTTTTAAAAAGAAGCAAGTCACAGAGACATCTCTCGATTTTCGCGAGAACTTTGTTGGTTCCAGATTTTATTTGTATCTTAGATCTTTTAAAAATAGATTTTTCGAAATTGGGTTTGTTTTGCTCGATGATTTAATAGGCTGATTTCAGCACCAGTATCAACTAATGCTTTAATTTTTGTTTGATTAATAATTACGTTAATAAAAGGTAAACGGTCAATTCTCGTTTGAATATCTTGCTGGGGAATTTCATTAAATAAGATTTTTCGATGTTGGTAGCTTATTGTATTTACATGGCGTGAAGAGCGACTGCAGGCGGAATTTATAAAAAAGGATCATTACTGTTGTGAGGATTTTGAGGATTATCTACCTGATCCTCGACTACCTGGACAGTATTACAATTATACTGTTGTCGATCTCGGCTTTGTGAGTTTTTACTCGAACTAGAACTAGAACTAGTGCCATTGTGATTTCTGTTGCTGCCCATTTGCTGACCGTTATTACCACCATTGTTTGCACGGTTATTGCTGCCTCTATTGTTGTTACTGTGATGGTAATTGCCGTTCGAACGACGCTGATTCTGAGAGGAATCTCGTTGAAATCGATTAGAAGACTGAGAATACCGACCGTTTGAGTTGTAAGTAGTGGATGGCCTGTTGGACGAACAGTTACCATTGTTGTTAGGCCTTGGTTCGTTGTTATTACGAGGTGGATTAGTATACGTATTCGTGCTAGGCTTTTCATTCTGTTTATACTTGTCAAGATCATCGAACTGTACTAGAAGTTCACAAAATTCAGAGTAGGATTTTATATTTTGAGCTATTACCGATTTCACAATCTCAAAATCGTAATGTTTGGATAGATACTTGATTAGTTCAGCCTCAACGATCTTCGGGGTAAGATGTACTATAGAAAACTTTTTAGTAAAATATTTGTCTTTAGAGCGCAGTTTCTGGAATCATATCTGCCTGTGAAGAGATCGGCACGAATTTTCACCCCAATATTTGTTTAGAAATATTGTTTCGAATTCCGGAAAAGTTTAGAAAGAATTTTCAATTATACCGAACCAAATTAGTGCATTGCTCATTAACGAAGACTGTATTAGAACAAGCAAATCTTGAAGATTCAATTTTGAAGATACGAGACGTTTCAATGCTTTTAGAAACTGAACGGATTGTCGTCTTTTCCATTAAATTTTGGTAAGACCTCCTTTAACTTAAAATTGATTGCACTACTATTAGCTGGACATTGCTCAGATTTATTGACCTGTTGACACGGACTTTTCTCAGCACGTTCTAGTTCGCTAGCAAGACTCCTCTGACCTACTCGACGATTAAAAACTTCGATATCCTCCAGCCGTTTTTGCAGACTCTCCGTCATATCACAGAATTGTTCGAAAGCCCTATCTAATTTATCGTCAATACTTTTTGTGAAATGATCAAACTCTTCACGAAGATCAAGGGCTTCATCGTTGTCCCCTTTGTTGCGATTTCTTGGCATTTTGATTTACCTTTGATATCGTTTGCTTAAATTTGAAATTGGCTTTTTGAAATTTTTTTTTTTATATTTTCAAATGCCTAAACGTATGGGCGCCAAATTTGTAATGTTTTTGAAATATTTACAAATGTCAGAAATTTACTAAAATTGGGAGTCGTGAATCCGGGAATGTCCTTAGACACTCTTTCGGTAAATGAAAGTTTTTGTTTGAGGATAGTTTCAAAACGGAAACGTCAAATGAAATGACCATTAACCTTAAATGTTGTAGCCTTCTTCTACATAAACACAATATTCTTCAAATGCACTTTTGAATAACTTTTAAATAGTAGATCGAAACTAGGAAGAATTGGAACAACTTCTCAATATATTATCTCTGAATGATATATCGACATAAAGTTACAAATAATAATTAATTATTGTTAGTTTCCTTGCCAACGGTTTTGTTTTCATAGATACCTATGATAATTCTTGACAATTTAAAATATACGATTTTTGAATTGGATTCCGAAACGAACGATTTTGCTGTAGTGTAACACAAGGACGCAACTGCTGCCGCGATTCTGTGTTCTAGCAAGACATATTTGAACACATGCAACACTGCAACGTTAAATTGTACTGAGAATTTAGATGATACGAACCGAAAGACATTTAATGGACAATTATAATCTTTGTATCACTAACGTATGCCCTAGAACTTGCTGTAGAAATTTCTAATGTTACTTTTCGAATAATAAAATGATATATATAAGCAGTTAATAAACGTCTTCCCCACGCTTGTCGTTGGCTGGACTTATATTAATGTTCTATATTAATTTTACTATTTTTACGCCCCTTAAATATTCGGCTCAAAGCAGGTTTCTTTCCCTAGGGATCGGGCTTCCAACAGATGGACCCTCATACCGGATAGGTGTACAATGTGAACTTAGCAAAGAAGAAGTGACTACGGTGCTGATGACAGCTAACCTCATCGTTTTAATAACATTACAGTATATATAAGTTGATTTATAATAATATTTTCTCAATTAGGTTTTACGGTATAGAATACGTAATAATAGTGTTGTATAGAAAGCGACCAATAGAAATATGGAATCGTAATCCTTCCAGATTGTTACATAACTATTTGTATCTTGCCTTTATCATAGCGAAAAGAGAATAAGACCTACGTACTATCTGAAATATACTTAATTCTATTTAGATTGCTACTAATTCCAGATAATCATTACCACTCCCAATGAATCCAGCGATATAAACACAAGATTAAACAATTGAATTGCCAATGGTCTTTTAGATCTTTCCATCAGTAACAGGAGAGATGCTTTAGATTGCTTATTTAATTCATACCTGTTTGAAAGGTAGCAGGATTCAATGATTCTGTTGCTCTAAAACAAGTCTGTTTTCACCTTTGAATTCGTTTCATTTTTACATTATATGACACCCTGAATATAATTTCGTTTCCCAACCAATGGTATGCTACTATTTTAAAAAATGCTACAAAGGCAAAGAAGATGGTGCCTAGGGTATTGGCAGTACCTGATTCACCCTAAAAGAGAAATAATCGTGTTATCTGTGCGCACTTTAAAGGTTGCTTAGTTTATGCAACATTAGGGTGAAGTCTTATGTCATCTTCAACGCTATGGCTTAAAAATATTTAATGGTTATCGAAGATACATATTGCGTGCAATATTTTTGCTGCATTACAGCTAAGAGAGAAGCTATTGTATTTATAAAATACCAAAATATCAAGCATACTAAGAGTGGATACCCGATATAGTTATAATTTTAGAAAAGAAATTAATAAATGTATCATTAGATGTTATTTTTGTCCGTTTAGTCACCAAATATTAGCTTTCTCAGACTTGCTTTAGTCAATATATATTTTATTAATTACTACTATTTAGTTGCAAAAAATCTACACATTCAAAGGTATAACGTAACGTAATCCTTTTTTTCACATTAGAGTTTAAGTGTTCTATAAACAAAATTTAAGAAGGCCAAAAAATGTTTCAACTCACCAAAGAAAGAAGAATAAAGATTTATTTCAACAATTAACTTCAAAGCATCTGCTTAATCAAAATAACTTTTTCCCAGTGTTAAAAGATATGATTCTTTTTTATTCAGAATTATTTTTTGAAAATTTGTAATTGCTATTAAAGTTAATGTAAAGAAAATAGTTGTGAGCACCAAAAGCGTATACAAATTTATTACACATAAATTCTCCTTTTCACTCCTTCTCACTCTACTGACAGCTGAATTTTACTAAATTATTTTCAAGTTTATAAATAATTGGCCAAAGACGGTATCTTCGGCAGACTTTTCAAAATAAATATAGCCAAAGCAATTCTTCTTGAACTCTTATCTTAAGAATTTAACAAAGCCCGCTCCTTTTCTTAACAAATCTTCCTTTGTAAGTTTCCAGATTTTGAAGTGTGAAATCTATTGAGCTTTGTAGAATTATATAATTATATTATCTAGAATATATCTATACATCTCTTAAATCCCTCTTAAATCTCATAAATCCATGTTGTCCATGGATTTATGATAAACAAACGTGTACAGTGCGATTTTCTATAATATTATTTGGGCGCATGCAAGATATCATGGCTTCTTTGTGTGGAAACGATTAATACGATCAATATTTGGCCTAAGCTACGCGGATCTTGCAAGGAAATTCTTAAAACAGAAAATCGGTAACAATATTACGACTTAATAAACTCAATCATTTCGATTAACTAGCACTTAAAAATTGATTTAGCCGCAAATTTTGCTGGGTGAATCATTTACATAATCGTTTTGGCTTTTCAAAAATTTGTGATAGTAGAACTAGCAGACATTGAAAGTACGATATTTCACTAATTTTACATTTTATTTAAATAGCAATTCAATATTCTTTTGGTTTATAAATTATCCAGGCTTAATCTCTCTATGAATATGTGGAACTACAAATAACCAGAGCATACTATTAACGCACCAAGTTAGTTAAGCTTTTGGGCATCTCAACAGAAAGGTTGCAGAAAACAGTAGTTAAATTTTTATATACAATAGTGTGCATTAAGCGACAAGCTGATAACTAACACGATTGGGAATTGTACTTTTGGGAAATCAGTTATTTATAATTTTCTGAACAAGAATTTTGTACTTGCTTGAGCGGCTTCCACAAAGTCGCTCGTTAGTAGACGAAAATATAATGATCTTTAATTTAACTTACCATGATCGTTAATTGCAATATTGTACTGCATATAATCAAACATCCAAATATGTATTGAACAAATATAGGAAATGAAAAAACTGCGCTCAGTTTTTCCGTAAATCTGGAAAAATTAGTAACTTCAAAATTATAATATAATACAATTATTTATAAAAAAACTTACTGGTTTATTCTTTCGTGTAAGGTAACGCATTCTCTTATAACTCTTTCCACAACAGGATGCAATTCCAGTAGGTCTGAACTCCTACAGATGTTAATGGCATCCTGATAAACGTTCGTCAATTTATGCTCCAATATGTTTAATTCTGCTGCACATAAACCCATTAAAGACAGGTACAACAAATCTAGGCATGCAGAATTCAGGGCTAAATATATTGTAATGAAGACGTGTATAATCTTATAGAGTATAGTGAATCTTCCCACCTCAAACGGAGCCGGTATCATTAGTCTAAGTTTAATAATAATGGGCAGAAAGCTCACAATAGTGGTAAAGATCCCAATAGAAATCGCATAGTATCTTAGCAGTAGTTTCAGTACTTTATCAGCAAATTGTACGTGTAAATTTAGATCTTCACTGTGTTTATTGAACGTGTTTGATTTCAAGTCGTCTAGAATCGATAGGAAACACTTTTTGTTCTTTAGTAGTGAAAATGCCTTAACTGTTGAGGTTACTACCGGCATCAGTACGCAACACATTTGGTTCATTAACATGTTGTTTTTGGTTCTAATGCCGTTTACAAGGTTGTGAAGTATCAAATCCAAAATAAATATATCGAACAGTACATGTAATGTTAGTTTCAGAATTTGTACTTTTGTCATCTTTTCTGTAGGTAATAAACTTTGCTTTTCTAAGATCCAGCTTGTCGTAGATAGTGCCGCAATGCACTTCATCTTCGCAATACAATATCTGTCGCTATTCAACTGGGTACACTACTCGCAACGAAATGAATTACGGAGCAATGGACGCAGGTTATATATATACATAGGTAATTGTACTAAAATTATTTCTTTTTACGTAACAATATTCGTCTTTATACCTACATAACTCGAATATTTAAGATGCTCCAAATAATAATTATAATAAGATTGATTTCAGAAGCATTACACAAACACAAATACATGCTTGAAACAAATCAACGACAAAAATAGATATGTATATTTAGGTATATATGATGATACAAATTATACAGTGTTTGACAACAAATCATCAATACTATAACAATTAACATTTAATAGATATTCCCTAATACCTTTTTAAATAAATTGAATTTTTTGAGACATTTTAAATGAGACGGTAAACTATTGTCGAATTTACAGCCAATATTGTAAGGGCCTTTTTGATAAAAGATTTTATTATGGCATGGGGGTAAGAGATAGTCCGCAATTCGAGTATCACATTCATGAGAATAATTGTGAGCGGAAAATTCGTCCTTATGTT
>LR736867.1:7464229-7528652 GCA_902654985.2 Oryctes borbonicus | reverse complement strand
GATTGACATTCGTCAACCACTAAGCTTTGATTTCTGTGCTTAAGTTATAATTCAAACCATTTTAATTAATTATCATTTATTCCATAGCGCTGCAGTTCATGTAGTAAAATATCATGATCAACTAAGTCAAATGCTTTTGACAAATCCATAAATATTCCCATACAATGTTAATTATTATCCATGTTTGTATATATATTCTTTAAAAAAAGAGCCGTATTTGTAGATCTGTTCTGGCAGAATCCGCGTTGATTAGGAAATAGTAAATTAAAAGCTTCTAAGTAGCTGATTCGTTTTTGATTCATGATCGATTCATAAATTTTGGCAAAAGCCGATAATAAACAAATAGGACGATAGTTTGAAAAAATCGATGCACTTATTCTTGTATCTATTGCTGGTAATTGAAAGTAATGTGTAAATGTGATAAACCTTACAGAAATGATAAAAATATTTCATACTATGTCATCTATTGGTGTCGTAGTAAAATTTTGTTGAACTTTTACAAAGAATAACATTTTAAATAACCGTTTTATGTTGAAAGAAACAGGTTTATTTGTTTGATATGATCTTCCAAATGAAGACCGACAAATTAAAAATCAGCTTGAACGTTATTACCGAAACAATTAACAGATAGCACATCCTTCCGAAATCACATCAAAAACGACCCGGCAAAATTATTAAGTTAACACCAATGATTTGTCGAGAATTTTTGAAATTATTCACCAAGAAGAAAATATGTTCATTTCAATGACCACTCGCGAAAATTGTATGTGTGAAATCAGTTGCGTTCAGTTGTAATACAAAGATGCGCGTTGCATGTATTAAAAAAGTTGTTTTACGTCGTATTTACAACACTTGCACCTCATGGATTTCTTAATGTTTATCAATTTAAGTAAATATTTCATGTGTTCATATCTAAGGGGCGTAAAAGTAATAAAAGTCCAACCAACGACAATCTCTTATCGTCAAAATAATGTCAGAAATTTCTACAGCAAGTTCCAGCGTATACGTTAGTCGTATAAAAGTCATCTCTGTCAATTAAAAGTCTTTCGGTCCGGTTCATCTGAATTCTCAGTGTCTTTTAACGTCGTAGTTTTGAATCTGGTCAAGAGTGTCATCAAAGAACACAGAATCCCAGCATTAGTTGCGTCCTTGCATCATGCTGCAGCAAAAATCGTTCGTTTCGGCATCATTTCGACCATAATATATTTTAAACATTTAAAAAATTGTCATAGGTGACAATGGAATAAAACAATTGCCAACGTAATCTAACAATGGTTAAAAACAACGCCAATTTTATTTGGGACTTGATGTCGAACTGTCGTCCAGGCACTGCACTTAGAATTCCTCCAAGTTTTATAGTGTTGTTTAAATATTTAAATAAAAAAAAAAATTCAAAGATGTGTCGTGTTCGAAGGAGGAAATAAACTTTGTGTTTATATATTGAAAAGTTACAACATTTAACGTTAGTAGTGATTTTCATTTCTACATCTTAAAACTTTTGTCTAACAATTTTGCATTTGCCGAAAGAGTGTCTAGGGAGATTCCCGGATTCACGACCCTCAATTTCTGTTAATTTCCTTCGTAAAATTTCTTAAATTTCACCCCTTTAAAATATTACAATATAAATTGTTATTAAAAAGATCAAACTGAAATCATGTTGAAACCACAACAACAATGATAAATAAAGTACATTCATTGTTCTTTTTTCAGATTTTCGGTATTTTCGGAAGTAACTTTGTGCGTTGTGGGGTTAACAAACAATTTCGTAATGATTTTGTCGTTCCTACTCTTAAGTAGGGAAGGGTATGGGGGCGCATGTCATTACAAGGCGTTGAATACGTAAACGTACATAGAAGTTCCAAATGCGGCATTAGGGACATCCTATATAAAACTTTTTTCTGGGAATCTTCCAGAAATCATATCTTTTCAACAAGAAATCGCTGCCTACCTCAAAACCCGATAAAGTAAAGATTAGGTAGTGTACCGGGATAACTGCTCCATTGTCGATGACTTGCATAAAATAATACTCCTTTTTTTCCAGGGCGAATCAGGTAGCGTGGCGTTGTAGGATTAGGGGTTAACGACAAACAAATTACACAACATTAATATATTTGAACTTTCACTTTGATAATTTATTTCTAAGGAAAATATAACAAAATAAAACATGCTTTCTGCTCGGAGGCTATTACTCAACTGCCTCTCTTTCCCTTACACAGCTCTTATAAATAGCCCTTGTTCACTAACGACGTTTATTACCGTAATACTGTTACAATAGGTGCCATTGTCTGTGGTATTTTGCGAAAACTAAACCAAACACTCTTCATCAAAAACACTACCAAAGTAAACGAACCGTGAAAAAATATTCCATCAGAAACGTTTAAAGTGCTCCATTTTATTGGCTAACAAGAAGAAGGTGAAGGAGTTGATTTTATTTGCATGTTTTAACACAGTACGAGAGGTGTATTTTTAAATTGTGCTTGAGAAGTTGCAGTTCATTTTTCTAGTTTTAAACTAAAAACCCATATACGGAAGGGGGTAAACCTATGTGTAGATTTAGATATCTTTAGATTTAGCAGATGGTTTGGTGGGGAATTAGCTGGTTATCACACATATCAAGGTACAGTTTAATGGAAAGGTTCGTTATTTATCTGACGTATAAACAGATAGAACATATTACTCGGTAGGTCTTTTATGCCTCACTCTCCCCTATATATAACATAATCGGGGATGGGTATGATTATGAGTAAAATAAAGGAAAACTATTTTGTTAGCTTAGTTTCACGTATCTATTTTTGGTCTAACTCTAGCCCTTCCCGGGGCGATCTCTCACGTTTAGCAGGTACGGGTTATTACGTTTGTTATCCTTTTAGAACAAAATTGACCCTACCTTTTTAAATACCTAGTATAACGTGAGGGTATCTCATTCAAAAGAACACCGTGGAATAATAGAATACCTTGTATAAATATAAATAATTTTAAAATGTTAGTAGTATATGGGGACGACATTGCTGTAATAGCAAGAGGTGGGAAAAGCCTAGATGAAACTGTAAAGAAAATAAGTGATGAGCAAAAAAGGGGATTAGCGGGAAATAAGAGTAGGAGAATGCAAATTTGAAGAAGTTTAAACATTTAAATACTTTGGAATCATGATAAGTAATACTAACGGTAAAGGCATAGAAATATCATAAAGAATAAAATTAGGGCACAATTCATATTACAAAATACAAGGAAATTATGAAAAGCAAAAGGATAAAGTTACAAAATCAAGGGTGTACAAAACAGCACTAAGATCAACAGTTACGTATGCAGCCGAAACAATATACAGAAAAACTAAAAGTGTTTGAAAGGAAAGTAATAGAAAAATTTACGGACCAAAGAAAATGAAAAAAATATAATCGATAAAGCCTTTTTAACCGTAAGGTGTTAGGCTGCTTCAGTGCTCTTCACTGATGCACAAATCTTGCCCAGGTTTTCCTGTCCCTCGCCAACATTTTTCCACTGCCCTCTCCTCCGAACATTTTGCCACCACGTCGTCCCACTTCTTTCTTGGTCTTCCTCTTATCCTCTCCTTTTGCGATCCTATTTACCATATTTGCTTCGCTTGTCTCTGTTCATTCTGATCAAATGCTCGAACCATTGTAAATGTTGTTTTTCTATACTCTTTACGGTTGGCTCCACTTTTAATTCCGCCTTGACCACCTCATTTCGTATTCTATCTCTCCTTGTAATGCCTTATTGCTCTAAGAAATCTCATCTCTGCCGCTTGTATTTTGCTTTTTTGTTGATTTGTAAGTAACCAGCTCTCACTCCCGTATATTAATATCGGGTTAAAGATGGTTTTATACCCAATAATCTTTGTTCTTATTGTAACCTACAAATGCTTTGTTCAAAGCGTAGTACAATCGATTTGCCTTCTCCATTCTTTCATTTATTTCTGCCTCATTCTTGCCATCTTTGTGTGTATTTTCCACAAGACATTTAAATGTGTTTACCTGTTCCACTTTTTTGTTGTTTAGCTTAGCAGAAGACTAACGACTCAAAAAATATAAGAATTACTAGAAGGGGAAGATGTAATAAAAGAAATTAAATCAAAATGAGTACGCTGCTATGGACATATAAATAGAAAAGAAGAAGAATCAATCGCAAAAAAAGATAAATTGGAAAACACATGAAAGAAGACCAAGAGGAAGACCCAATATTAGAGACAAAATTAAAAATAGCGAAATATGGAGCAAAGTAGGAGACTTAATAAAGAAACGCAACAACCTGTAAAAAGAAAGAGGCAAATGGAGAGATCTGGTGAGCCTCCCCCCATCAACAACAGGCAGAAGAGATCAAAAGAGCGGCTAATAATATATATATATATTTATTTTTATTAATATCCATAGTTCTTTGTAGAAATGTCTTTCGGGTGATGTCGTGTAGTTGATTTTTAACTTGACGTTTCGCTGACTATCCTGTCAGCTTCTTCAGAAGATTTCTAAAGACAGTCTTTAGAAATCTTCTGAAGAAGCTGACAGGATAGTCAGCGAAACGTCAAGTTAAAAATCAACTACACGACATCACCCGAAAGACATTTCTACAATGGATTACGGTCGTGAAAGCCTACACTCAACTATCCATAGTTCTTATTAGAAAGTTTTTTAATATCTCTCTTAACAGCAGATTGCTACACTATTGCGCCACGCCGTATTCATAGACGTACGGTAGTAGCGACGAATGGGAATTTATTAGGTTTAACTCATGTTCTTAAGTTTACTACTAAGCACATTATTTATTTCCAAAAGTTTGCTGGGAAGACAATTGATGAACTTAAATAAAGTGCTTTAACATAAAGTACATATACCATAATCTTGTTTAATAAATTATATTTATTACGTTGCGATAACACTTGGTTGAAGCAGCTGGGAACTTATACACACTTAGTACTTTCAGATTTTCACATGTACCACATTTCATTATTTGGTATTTGCTATGTAACTTGTAGCTGCACGAGGTTTAATTGTATCTCGCCTTGATTAACGCAAAAACTGAATACGACCACCTAATAATCTGAAAAAGATAATGTCTATAACAGAGATTACATGCAACAAGAATCGATAGCTTTACCACTACTAACGAAGTGAATGAGATAGAGATTAGCTTATATACCTCAATAGCTAGAGGTCTCTTTGCTCTTTCCATTATCAGCAGTAAGAACTTTCGAGACCAATTGTCCAGGTTGTACCATTCCGACAAGTAACAAGACTCTATAATCTTGTCACTCTAGAAAGAAGTTTGTGGTGATATATGCCGTTTTTAATGTCTTGTAAAATTCTACCTTAAAGATAATCTCGTTACCAAGCCAATGATATAAGACTAATTGCGAAAATGTTGCACATGAAAACGCTATTAGGCTTATAAGACTACTAGTTTCCGCTTCTTCCTAAAAGTAATGTTAAATTTTAAAATTTCCACAATATAATAATAATTATTATATAGCATTTAGTGTGTGATGTGAACTTCACACACGGGTGATGATACTCACGGTAATTGTTAATTGAAGGATGGTATTACATATGATAAAGCATCCACAGGAATATTGGATGAATAAAGGAAACGATAGAATGATGCTAAGTTTCTTGATGAATCTAAAACAAACACTGGGTAATCTTTACTAAATTTAACAAGCAGTATTGTATAGGTACTTGAATATCTTTACGTTAGTGGCCATACCAATATCGTATGGTCAATAATGATCAAAACGTACGGTGCACACGTGCATTGTTTGAAATAAACTGCTGTTCAATTGGATTGGTGCACCAATAAGAAAAGTAAATAAGGTTCGTCTGTTCGTGCTACAGGTAATCGTAATAAAGGCCGGTTGTTGCGGATCCCCATACGCACTATTCATCTGTAAACTATCTGTAATGATATTCTACGACCGATAGCGTTTCACCAAATGTTAGCGACTGAAACCAGTGTGGCATAACCAAGCGTTCCAAAGGAAACTCTTCTCCTTCTGGGTGCGCCTGAACTTGTTCCATGTGCTTTACCTTGGTTTGCAATCAACAGGTTCTAACGCTGTAATACAGTCGAATGGTTACGATAAGTCTATGCGAAATTTTGCGAAAACTAACTCTGCCTTCATGAAGCCAAATAATTCGGTCACGTTTGTAGAGGGCTAGTTTATAAGATGCACGGTCTCGTCTGTGAGACATCACTTACAATTGCTTGAAACATACTGCACATTTTACTCGTTACATTTGGATTGTAATAGGTGTAATAGCATGTGCGGTAGGTTAACCTCCAGAAATGCATTTATAAAATCTTAACGAAATACTCCAACAATTTAGGGGAGGGTATTTTTAATTGCAGCCAGTGTACTTATCGTGGGAGGCCCGTGATTGAGGAAGATGCCTCTTCTATGACGAGTCCAGATGCACTCTACATCATTTTGATAAGAGAGTTCTAGTGTGGAGAGGGTGCGGGGAAATGTATCTTGTAACAAATATGGCTCCACGTGTGTCATGTGGAGGTTGGAGGGTTACAGTTTGGGGTGGCATGTACCGAGCTGGTGGTTTTGAGAGATCAATGCATGAATATATTCTGTCGATCGTTGTGCGTTTTGCACGGCATTTTGGAAGAGATTTGGTATTTGTGGACGATGATGCTCGTCCTTACCGAGCTCGCATCATGAACAACGTGATTGTTCCTTAATTCTTCAGTCAGCAATTATATCGAGGGTCCCAGGGACAAACTTGATCGACAATTGCGATCACGTCCTCGTGCTCCCGTAATACTGGATGAGCTTGCAGACGCGGTGCGACCAGAAGAGGAAACGATTTATCAATACGCTAAGCATACTTACAAGATGCTAAACTGTGTCACAAGCACGAGGAGGCCCCAAAAAGTATATGTTTTAAAAATACATATTTCGGCCATCTTTGTTATTGTTTTTTCTCTTTTTTTTATAAAAAAACTTTTTTTTTTATTAGTGAACCACTTCAATTGAACCGCAGTTTATTTTGATTGTATTCCAACGTCTTCCAATGTAAGTTAATTGTGAAAAGCGATTCTCTCTGCCGCAGTTAGGCAAGATCATTACATTCCCAGATAAAGAAGCTTTACAGGTAGTCAATGTATACGGGGCCGTTGAACACATAATTTAATAACTTACTAAAGTTTAAAAGGCGCCGCAATAATTTTTATTGTATCGTAGTCTGTGTGCTCCGGTTTTAGCAGTGGACTTGAATGAATTCTACGCATTGTTAACCTAACTTTTAAGGCTTTCCCAAACGAACGCGAACTATTCGTAGCGGCGGCAAAAATTATAATATGTCGAAAAAATTTGCGCATCTATCTACACCAAGGCGTCAGTTGATTATACATCTCCGGTAATGTACTTCTCATCAGATGAAGAAGAGGCACTTTTATTTTTTGCCATAGAAGATGAAGACATTTCTAGGTTTGCATTTACACATGATAATGCAGAATTCTAGGAATGCGGATATCTAGAACCGCAGAAATCTAGAAATGTTTTCGACTCTAAAAATATGTGTCCATCTAATAACACGGGATTGGCTATCTGTGAAGCTTCTTTATCCGTGCCACATTGTAAATGCGAAAATAGAAATACGGAATTGGTGGAAGCCACGTATTGCGTGATACCGCGGTATCTACTCTGTATTGTGTTTGCTTCTACGTTTATATTAATGCAATACTAATTCTGTAACTACTTTTCAAGTAAAGTGTGCTTGGTAAAAACGAAAAAACTTCTTCTTTCGAAACTCTCAAATAGGTGATAGATGATGGATAACAGCTGACAGATCATTACTTTGGTCACGATTGAACTATTAAGGCCAGTTTTGCATGAATGAATTATTATCAATTCTAGATTATAAAACTGATTAATTTCTACATTTTAATTCAGCATTAATTTTTCTATTACGCCAAAATTCTTCGTTTTTAGTCTTTTAGATCCCAAACAAGAAGCTCCGATCGATTTGTATCTATGAATAGAGTTGTTGTTGTTTTTTCTTAAATATTAATGAGTTACATTAATAACAGTTTCGCATAAAGCTACTACGCTTTTTCGCACCTAAAATCGTACGTTTACATAATTACTATATATAGGTAACGCAAAAAATATACCTATGGTTATATCGTGGATCATACAGAGTGCCCACCTAGAGCGTGGGTGGAAGGTAATTGCTTGTCTGAGTAATTTAAAGAGGAAGTTTTCAAAGAAAAATATTGAAGTATGCTGGTATTCCGTTTTGCAGCAAGCGCTACAAATTCTTCTTTTTAATAGAACGCTTGCATTTCAAAGCTTGTAGTATATTGTCGCTTTGAAACGAAAAACTTACCTATATAGCTTCGAATTTAATATAATAATTTAAAAAAAAACACATTTTAGGTAAAGGGAAATGATTATAAAACAAATTTGTTGAGTGAAGTTATCCACGGTTTTCCAGCCACGGTTTATGACACACAGAAACATTCATGCGGGGTGGATCGCTGTGTGAAATCGGTTGACCGCACGAAACGCCACGGAAGAAATTGTGAACCAAACTAGCACAAACTCTACATTCTTAGAAATGTTTAAGAATATTTGACTTTCCTTTATTTACCCCAACAAACAGCGGACTACCAATATCAATCATAAGGTTATCATCAGTTACGACTTATTTTCCTGTAAAATCACAAATAATAAACAAATAGATAAATAATGAACAGTATTAAACGGAATTGGAGTTTTTGATTTTTAGCGCCGTTAATGCTTCGTGTCCACAAAATACGACCACAGAGCATATTTCAGTACGCCATCTTCGAAACAACCCTACCAGCAAACTCGATTGAATCGCCGTCGGCGAGGGTAAAAAAAAATAAAAACTGACCGGAAGTGGAGTTTTTGATTTCCAGCGAGATATCCAAGTTAGTCATGACCATTACGAAACAATCTGGCATTAATGAAGCCATGAATTTTTTCGTTCTAAATATGTAGGGTTTGAATTGCTCCAGTAATGAGAATTGTGCTTGTTTGGGAGTACATTTCTTGTAAATTTGTCTTAGTTTGCCCATATAATGTTGTCTAAAAATAATTTGTGCTATTGAGGCGATATAACAATGTTTTTGAATTTTTGTCTTGACCGATTCGAAGCTTTTCGAATTCTCTATTATTTGTTTAACTGTGTTTGGTAACCAGTTCTACTTTTGTGGATACCGAGCGGCAAAGGTATCGCATGCTTTTTGATATCACTTTATTGCATTCTCCATAAATAATAAATAAATATAAATGCTCTTTGTACAATTTCAACGTGCCGGCATTATTTATAATTGAAAACTAAGTGACACTTCATCATTCTAGATTGTTTCGTGGTGGTTGTAACTAACCTACATATACAAAAGTTGAATAATATTTTATGAAAGCTACGTAAGCTACATTCTTACTCCGTACATACATTGGCGGGTACCTTTTTATAAGGAAATTGTGCTGCAATACACACTTTCTAAAATATCTTGAGAAATATCAATTTTAGATGAGTAATCATTATGACATTTTTATTGTATTTTTATAAGTAGTTAGTGTCTTAAAAAAATAAGTTTTGACACCTTTTCGATTTAAGAGTTCAAGTATAATTGTTGGATACGCTATATAATGTTTTCGAAAAATTTATTCGGATTCTGATACTGCCTCATACGGTCAACAGTTCTCCAAAATTTCAATTCTTCAAGTTAAACGCTCTAACAGTTATAAAAGTTCGCATACACTAAAACTGAAATAGGAATTGAAAAATACAATAATATATAGTGTTCCATTTCAAATAACAAGATTGATAGTTATTTCTGGTACAATCGGAGGCGTCAGATTATTAAAAATGTTCCAGTTCAATAGCACATGTTGACTTTAGTGCCTTAACAAGTTTTCAGAATTTTTCAATGTACAGTTTTTCATATATCGATGGATGCAATTCATCTGTACGTATACAGAGTGTCTCACCGGGAACTCCATCGATTTTGGCCAAGCAATTCGGATACACCCTATTTGTATAACAATCTTACGTTGTACAGAACTTAAATGTTTTCTATTTGAAAACTTTTTTTCTAAATTACTCAGGAAAGTAAGTAAAACCACAAGTGTCAAAAATTCGTATTTTACATGCAGTAGCTTATTTAGTATTCTAGTCCAAATTTGCAACAAGTAAACGAGAATCATCGTATAGAGGACATTGTTATATATGTTCTAAAGACGATGAACGATTATAGAAATATCAGTAAAAATGATTATTTCAATTAATGTTAGCGAAAGTTTATATAACATACTTACTTGTTTAGCATTTCATGCAAGATAACGCATTCCTTTAATATCCGTTCTACTTGTGTTGTGGTACCTGTTAGATTATCAATACAAGTTATTCCTTGAGCTTCATTTGAGATGTGGACCAACCTCTCTTCTAATATACTTAATTGTGCGCCACATAGTCTCATTATAGACAAGAATAATACATCACAGCTCACTGAGTTTAGTGCCAAGTAAGCGATTACTACAAATTGAAATAATTTGTATAGAAATTCTATTTTTTCCAATTTGAAAGGTGGCGGGAGTAGTAGTTTCACGTCCAGTATGAAAGGTAGAAAACATGTAACCATCAAAAACACTACGGCAACTGTAGCGTAAAATCTAAAAGTTATCTGCGCTAATGTATTCACTAACTGAATATGTCCATTTTCTTGTTTGGTATGGTAGTTGAAGGTGTTAGATTTTAAATCGTTCAAAACGGACATGAAACAGTTTCGATTCTTCACAAGAGTAAAGATTTTAGAGAACACTGTTACTGCTGATATCAAGATACAAACTAGATGATTTAATGCAATTACGTCGCCCGATTTAATAGTCCCGATAATGCCGCTAATTATCAAAGCCGATGTAAGTAACGCAAAAATTAGATGAGATAGCAATCCTGACAGTGGCAGATTTCCAACTGTATTTGCGGACATCAACCCTTGCTTAACCAAAATGTGAATTACTTTAGTTAATGGTTCTATGCAATTTAATTTACCCATAGCAATACGTTAAAGTCTGGTATCGGGGTTTGTTTTATTTGTGTATAAAGGAATTTAGTTAAATTACGAACTTATATACATGCACGGTGCTGTAATCAACTTGAAAATTACGTCCCTGTGCAATTACCAATTATACTATAATTTCCTCGGTCTTGTTTTGTCTACTCACAGTAAGTATACAAAAGTAACATCAGAATTAATCTCCTTAGTAAATAAACACGCATTGCATTGTATTAACTATAAAGATATATAGTTTAAAATATTTCATTAAAAACTATTACTTTGTATTTCAAAAAACTTTCGAATCTTTGGTTTTTATTAAGCATATTGATTACCTATTGTCCTTATTTCAGTAATAAGTTTTCCTTGTTTCTATATTTCTTCCTTTCATGTATTTATTTGAAATTCTTATTTCGATTGCCTTTATATTAATGCAAAGTTAAATAAATCCGAATTAAATTATTCTATATTCTACAAAGAGCTACTAGTCGCGATATAGCCAGTAAAACAGTTTAGACTAAAGCTATCGAATTCGAAAATTTTTAACACTCGAGTACGATCGTGTTTTCAAGTCATGCTTACGCTATAGTAGGGTACTTTGCGTTTCCACAATTTGATCTTTCTTATTTTCCCATTATTTTTTTTTTTATTTTTTGTTGTTTTAGATTTTAGATTATTTACCTTAAACTCTGACTTTGGCGACAGGTATTGTGAATCCTATTTAAAAGGAGATTTAGTTAAATGAGCATTTACGTAAATCGAAAATGGCAGCACCAAACACACACATTCCTAAATATAGAACCGCTGTTATTGTCGTTTTTAATTTTCATTGACTTACAACTGTCGAATTCTATGAACATACTTTTGACTTTGTTGAATTTTTATTTATGATCTTCACTTACAATTCATTACATTATTTGAGTTTTTATCAATTTTAATAATTTTGGAATAATTCCCGACGTAGGATGGCTACAAGAAGAGGGAGGGGAAGATAGTGTGATAATGTTAGGGAAGACGTTACGCTTGCGTCATCAGGATACTTACAAGCACTTGCAGATGTCACATGTAACTCACTATCCACAACTACACAATACCAATAACTTTGCACCATTGGTGAAAAAGACCACTAGTATGTTAAGAAAAAGGCAACACAGGCAACCAAAAGAAATCTGAAATGTTTTGGAAATGAAACAAAAACTATACACCGCAAAGACGAAACTAATAGAAATAGAATGCCTTCAGAAAGAAAAAAACTCGAACAACCAAAAAAGCTACCTTGTCACCTTGAATTTCCTTCTCTTCCTTCGTATTTTTAGACATTTTAATATAATGCTGTTGCAGGTGAACAATTGTTGCAGCAACTCTCCTTGTTAAAAAACCTTGATATCAACAGTAGTTTCTGTGTTAGTGACAAACAATGATTTCTTCAAAAATCAAATTTAATTTGATTTTCGATGTACTTTAAAATGATTTTAACAAATTCCTGAATGAATCTGAATTTTCGCAACAATTTTTAGTCCCGTAGTCCATAAAAATAGTTTTTTCTTACTTTATAGACCTTCGGCTGCCTTTTCTTAGTAGATAAAAGTTAAACTTAATTTTTTTAAAACAACACAAGGAAAGATTACGTAAAAGCGCTAAAAACTTCACATAAACGAAAAAGGAAAATTCTAGGAATATAAAACTTGTTTTCTCAAAGTAATTTTCAGTTTTCGAGTTTCTAAAGCTCTGAATTTAATGCTTATAAAAAAATTGAATTTACGTTATGCATAAAAAGGATGCTGTTTTTAAAATGTTGGTGCTTTAGAGTCTTCAAAATTATGGCTTAGCTATCTAAACAAGCAGGACATGTAATAGATGTCTTGGCATGCTCCTTCCAAATGCTCTGATCACATTGTGTTAATGGAACAATTCCAAATAAGTTCTCTAAAATTGCTTTCACATCTCATAACAATTCTTTTGCCTTATCTTATCGATGTCGCGGCGCCTCAGGAGGACTGACTGGGACAGCGAGTTGCGCAAAATCTATCCCCCTGAAGGCTCTTATTGATTTGAGAAGGAAAGCCCTTAAAAAGGCAAACACTACTAAGTATAGAGCCACGGTAAACGATTACTCTAAACAACAAGGAAAAGCTGTGGAGATTAACCAAGGCTCTAAAAAGGGCTGGACGGCAATCGGTCCAATCCTTACAGGGAGAAAATGGAACCGTACATTACCGGTAAAGCTAAAGTCTAGCCGACTTCCTGGAGCATGCATGTAATAATCACCTGCAGGACGATGATTTCGACAATGAATCCCAAACGGACTCTGACAGTCCTGGGCACCAAGCGACTGGTGGGACATTACCAGAAGCTACTTTGCAAGAGTTGCAGTTCATTATTAGGGGTCTTTCCAACTATAGGTCCTGGGATATGACGAGAGCACTAACAGAGCGTTCAAGTCCCTTCCTCTGATGGCTCTAAACTTTCTGCTGTCTATCTTTAATGTCGTTCTCAGGTTGTTTTATTTTTCTGGAGTGTGAAAGCACGCGGCCGTAGTAATCATCTCAAAGCTTAACAAGGATTTACTATTTCCTCAGAATTACAGCCCCATCAGTTTATTGTCCTCCCTTTCTAAGCTATTAGAGCCAATCATCTTTACTCGCCTAAGAGATGATTTGTACGATACAGAACCCTATCCGAACGAACAGTTTGGCTTTCGCGTCGGGCTTTCGGCGGGTCTCCAATTATTTCGTCTGACCGAGTTAGTGCGTGATTCATTTGAACTCAGACTCGGTTGGAATTTTGATACGATTTGGCACCGCGACCTGGTTTGGAAGCTGAGAAGGATAGGTGTCGGAGAGAGATTGGTGTTACTTATTAGATCCTAATTGAGCGATAAAACCTCAGCATGGAATGGTCATGCAATATCATCTAAAAGACCTATCCGAGTGGGAGTGCCACAGGGTTCCCTGTTGGCACAATAACTATTCATCCTATATAGTAGTCACATCTCGCGGCTCCCGTAGGTACAACTCTCCATTTGCTCCGACGATACGGTTCTCTATACGTCTTCTAGGAGTGATGACTTAGTCGGATGGTTGTTCCGGAATGGTCTCTCGGTCAATCCAGATAAAAGCGCGGCAATACGTTTTACCAGGAGGATAAGACCTCCTCTAGATAAAGTCGATGGTGTTGGGATCTCTTGGGTTAAGTACTTGGGTATTCTAATGGACCAACGTTTGACGTGGAAATCTCACATCGATTATATGCAATCCAAACATTTCAACGCGAGAACCGCCCTGATGCCTGTCCTCTGTTCGCGATACCCTTTGGGCTTAAGAGTCAAATTGTTAATTTACACAACCTGTCTCCGACCAGCTCTGGTCTTGGCCCACCTCAGTCACTTTTGTAGATCAGAGGTTTTACAGAGCAAAACCCTCTCGTCGAAGCACCTTGGTTTGCTAGAAATTTCTAGCTTCAGGCAGATCATGAAGTTCTAGAGAGCTGGGAGTTCAGCTAGTCTTCTATTGGCACGCATCGTGGTAGACCCACAAGACCGTCCTCGATCTCGTGTAACCAGGGATAGACAGTATATGCTTTAGATAGTCGGCAAATTCTTTATGTTCCTAAGAACGCTCAGAATACGATAATCATCAGAAATTAATTTAGCCAGTGTGGTTTAGTCTGCCTCAGAGTTATAGGAGAGCTAAAGGGACACAGCTAGCTCTTGAGCAAGGAGTTAACCATAGCAACGCGAAATACATTATCTACGAATTCTTTACCTTGTGGCATTATATGAATCGTATTCACAAAATGCTTTTGATATTATCGATTATTGACATGTTTTCTAAAATGAAATGTCATACTAAAAGATAATCACAAATCCTGTTTATTATTTTCAATAATCCACTTGCATTAATTTTGATTTACAGTAAAGTGTGTTGTGTGTTAGTATTTCCTTTGAAATTGTCTTTTTTAAATCCTGTTTTCTTTCTCTTACTTAATATTCTAGATCCGTTTCTTATAAGTCTCCTCCAGTCGTTTTCCTGCTTATTTTCTTCAGAATAGTTCTTGAATTACTTTCAACAGTTTTAAATAAATACCATTCTTTGATTAAAGTTGAATTTATAGGAATGACAGTCCAACGTCTTGGTTCTTTTGTGATCACTTTCGTTGTTGTAGATAACATTGTGAATTTCGATTACTCGATTCAATATAGTTTGTGTTGTGCATGTTTTTACAAAGAAATACTCTTAAGATGTAAATTATTGAAAGTAACTTGTGATTGATTATTCATCATAAAGCAATATTAATTGAGCTTTCTTTAATAAACAGTTAATAGTATGAATGATCAAAATGGCACAGTTCGAACGATAATTAAAAATAATTCTTATTCTGCAAACGGGAAATTACATTTTGATAATTAATGAATATTGAAATAAAAATAATAAAAAATAATGAATTGAGGTGTAAGTGCACGCACTTCCCCCCGATATCCCACTGCATTATATAAGCATCCCGACTTCTTGTTGCGTTATTGATGCACATTTGATCATGCATACCAATTTGATTCCTCTACTTTTGTAACTATCATGAAAGAGTAATTACAAGGAAATTAAAGGATAACTCTTATCCGTTAACATAACTACTTTTTATTTGATATTTTTGTTTACAAGTGTAATTAATTAAAATTAACACATTCCTTTATACTCCTACATACCATCATATTCTCAAAGACATTGCCTCAGCACTTCAAATTTCCGCCCATCGTTAACATCATTTTTCAATTTTTATATGTCGCCTTTATTAGAGCAAACAATGAATAAGACCATCGGATTATCTAAATTTGTATATACATAATACAGCTGGAATTTGTGTAACGCATGTATAATTACTTACGGCACCAAGGGAATCTAGGGAAATGTACACCAAAGTGTACAATTCCACAATCAAAGGTCTTTTTGCTCTTTCCATCAGTACAATGAGAATTTTTTGTGATTCGAGGCTTAGTTTGTACCATTTAGACAAGTAACAGGATTCTATGAGCTTATCGCTCTAAAACAGATAAAACATACCCAATTAAAAAATGGTAATGCTACCAATTATTGCCACTCATTTACCCTGAAGATAATTTCATTGCCAAGCCAGTGATATATTACCAGTTGAGCAAATGTTGCAGAGGAATATGTAGCTAAGGTAAGAACATCTGTAGTATTTGTCTCTTCCTGAAAGATAAATAAATTTGAATCTTGGAATGTTAAGGAAATTTAACTATTTTTTCTATGTCACTAGTTACACGTACTACGAGGGTGGTTCAAGTCCTTAGAAAATCTAAGAGATGACGCTCGTGCTATCAAATGGTTTGTTTCTAGTAAGCATCATTAGTTACTAGACAGCTGCCAAAGTCTTAGCTATATCCATCGCACGGTCTCATTTTTATTGTTGATTTAAGCAAAAAGAATTTTTGTTTATGTAGAAAAATAGAAAAACGTTTTTACATTTAAAAGGCTTAACATCGAAAGAGATTAAAGCTGAGTTGGGTGAAGTTCATGGCACATCTGCTGCTGTGGTAGTAACTTTTTACCACAAAAGATGAACATCGTTCTGGACGTCCAATGGAAGTGACTACCCCCGAAATTACGAAGAGAATCCACGATATGGTTTCGAATGATTGACGAATCAAAGTGCACGAAATAGTTGAGATCGCAGACATATTGCAAGGTACAGTGCTTGCAATTTTTGCACGAAAAATTGGGTGTGAAAATAATCTCGGCAAGATGGGTGCTGTATTTGCTCTCAGTGGAGAATAAACGTAATCGTGTGTTTGGCTTTGAGGCTATTTTGTAGCTTTTCCGTTGCAATCCTGACGAGTTCTTAAACATGGATACACTACTACATTCAGGAGACAAAAGAGCAGTCAAAACAGTGGCTTTTTGAAGGCGAACGGCCTTCAAAGAAGGCGACGACGGTGAAATCGGCAGGCAATGTGATGGTCTCGGTTTTATGGGACGTGCGCGGAATTATCGACACCGATTACTTGGAACAAACAATAACAGGAAAGTATCACGCGTCATTATTGGACATACGGACTTATTGGACGACTCTCATATTTTTATTTCATCAGAATGTTTAAGATTTTTCACAAATTTTCCCTTTCTTGGTGTTGATATTTAGCTATTTGCTTCAAAAATATTACACAGCTCGACCACCTAGTATAATTTGGAGAAAAAGTTTTCAATTAAAAAAAAAATGGTAACAAATGCAGCACAACATAAGGTTATATTTAAATATATAGAGTGTTTAATTCCCGCAGCGTACGATGCCTGTATTACGTTTTTCCTTTTCTAATCACTTCAACTTTCATCAATATTCCCAACATGTATTTACGATAGTTTTTGAGATATTCGACATAATTTAAGATTTTTGCAAAATGTTTCCCTTTCTTTAACGGTCGATATCTTAAACGCCTTACACGCTAGAGCGATGACTCAAATTTTATTTACTTGAATTGAGTACTGTAAATGAAGAAGAACTTGGACAAACATCCTAGTTGAACTGGATAGACCAATAATTGAAGAGTCATTGCTGATAATATTGTGATGATGGTGATACATAAACTACATTCCGTTTAACATTCTTTACTCACGTAAAGTACGTAGTTTAGATTTTTTTTTTCTACTGTAGTGCAAAGACTAAGATATTTGGGTAACAGTTTTTCGGTTTTTGTTACTTGTCGCAAAGGTGCTCGGGGAAAAACTTTGTTGCCAATTTCATAAGAGACATGCCGACGCTCTTCATCGTATCACTGCTTACCCTTTCATTGCTGTTGGTGAGTATTCTCTCACGGCCTTCTTGATTGTTTATGCCGAATTTTTCGAGTCCTATTATAAGCGAATGCTCAACGTGGTAGAAAAAAGTTCTAGTCTTTTGTGAAGTAGAATCTCTCTGTTGAATCTTTTTGTTAACGAATTAATGGGTGGTCTATTAACGGTGGTAAAACTGCTCTCGGTGCTTAACAATTTTAAAATTCCACATTGCTAATTTGATTATAAACATTGCACCGCAATCACTTAATCCTGTTGGTGTGGGTATCGCACTCCAACGCTTTAAAATTAAGAGAATTTTATACTGTATCTGATTATAGTGCCGTCTGTTAATTCCTAGTTGTAGGTATAGTGTTAAATTTTCAAATTACGAGAAACCACACCAGTCGTGTCAGTTGTTTTGTGGTTGATTATTTGTAAGCGATATGAATAGTGGATTTGGCAGAACAATTTGTTGCTACGTCGAGTATTATTGAATGCTTTACTTGCATCCAAAGTATCTATGTTTCTCTAAAAATTTTAATAATTAAGTTTAAAACGAAAAATTGTTCTAATAAATTGAATTAAAACCTAGTTTTCGTATTAAACCTTCCCTGTTAGACTTAAAATCAGACAGCTTTTAAAAATAGGTATTGTTGGGCATATTATAATAACAAAAAAAATATTTGGGCTATTACATGCTCCACTTCACCAGTTATGTTACTTTCTTTTATCACTCCAACGCAAAATTAATATTTTTTTCGGTAATTTATTCTACTCGATATAACTTTTGCTTCTACCCGGCGCTTCCACCAGAATGTCACCTGCAGGTGTGGCTGGTATTTGGTGTATTTTGAGAAGTACTTAGAACAGGTTGATAGGTACTTAACTAAAAGTGTTACTTAAAAAGTTTATTTTGGGGTAACCAGGTGATGGAAGTCATAACATAAATTTGTTACACTATACTTATGGCCATCGAGACCGATACAATGTTGGATTCAACCCATTCCATGGGACATCCTATAATTTTTCCAGAGTCTGATAGAAAACCTTGTTCTAGAGTTTTTGTTAATAAATATTAATCCACATCTAAAATGTACTGTTCTTTAATAAATTAAGTACCAAATTATACAAATATGTTTCTCAATAACTCAATAAGCTATCTTAGCATTATTTTTTGGTTATTGTTTATAGGAAATATGTTTCTCGTTTGAAAATATAGAGTGCTGCGACGAAATACTATAAACCTTTATTTTGTTAGAAATATTCTTTAATGTGTAAACGTTTTTTTGTATAATTTTACCATCTAGTCATTTTTTTACATACAGTGACTAGCAAATTAACAAACACGTACATATGAATAGAGGAAATAAGCAAATAAATGTTGATGGCAGTTCATTATAAGGAATAGATTTACACAGAATCATCCATTAAAATAAGTTGTATCATGTGCACCGTACGCTGAACAGTCCGTATAATTTTGCGTTGTGCAGCATTTATTCCCGAATATTTATTCCTAGCTTTTCCTTACTATTCTCTAGTTTCATATCTTTTTCTTATTTCACTTACATATTTGGGATCATAGTTCAATAGTACCTTCAATATCGTGTGTACATCCTGTACATATCAATGGCGCTGACGAGGATTCGGCATATTATTTGAAAACTTTCATTCTAAACTACTTAGGAAAGGAATTACCTTCTATCCATGCGCTAAGCGGACAAGCTTTAGTCTAGATGTTATGTTGAAATGATAAATGAATAGTATAATAAATTGCACTTACCATAAGTGTTACTTGGAGTATTGCATTGCATATGATAAAACATCCACATGTGTACTGTATAAATAGTGGGAAAGAAAGAATCGTACTCAGCTTCGTGACAAATCTGAGAACACCAAAAGAAAGTTATATGTTTAAAAAATAATGATTTGAAATAAAAGTACTGTTGGGTTAACGGAATTTTTACAAGCAAATAGCATGTTATGAATCAGTCCTAAAACAACATTTTACCAAAGATGCCTGTAGGCACGTTTCTTACATTTTCTGACAATATAGTTATTTCAGTTTGATTTGCGTGACCTTTAGACTCATAGGATATTACAGTACAGTGCAATTCGTTAGAGAAACGACGAGAAAGACGATATACCAACAACCTCAACACCGCATACAGTTGCAATGGCGAGTCTGCCTATTATGCTAGCGTATCTATAGCGCAATTTTAAAAATTTTGACAAATTAGTTTCTATTCTCCCAAACATTGTTTTAGTTATTACTTTTGCTAAATAGTAAGATGGTTCATTAAAATCTCCATTTGTCCCACCAACTGCTCTTTAGTTTCACCATGTATTTACAAGAAATTAAAAATATCTTTATTACTAGACTTTACCATATCTACTATTAGTTTCAATAAACTAAATCCTACCTTGTTGATTTACTTGCTCTTTATTGGAACTCGGAATCCGGTAAATTTAAGCACAGGAAGTGAAATGTGTTTTACCAACACTTTTTGAAGTGAAATATGTAGAAATGATCAAAAATAGAGGTTGTAATTTATAAAATTGACTTCCTTCTAGTTGAATATGTTCATGCTTAGAAGAGATTTCCATAGCACCTTGTGTATGTAATATTTATTGATGGCTGTAAATGCTTATGGAATTCATAAGAACTTCAAAACTGATTTAGCCAGCTAATACCAAAGAAGTGATATTGGTGTTTAAATTGAAGTTTGCAGGTATAAACATTTTCAGAAGGAAAATAATTTTTCAAAATTCGTACGTACTAGACCCATGACAAGCTATGTTATTTAAAGCTATACAAGGTGATGTATTTGAAATAAGTGGATATGCGCTTCCCAGCTAATCGAGAGTGCTATGAAACTGCAAGTATTTTTAAGAAATAGGTCTTTATTAGTAGTATCAACCACTAAAATCCCCATTTTAATCCCCCTCGTCGTAAGGGCGAAGCACAGTTAATTGTACCCCAACTGCGAATGGTGACTCGGGAGTGTACTGGACCTGCTAAGAAAAGTTTTTGATCCTGGCGCCTAACCATGTGTAGTCAAGGCCCTGTGTCCATTGGGCCACCGAGCTGTTTACATACATTGTCAATATTATAACAAACATCATTGTGTCATGTTTGTCACTCGATATCTCCGAAATCCCTTTAATTTACATTTGTTTATAGTTTTGTGCTATTAAAAATACATCAATGCATGCCTAGAAACAATAAGAAAAAAATATTGCTAATACACTCTCACGGCATTGGTGAAATCACTTACAGCAAAAGCAATCTGAGGAGAGAGAGCGCTGAGCAGTGGACATGTTTGTACCTACTTGCCTTCATCAGCCTGGTTCCGAGCATATTTCCCACAGTGCTGTTTGCCTCTCGCCTTTTTCAAGAACGATGAGTCAGATGTATCTCTCGGCGTCATCTAGTGCTAAGAGATACACGCGCTAGAAAACAGCAACAAAAAGCGGGTACAGTTCTCTAATCCACTCCCGAGCAGTTCTTGGAGGGCAAAGAGCGATGTGGGTATACGTTCGGAGCAACGTTAATGACGTTGGGTAGGTAGAAACATGTCCGTTCCTTAGGTTGGTTAGCGTTTTCTTTCCGCACATTGCTTTTGCTGCGAGTGATTCGACCAATACCATGGGTAGCAGTATTAGTAGCATTGTTTGTGTGTTATTGCTCCGATCGTTTTTTTATATTAATCAAAGAAGAGAGATTTCATTTAATTAAATGCCTTGTTTTCAGATACGTTCCCTATTGACATGCAAATGATCATTTTCGAACAAGGTTCCTTTGCACATTTCTATGGCGCCAAGCATGGCGTAAAATGCTAACAAAATTGATGAAACTGGTTCTGTCCCGGATATTAAAAAATCTAAGAAGCAATACAATGAAGACGATGCAGCAACAGTTTTGGCAATTGATTCAATAACAGATACTCCAAAATTATGTTTAAAAAAACCTTCGCAATGCAATTTTTGCGAGTAATAAGTAAAAGTCATTTACAAAAGAATGTAGAGTATATAGAAAAGAAAAGGAAATTCTGTCTTTTAAACCAATATTCAAACATGAAAATGGAGATGAAGAGAAGCGAATGTTCTTTTTTACTGATGGAGTAACTTCTTGCGCCAACGATCATATTTCATCACAAAATAGTTGTTTTTGCGCTTTTGAAAATCCAAACTACGTCATTCAACGCTTTCAAAAAGTGAATGTTTGACGTGGAATTATTTATGATCAAATCGTTGGTCTATACCCTATTGATGAAAGTTTAAATCAACATGTTTATCTGCATATTTTGGAGGATTTTCTGTTACCATTTTTTAACACTTTGGAGCCGGAAATGCGATGTTACATTTTTTGGCAACAAGACCGTTGCACACATCTTGTACAGTGGTCCTTGACAAATCACTCCGGGGAAAGATGGATGTGAAGATTTGGCCCAAGTAATTTATCTACTGGATCTCCTGACCAACAACGATTGGTAGTGTCTATGGTGCATTTATTAATAGGATGGAGAAATGTGTGCAAGTTGGAACGTGATTGTTATGTTTATGCCTTCGTTATTATTGACTATCCAAAGTATAAAATGTCCTTCTGATTTTTCTTTATATCAGCTTTTCGTAGTCCGACTTGAGATAGCATCCTGGCCTTTAATCTCACAGAGTATACACGTGGTATTAACAGCGCTTCTGCCTAATTTATAGTAACCGCGCAAAATTGCCAAAATCTATTGCATTAGGTATGTTGGGTCCAAAAAAAGTGCACAATGTCCTAATAAAATCTTAAGATAATTTGATTTGATATTTGATATTTTAAACAATTTTACTTATATTTTTAAGTTTAAAAAAAAACAAAGTCCAATCCAAAAAACGCAAAAATATTTGCTCCATGTTGTCATACATAAAACACAAAACATCGTCTTAAATTTTTTGATATCTTGTATAGTTTCTGAGTTATTAATCCTAGCACCGGAGGATAGTTTTGCACACTTACACTCCGTAAATGTGAGCGTGGTCACCTGAAAATATCACCATTATCAAATCAGAATCTGTATTCGCTTGTTAGTTCAATGTACATAGTTTCTATGTAGTTGGTGTCTTTTGTTTTTACAAAAAGGTATATACTGAGTATAATTAATAGTCAAAACCTATATTATATTTCACAATATTTCCATATATATTACATAAGGTTATCAAGTTCATATAAAAGAACAATTTATAGAAAAGTTTCTTCCTAATGAACTATTTCATTAATTCAGTTGGATCTAAATATTAAATAAACAGATTTCTTTGCCAAAACCCATGTTACAGAAAGGCGATGTAATTATATATAACTTGTCATCTCATTTGGTTTTGGAGGCGGAGCACGCAGGACAACTTCAATTGTAGGTTACTTTAAGCAATGCAAATAGCGAATAAGACCATCTAATTATCTGAAAAATAAACGCCAGGGTCAGAAATATTTTGGGATAAATATCATGCAAATATTTACCAATCCAAGAGAACTGAAAGAAATATTCACAAGGCTATATAATTCTATTGTTAGAGGTTTTTTCGCGCGTTCCATCAATATTATCAATATTTTTTGGGAATTTCTTGTCAAATTATACCATTGTGACATGTAGCATGATTCTATGATTTTATCGCTCTAAAAAATAAATTCATTTAAGGTTATTAAATTAGTGAATAAATTATTGCTTATTATTGCTAGTGATTGCACACCTTAAATGTGATTTCATTTCCAAGCCAATGATACAGTACCAACTGTCCAAATGTTGCACTGGTGTATGCGGTCAATGTAAGAATGTAACTGACGTTTACTTCTTGCTGTAAAAGTATTAGACAATAAAATAACATCCAGAAGCTTAAGGTATAGATAATTAACAAATATTTTAGAAAATGCTGAGAAACAGATAAATAATGTTAATTGGCTTGTACTGTGACAATATTGTACCTGTATATGTATACGATTCAAAAGTTCGCATCAGAAACTGTCAAGGTTTACAGAAAAGTTATTACTTCTGTAACAAGGTTCCTTTTAAAGTTTACTTCATAGGACGGTCATAGAATTCATGGAGAATGAGAAGGAATAGCTTATTAGACGTACTAGCAGAGTTGGACGAGAATCTGCACTTGGAGAATTCGTGATGGTTAAAATATTTGTTGAAACGTATCCACTTTGTGGTATTGGTAACGGATGAGGCACCAACGTTTCTGGGAATACTGCAAACAAATCTAACGTAGGCGTGGAATTATACTAAATTCTGTCGCGTAATACGCTTATTAAATAGAGTATATCCACAATTAAAATAGATAGACGAGATTCACGAAAAAGGGATGTTAGAAAATCAAATAAATGTAATATGAATGCAAAGTATGTAAATAGTTGAATACTTGTAAACTATCAACATATAAATTGTTGAAATTTTCGCAAACATCATTATGTAAATAGCCTTTAAGAAAGCGAAAGTTTACTTGAAAATGGGGAAAATGTGTCCCTTTCAGAATCAAGATTCCAGATTACGACATCAAATACGTGGAAAGCTAATATGAATGTCTACAACAGGTAAGCAAATTTAGCATAGGCGTTTTTTGGACCAAAACAGAATCGAAGAGGAGAGTGCAAAGTTGGAAACTGTTTATTTGATGATGTGACATGACAAATTCAGATGGTAAGAAAGAGTAGTAAAATATTGTGTCATCAGAATATAAACGGTAACTACATAGGTGTGTAGAAATTAATACACTATATAAGTCCGTACTATTTTTCATTAAGGCTTTCCAGAACAATATAGTAAAACGTGGATTTTAAAACGAGTTAGTACGTTACTTTTAATAATACGAAATGCTGGACAATAAGATACATCGCTGCTTATTACATTTACCTTTAATAGTGATCCATTTTCTGTGTTTTATCGTGATTATTGCACTAATGTGCTTAATGTTTTGCAAATAAATTGTCAGCTTCTTTAGAAGCACATTGATGCAATAAACACGCCAATGGAAAGCGATTTCTTCAGCGAAATCTATCGTCATCTTTACTTATCGCTAGATGAGGATAACATGTTTACCATAGAGGTTTTGAACTTTAATCATAATGCTTACAAAGAAGCAAATAGCAAATACTTTCGGTAGACGTGTTTGTAGTACTTAAACAATCAACAAAAAAGAATTTCGTCGTCATAGTAATTTGCGGAATGACAGTTGCGAGGTCTCTATGCATTTCTATTGAAGAATTCTCGTCGACATTAATAATGAGTAACAACTTTTGTGAAGCTAACGTGGAATAAAAATTGACTCATTGCTCGGATTTTTATGAATTGTTAATGTGAAGAATCGGGATTTGTTTGAATGTTTAAACTACACGTTCGTCTTCTGATTTTCCTAGTTTCGAATATATGGAAGTTCAAAAGTCGAAATGCCGGTAAATAAATCTGATATGAACGCTTAGGCCATCTAAATAAAACTTCCTTGAAACGACAAAAGAGGCAATACATGCAAAATTCAGAAGATCAAAGTAAACAAAGTGAATACAACAATAAGAAAAATGTAAATAAAATGTTTTTCTCTAAGAATCGAAAAATCGACGTAAATATTACTTACCACGACTATCATTTGTAGCACAGTATTGCAAATTATCACACATCCGCACATATATTGTATAAATAGTGGAAACGAGAGAATAGCACTAAGTCTTTTAACGTATCTGGAAGAACGAGAGAGACAATTTAATAAATCAGTAGACTGTTTAAAATTCTTTTTAATTAAGTTTCTAATGATGAGAATTACCTGCTAAATGAGCAATTCTTAAGTCATCTCTACAATAAGGAAAGAAAAAAGGTACCAAGGAAGTAAATATTTTATTATGAATGTTAATAGGGTAAGATATGAAACCAGATAACTGCGTTCAATATAAAATATTTAATATCTCACTCAGTCAAATTAACAAAATAAAAGTGTTTTACTTAAGCTGCGCTTCTAAACCGTTCAAAACAAACGTAAGGGTGATTATTAAGCGGTTAAAATTACTACTTATATAGGTACAAGAGTATGATTAGCAACCGCACGTAGTCGAAAGCAGCAGTCTGGGATGGGATAATAACCCTCAACACATCTCGTGATGAAGAAAGAGGACACTAAATCATATATATATATATATATATATATATAGGGTGCCATGAAATCACAGCTTAACGATGTGTTGCTCAAGCAATTTCAAGTAAAAAATGTCTAATGAACATATACCTAAAACTCTATCGTAACTGAGTAAATTGTTTTTCAAAGTAATTTGAAACCTGAATAAATATTACGTAAAATCTTATTGAAAATCAGTTAAAAATAAGTTGCTTTATAGTAATGGTGCAAAATGTCCTCCCAATTGCGGTATGGACATTCGAGCTCTTCTTCGAACTGAAGTCGGAAGTTAAACACCGCAAAACCAGGAAGAAAATTCTACCTACGTAGTAAATTTGAAAAGTGTGCATAGAGGTGGGGCAGTTGCATACAAAGAATTTATGACACTGATTTAACAGAAGCTTCTATGTTATACCACTGCACGTTTAATTCTAAATTCTAATAACAAAAATAATTTGTTTAATGGTTCACCCTCCTACTCTAAATTACTCGGATAGATTGATCCAATCAAAGACGCAAATTAATTACCATACAGAAGGTGTTAGAACGAGAATCGCTTAGTTAGAATTAGATCATGGTTGTAGTTGAATATACTGAATACCCCCTGTAACAATATCATATCACTGTGTTAATTTCGTTTAAAGACATACATATCTTGGGTGTAATATACGTCTTTATATATTCATATGTATATACATTTGGATCTTCTACCTAAGTATAATAGTTCCAAAATAATAATACATAATTTCAGATTGAATATTTTAATTTTTAATAGTTAGGTTGGAATAATACTTACTGGTTTACTACTTCATGTAAAATAACACAACCTTTTAAAACTTCGTCACCATTCGATTTTCTATCTTCAGAATGATCAATGTCACGGTTTTCCTTAGATGTCTCGATAACATTAAGTAATTTATTTTGCAAGATTCCTAATTGTGCGACACACAGTCCTAATGCTGTAATGTAAAACACATCATCAACCACGAAATTGACGGACATGTAAAGTATCATCACACTTTGTACAATTTTGTAGAAGAAATCAAACCGCCCCATATCGAAGGGCGACGGTATTATCATTTTCATGCTAACCACAAACGGTAAAAGGCAGGTAGTTATGAAATACACAATTCCAAGGGTTATGTAATAGCGCCACATAAGTTTGGACATGCGAGCAATGAACTGCACGTATCGGTTTTGTTCTTCATTGTGTGCGTTAAAAGCACGAGACCTTAAATCTTGCAGTATCGAAAGAAGATTCTTCTTATTCGTTAGTGCAGTAATTTGTTTTGCAAGAACGGTTATTGCAGATATTAGCATACAAATCATTTGATTTAGTGTCGAGGTATCGTGGACGTTAATTGCTTTGATAATAGCGTTCGTTTCAATAGTTAATATAAGTATCCAAAGGCATAAATGTACTGAGAGCTTTAGGACCTGTAGCACATTGACTGCTTTCTCTGATAATAAACCTTGTTTTCGCAAAATCCATGTTATTTGTTGTAGCGGTTCTTCACAGCTTACTTTAACCATCCCTCTGGCACATTTAGATCGGAAGATACGAATCTTATATTACAATGAAACATCTCGTTCGATATTTATATATAAATGCATATACGTTCCTATTGGTACGTAGTCAATTACGTCTGTCTTAAATTACCCTTTCGTGAGACATAATTGCATTATATCATGCGCTTTGTGTAATTGACAATTGTTATAACCAGGTTGATTAAATATAGTTTGCTATTCATAGAACAAATAACAGACGCCTTGCACATATACAGACATTTTTTGTCAATTGAACTTACGAACAACCATAATTAACAAAGTTTTGTTGGAAGCAATCACGTTATGCTATTTCAGGTGGCCGTGCCATCATACGGTGAGCATAATGTGACAAATTCTTGTAGTTTAAAAACCTTTTTTGAGGGGATTCGTCATCATGCAGAACAGCCTATTATATTTTTCTATACAAAAAAAGAATATATATTAGCCGGTCATTTGGGGTACAATAAACTTAATGGGAACATATATTATTGTAGAATCTAATCTAACAATAAAGTAATTTATAATGTAGTTATCATTACTTTTTTTTAGTTCTTAAGATGCTTGTGGCAACTATTTGTAACACTGCAGGTTTGTATATTAATATCTAGTATCAATTCCATGGAATGTTTCACATTCCGTTAAAAATAAATGTAGTTAAAAACACATTTTATTTCTGTTTTTATTATATGCACGTATACATAAAACTGTTCTTCCCAAGTGAAAAATATTTCCAGTAGTGCTATAAAACAGTCGAAATTCGCACTGTATAAGAAAATTCCATTATTTGCACTGTTGACTTCATCTAGAACATATATGTAACAATTTTAATAGGTTTATTACCTTGTTTTCTTGGCCGAATTAATTACTGCTTCATAAAACCCATTACGGCAAACAATTTTTGTCTCAAAACTTCTGCTGCTATCTCTTACCATTGGAGAGTTATGTGTGTACATAGGCAGGAGTTTCCAAATTTCAAAAATTTATTTTGTCCACTCGGAGTAAATATTAGTAGAAAAGTAAAATTGCATAATACATATCTTGCGAGTATGAGAATATGAGAATATGAGAATATTTGAAGTTGAGAATATCCAAAAGAGGAATACACGTCTATGTGTGTTTTTATTTTTAATAGTCAGGTAGGTATAATACTTACTGGTTTACCGCCTCATGTAATATGATACATCCTTTTAAACTTTCGTCCCCATTCCTTTTACATCTTCAGATTGATCAACGACGTGCTTTTCCAATTTATTTTGTCATATAAATCATAGCATTGACGCTCATATAAGATATCATCATACTTTGTAGAATTTTGCAGAAGAAATTAAACCGCCCCATATCAAAGGGCGGTGGTATCATTTTCATGATAAACACAACAGGTAAAAGGTAGGTAATTAGGAAAAATACATTTCTAATAGCTATATAGTAATGCCACATAAGTTTGGATATCCGAGCACTAAGCTGTATATATCGGTTTTGTTCTTCATTGTGTGCGTTGAAAGCACAAGACCTTAAATCCTGCAGAATTTAAACCACATACTTCTTGTTTGTTCTTGTTGTTACTGCAGTAACTTGCTTTGCAAGTACAGCTATTGCGGATATTAGCATACAAATCATCTAAAGTTAGGGATAAGTTTTCATCGCAATTTTACACGAAATCCGTTTTTCTATTATTTTATATATTGTCGCGTGTGAAAAATATATGCTTATAATTATTATGAATGGACAATATGAATAAAACAAAATACGTAAATAAAAATAAAAAATAAACTCCCATGAATTATCAAATAATATGTAAAAAAGATGAAAGTTCACATTATACACGGTTGTTAGTATGATGTGGTAAAAACATAATTCTACTTTCTTCCCTTATTATTATTATTGGGCTGTAGTTTCGTTTACTGTCTATCGAATTGACGATTTTATGTTCGTAGGCTTTTTGACATTTTTGAACAAAACTTAATTCGGTGCCTCTGCGTGCATACTAAAAGCAACTAAGAATGTATACAAATGCTAAATTCAACAACGAAATATAACGCGTTTCACCCTGACTTCGAAATAGTGGGTCTACTGTTGCGTCACACCACAGGTAATAACGATACAAGCTACCAACGTCCGCTAAACTACCTTTGTAGAAATAAAAAGAGGTTAATTATTTTCGTTCTCTCGTTGAATGAATACAGGGTACCTAGATTTACCTATCGTTCTAGCAAATAGAATAGAATATTTCTTTCTATGGTTTTACATTTTTCCTCTTTTTATTTACATATTTTCCTCTCACATGAGACTTTTTTTTAGGCTTAAAAATCTGCATATCTATGTATATGTTTTGAGTTTTTTTTTGCGTATATTCCAACCTTTAATCATGAAGTACTCCTGTGCATCGTCTGTTCATCTTCCCCAGTATGTGAAGATGGAGACCTACTGTCCATCATGAAGGGCCAAGCGACTGCAACAATCGTTGCGTACTGCCCAAAGAAACCTTTTGGGACAGCAACTGTTGTACTTTTAAATTAAGATCATTTTATACTAAGAATTACAAGTCTTTTAGTTAATCTAACAAAATGCGTGGTTGCCTTAACAAAACTTACATTTGGATTTACGAAACGAAACGTTAATCTTTCTGAAAAATTCTGCTTTTCAAGTAATCTAGCTTACCGCGAAAAAAAACGAAAACAGGTGTACAGGTGGTATACAGTAAATTAAGAATATGTAAAAATGCCTCAAGAGAGAAGTGATGTTACTTATTATTACAAAATGCTTACAAAACAAAGTTGTTTGTAGATTAAAATTAAACTTAGTTACAAAATTTATTTGAATTCATTTACAAGGATTCAAAAATTGGGATTGTGTATGGCAGACTATAGTCTTTACCCAACCGGGTGTATAAGCTTTTTAAGCATTTTTAGCGCGTCATAACTTCAAAAGCTTTTTTAGTGTGTAAAGTGTTCCATGGCATTGTTATTACCCTTTCGCCGTAAAGGGTGAAGCGCAGTTAATTATACCCCAATTACAAATGGTGACTCGGGAGTGTACCGAACTGCGCCCAGTCAAGCGCAGGCCCTCTTACCACTTTACATATATTGTAAATATGATCTGACAAACATAATATTTGTCATCTTTGTGACTCAATATCTTACAAATCCTTTTAATTGACATTTTTTTCATAATTTCGTGTTATTAAAAATACATCAAAAAATGCATAGAAACAATAACCACAAAATTTTGCTAATACACACTCATGATATTGGTGAAATCACTCACAGCAAAAGCAATGTGAGGAGAGAGAGCACAGACCAACGGACATTTTTCTGTTTACCTGGCGTCAACAGCATGGTTTCGAACGTATCTCTACATCGCTGTCTGCTTTTCGGTTTATATCACCCTGACGAGCCAAATGTATCTCTTACCGCCATTTCGTGCTAAGAGACAGATGCGCCTTCCACCCAGAAAGCAGCGACAAAAAGCGGCTACATTTCATTAACGCATTTCCGAGTAGTTCTTGGACGGATTAACTAGAAAGGGCACTGCATGATCTTACTATTAGCAAAGAGGCAAACAGAGATGTGGGTAGAAATACGTTCGCAACAACGCTGATGACGTCGGGTAGGTAGAAACATGTTCTTTGGTTAGGTTGGTTAGCGTTCTCTCTCCGCACATTGCTGCTGCCATGAGTGATTCCACCAATACCATGGATAGCGCGCGAAGCATTGCGTAAACTGTTAACAAAATTGACTAAACTGATTCTGTCCTGGATATTAAAAATCTAACATTCTTTTTTGTTGACAGTTAATTCAATAAAAGGTACTCTGAAATTATGTTTCATAGAACGTTCGCAAATATTGCAAATAAGTAAAAGTCATTTACATAGAAAGTAGAAAGAAGGAATATACAAAAGAAAAGAAAGTTCTGCCTTCTAAACCAATAGTTAAACATGAAAATGGGTATGAAGGGAAACGATAATATTTATTTGTAAGTTGGTGAAAATTACTTCTTAGATATAAGAATCTTCGTTTTTTACTGATGAAGTAACTTTTTGCATCAACGATCGTTACAAAATAGTCGTTTTTTAAGCTTTTGACAATCCGAACTATATCATCGACAAACGAAGTCAACGTTTCCAAAAATGAATGTTTGGTGTGAAATTTTTTAAGATCAAACCGTTGGCCTATATTTGTTTATCTGTTTATCATGTTTATCTGCACATTCTGGAGGATTTTCTATTACCACTTTTTGACACTTTGGAGCCGGAAATGCGATGTTACATTTTTTTTTGCAAAAGGTGGGCGCCGTGCCTATGACACACTATAAAATCTCAAGATAACTTGATTACACCACTTACAGCAAATATGTTTGATATTTTAAACAATTTTACTTTTATTTTTGAGTTTTATAAATCCAACGTTTAACCCAAAAAATGTAAAAACCTTTGTTCCATGTTATCATATATAAAACATTTAAAACTACGTTTTAAATTTTTGTATAGTTCTTGTATAGTTTCTGGGTTGTTAATTCAGTTTTGCGCTTGGGCCATCCTACAACCCGTAGACGAATGTGGTTACCTGAAGATTTCGTTGTTAGTTCAATATATATATTGTCTTTTTTTTTTAAGAGAAGGTACATACTGAGTATGATAACAGTCAAGTTACATAAAATTATCAAATTTATGTAAAGGAACAATTTATACAAAAGTTTCTTCCTAATGAACTATTTCATTAATTCAATTGAGCCTAGATATTAAGAAAACAAGTTTCTTTGAAAATGCCCATGTGAAAGAGAAGCGATGACATTAGATATAGCTCGTCATCTCATTTGGTCTTGGACGTGGAGGACGCAGGACAACTTCAATTGTAGGTTACTTTAAGCAATGCAAATAGTGAATAAGACCATCTAATTATCTGAAAAACAAGCGCCAGAGTCAGAAATATTTTGGCATAAATATCATGCAAATATTTACCAATCCAAGAGAACTGAAAGAAATATTCACAAGGCTATATAATTCTATTGTTAGAGGTTTTTTCGCGCGTTCCATCAATACCATCAATATTTTTTGGGAATTTTCTGTCAAATTATACCATTTTGACATGTAGCATGATTCTACGATTTTATCGCTCTAAAAAATAAATTCATTTATGGTTACTAAATTGGTGAATAAATTATTGCTTGTTATTGCTGGTGATTGCACACCTGAAATGCAATTTCATTTCCAAGCCAATGATACAGTACCAACTGTCCAAATGTTGCACCAGTATATGCGGTCAATGTAAGAATGTGACTGACGTTTACTTCTTGCTGCAAAAGTGTTGGGCATTTAAAATAACATGGAGAAGCTTAAGCTACAGATAATTAACAAATGTTTCAGAATATGGTGTGAAACAGATAAGTAATGTTAATTGACTTGCATTCTGATAATATTGCAGTTAGTTATTAGTTATTACTTCTGCAAACACGGTAATGGAAAGCGATTTCTTCAGCGACATTTGTCGTACTATTTACTTATTGCTAGATGAGGATAACATGTTTACCATAGAGGTTTTGAACTTTAATCACAACCCTTACAAAGAAGCAAACACCAAATATTTTCGGCAGACGTATCTGTAGCACTTAAACAATCAACAAAAAAGATTGAATTTCGTCGTTATAGTAATTTGCGAAATCACAGTTGCGCGGACTCTATGTATTTCTATTGAAGAACTCTCATCGACATCAATAATGAGTAACAATTTTTGCGAAGCTAACGTGGAATGAAAATGGATTAACTGTTCGGTTTTGCATGAATTTTGAGGGACCGGAACTTTGAATGATTGGTTTAAACTATTTAATCTTTTTTCTTTCAAACACATACAAGTTGAAAAACCGAAACGCAGGTAAATAACATGAAAACAAGCAATAACTGCAGAATTTAGAAAACCAAAGTAAACATTTATACATACAATCAACACAAATATTACTTACCACGATTATCATTTGCAGCACAGTGTTACAAACTATTACACATCCGCACATATACTGTATAAATAGTGGAAACGAGAGGATAGCACTAAGTTTCTTAACGTATCTAGAAGAACGAGAGATAATTTTAATCACTTTACTATTTAAAAAAAAAAGATGTGCATACTATCTTCGTGCAGTTACTTGCTAAATGAGCCATCTCTACAATAAAGAAAGAGAAACGGTACCAAGGAAGTAAATATTTTATTATAAATGTTAATACGGTAAGATACGTAACCAAATAACTACGTTCAATATAAAATATTTAATATCTCACTCAGTCAAATTAACAAAGTAAAGTTGAATTTTATTAGAAAAAATGATATAACTGATATTTTTACGATATTAGTGCGCATTCTAAAAGGGAAAACGTCCAACTTAATTCCCCGTGAAAACCAAACGTAAGGCTAAAAATTGAGTGGTTACAATTACTACAAGTACAAAGAAAATCAAGAGTATGACAAGCAGAACGTAGTCTTCGATATCATTCGTCTAGGATGGCCACAGCTTAACGATGTGTTGCTCAAGCAATTTCAAGTAAAAAATGTCTAGTAATTTGAAATCTGAATAAATATTGAGTGAAATCTTATCAGTTAAAAAAGTTGCTTTATATTCATTGTGCAAAATGCCCTCCCAATTGCGGTATGCACATTCGAGCTCTTCTCAGAACTGAAGCGGGCATGTGGAAAATTTGAAGAGTATGTATAGAGCTGGAGCAGTTAAAAACAAAAGCCCTACAAAGAATTTATGACACTGATTTAACAGAAACCTCAATGTTGTACCACAGCACTTTTAATTCTAAACTCTAACAACAAAAATAATTTGTTTAATGGTTCACCGTCTTACTCTAAATGAATTGGATAGAGTGATGCGCAAATTAATTATCCAAAGAACTATATAGAAGGCATTATGATGGTGTTAGAACAAGAATCGTTTATTTAGGATTAAATTATGATTTAAGAATATATTAAACAATAATGTTATATTACTTGACATACGCATTTCATATATTTATTTCGAACGGTATTGCTTTCGTCTAAGGACATATTCTGAACTTCTGTACTTTCTACCTGAGTATAATAGCTCCAAAAGCAAGTAACTTCGGATTAAATATTTTTATTTTTAATAGGTTGAAATAATACTCACTGGTTTACTACTTCATGTAAAATAACACAACCTTTTAAAACTTCGTCACCATTCGATTTTCCATCTTCAGAATGATCAATGTCACGGTTTTCTTTAGATGTCCCGATAACATTAACCAATTTATTTTGCAAAATTCTTAATTGTGCGACACACAATAATAATGCTGTCATGTAAAATACATCAACAACCACAGAATTGACGGTCATGTAAATTATCATCACACTTTGAACAATTTTGTAGAAGAAATCAAATCGCCCCATGTCGAAGGGCGGCGGTATTATCATTTTCATGCTAATCACAAAAGGTAAAAGGCAGGTAGTTATGAAAAATACAATTCCAATGGTTATGTAATAGTGCCAGATAAGTTTGGACATGCGAGCAATGAACTGCACATATCGGTTTTGTTCTTCATTGTGCGCGTTAAAAGCATGAGACCTTAAATCTTGCTGTATCGAAAGCACATTCTTCTCATTCGTTGCTGTAGTAATCTGTTTTGCAAGAACGGTTATTGCAGATATTAGCATACAAATCATTTGATTTAGTGTCGAGGTATCGTGGACGTTAATTGCTTTGATAATAGCGTTCGTTTCAATAGTTAATATAAGTATCCAAAGGCATAAATGTACTGAGAGCTTTAGGATCTGTAGCACATTGACTGCTTTCTCTGATAATAAACCTTGTTTTCGCAAAATCCATGTTATTTGTTGTAGCGGTTCTTCACAGCTTACTTTAACCATCCCCATGGCACATTTAGATCGGAAGATACGAGTCTTATATTACAATGAAACATCTCGTTTGATATTTATATAGAAATGCATATACGTTCCTATTGGTACGTAGTCAATTACGTCTGTCCTAAATTACCCTTTCGTGAGACATAATTACATTATATCATGCGCTTTGTGGAATTGACAATTGTTATAACCAGATTGATTAAATATAGTTTGCTTTTCATAGAACAAATAATGGACGCCTTGCACATATACAGACATTTTTTGTCAATTGAACTTACGGCAACCATAATTAACAAGGTTTTGTTGGAAGCAATCGCGTTATGCTATTTGCGGTGGCCGTGCCATCATACGGTGAGAATAATGTGACAAATTCTTGTGGTTTAAAAACCTTTTTTGAGGGGATTCGTCATCATACAGAACAGCTTATTATATTTTTCTATACAAAAAAAGAATATATATTAGCCGGTGAATTAGGGTATAATAAACTTCATGGGAACATATATTATTGTAGAATCTAATCTAACAATAAAGTAAACAACACATAAGTATCGGCACCCTCCGCACCACACAAGTTTAATTTATTATATAGTAATATAATAATTAGTCCGGGACGGCCGTTTCGAGGACACGAATGGCTACGCCACAGTCCTTGCTATCATTATTAACAATAAAGTAATTTATAATGTAGTTATCAGTACTTTTTTTTTAGTTCTTAAGATGCTTGTGGCAACTATTTGTAACACTGCAGGTTTATATATTAATATCTAGTATCAATTCCATGGAATGTTTCGCATTCCGTTAAAAATAAATGTAGTTAAAAACACATTTTATTTCTGTTTTTTATTATACGCACGTATACATAAAACTGTTCTTCCCAAGTGAAAAATACTTCCAGTAGTGCTATAAAACGATATTCGCACTGTATAAGAAAATTCCATTATTTGCATTTTTGGCTTTGCTAGAACATATATGTAACAATTTTAATAGGCTTATTACCTTCTTTTCTTGGCCGAATTAATTACTGCTTCATAAAACTTATTATGGGAAACAATTTTTGTCTCAAAACTTCTGCTGCTATCTCTTACCATTAGAAAGTTATGTGTGTACCTAGACAAGAGTTTTCAAATTTCAAAAATTTATTTCGTCCACTCGGAGTAAATATTAGTAGAAAAGTCAAATTGCATAATACATACCTTGGGAGTATGACAGTCTCACGTAATTTCGGATTGAATATTTGTAATTGAGAATAATACATTTCTATGTGTGTTTTTATTTTTAATAGTCAGGTAGGTATAATACTTACTGGTTTACCGCCTCATGTAATATGATACATCCTTTTAAAGTTTCGTCCCCATTACTTTTACATCTTCAGATTGATCAACGACGCGCTTTTCCAATTTATTTTGCAATATTTTTGATTGTGCGACACACAATCCTAATGTTGTAATGTAATATCAGCAACCATAACCACAAATTAAACCGTCTTATATCAAAGGGTGGTGGTATCATTTTCATGATAAACACAACAGGTAAAAGGCAGGTAGGTTGGAAAATACATTTCCAATGGCTATGTGGTAATGCCGCATAAGTTTGCATATTCGAGCACTAAGCTGTATATATCGGTTTTGTTCTTCATTGTGTGCGTTGAAAGCACGAGACCTTAAATCCTGCAGCATTGAAACCACATATTTCTTGTTGGTTACGGCAGTAACTTGCTTTGCAAAAACAGTTATTGCGGATATTAGCATACAAATCATTTGGTCGAAATATCGTGTACTATGATAGCTTCCATGAATTATCAAATAATATGTAAAAAAGATGAAAGTTAACATATGGTTATGCCCGAATACACAAGGTTATTAGTATAATGTGGTAAAAACATCTTTCTTTATTATTATTATTGGACTGTAGTTTCGATTACTGTCTATCGAATTGACAATTTTATGTTCGTACGTTTTTTGACATTTCTGAACAAAATTTAATTCGGTGTCTCTGCGTGCATACCAAAAGTTACTAAAAGTAACCAATAACGTATACAAATGCTAAATTCAGTAACGAAATATAAAGCGTTTCACCCTGACTTCGAAATATTGGGTCTACTGTTGCGTCACACCAAGGGTAATAACGATACATGCTACCAACGTCCGCTATGAATACCTTTGCAGAAATAAAAAAAGGTCAATTATTTTCGTTCTCTCATTGAATGAATTCATAGGTACCTAGATTTACCTATCGTTCTAGCAAATAGAAAATACAATATTTCTTTCTATAGTTTCACATTGTTCCTCTTTTTATTTACATATTTTCCACTCACATGAGACTGTGCATATTTAGGCATAAAAATCTGCACATTTATGCATATGTTTTCTTTGCAAATATTCCAAACTTTAATCATAAGGTACTCTTGTGCATCGTCTGTTCATCTTGTCCAGTATGTGAAGATGGAGCGTTGTTGCGTACTGCCCAAAGAAACATTTTTTGACAGCAAGCGCTGTAGTTTTAAATTAAGATCATTTTATATTAAGAATTACAAGTCTTTTATTTTATCTAACAAAATGTGTGGTTGCCCTAATAAAAGTTATAGTTGGATTTACAAAAAATTCTGCCTTTCAAGTAAGCTGGCTTGCCGCGAAAAAAACCGAGAACAGGTGCACAGGGTGTAGAAAATGTAAAAATGACTCAAGAAAGAAATGATGTTGCTTATTATTACAAAGTGCTTACAAAACAAAGTTGTTTGTAGATTAAAATTAAACAGTTACAAAATTTATTTGAACTAATTTATAAGGATTCAAAAACTGGAATTGTGTATAGCAGACTACAGTCTTTATCCAACCGGGTGTATAAGCTTTTTAAGCTTTTTGAGCATTTTTAGCTCGTTAGAACTTCAAAAGCTTTTTTAGGGTGTAAAGTGTTCCAATGGCTGCGCCCAGTCAAGCTCAGGTCCTCTTACTTCTAGGCCGCCAAGCTGTCTACATAAATTGTCAGTATTGATCTGACAATCATATTTGTGACTCAATATCTTGCAAATCCTTTAACTTACATTTTTTCATAGTTTTGTGTTATTAAAAATACATAAAAAATGCATAGAAACAGTAACCAAAAAATTTTGCTAATACACACTCATGGTATTGGTGAAATCACTCACAAAAGCAATGTGAGGAGAGAGAGCGCTGACCAACGGACATGTTTTTGTCTACCTGGCGTCATCAGCATGGTTCCGAACGTATTTCTCCCCACATCGCTGTTTGCCTTTCGGCTTATATCACCCTGACGAGCCAGATGTATCTCTTAGCGCCATTTCGTGCTAAGAGACACATGTGCCTTGCACCTAGAAAGCAGCGACAAAAAGCGGCTACAGCCCATTAACGCACTTCCGAGTAGTTCTTGGACGGCTCAACTAGAAGGGGCACTGCATGATCTTTTAGGCTTACCATTAGCCAAGAGGCAAACAGCGATATGGGTAGAAATACGCTTGCAACAACACTGATGGCGTCAGGTAGGTAGAAACATGTTCTTGGTTAGGTTGGTTAGCGTTCTCTCTCCGCACATTGCTTCTGCCATGAGTGATTCCACCAATACCATGGATAACGCGCGAAGCATTGCGTAAACTGCTAACAAAATTGATTAAACTGATTCTGTCCTGGATATTAAAAAACTAACATTTTTTTTTGTTGACAATTAATTCAATAAAAAGTCCTCTGAAATTATGTTTCATAGAACGTTCGCAAATATTGCAAATAAGTAAAAGTCATTTATAAAGAATGTAGAAAGAAGGAATATACAAAAGAAAAGACAGTTCTGCCTTCTAAACCAATAGTCAAACATGAAAATGGGTATGAAGGGAAGCGATAACTTTTATCTGTAAGTTGGTGAGAATTACTTCTTAGATAAAAGAATCTTCGTTTTTACTGATGAAGTAACTTTTTGCACCAACGATCGTTGCAAAATAGTCGTTTTTGCGCTTTTGAAAATCCAAGCTATATCATCTACAAACGAAGTCAACGTTTCCAAAAAACGAACGTTTGATGTGAAATTTTTTAAGATCAAATCGTTGGTCTATATTTGACGAAAATTGAAATTAAGATGTTTATCTGCATATTCTGGAGGATTTACTATTACCACTTTTTGACACTTTGGAGCCGGAAATGCGATGTTACACTTTTTTTTGCAAAAGGTGGGCGCCGTGCCCATGACACATCATAAAATCTCAAGATAACTTGATTACACCACTTATAGCAAATATGTTTGATATTTTAAACAATTTTACTTTTATTTTTGAGTTTTATAAATCCAACGTTTAACCCAAAAAATGTAAAAACCTTTGTTCCATGTTATCATATATAAAACATTTAAAACCACGTCTTAAATTTTTTGACATCTTTTGTAGTTTCTGGGTTGTTAATCCAGTTTTGCACTTGGGCCATCCTACAGCCCGTAGACGAATGTGGTTACCTGAAGATACCGCCATTATTAAATCAGAATCTGGAGGTTATCTGTATTTCCTTGTTAGTTCAATATATATATATATATATATATATATATATATATATATATATATATATATATCTTGTGTCTTTTTTTTTTAAGAGAAGGTACATAGTGAGCATGATAATAGTCAAGTTACATAAAATTATAAAATTTATGTGAAGGAACAATTTATACAAAAGTTTCTTCCTAATGAATTATTTCATTAATTCAATTGAGGCTAGATTATTAAAAAAAAAACAGGTTTCTTTGCCAATGCCCATGTGAAAGAAAGGCATTGACATTAGATATAGCTCGTCATCTCATTTGGTCTTGGACGTGTAGGACGCACGACAACTTCAATTGTAGGTTACTTTAAGCAATGCAAATAGCGAATAAGACCATCTAATTATCTGAAAAATAAACGCGAGAGTCAGAAATATTTTGGCATAAATATCATGCAAATATTTACCAATCCAAGAGAACTGAAGGAAATATTCACAAGGCTATATAATTCTATTGTTAAAGGTTTTTTCGCGCGTTCCATCAATACCATCAATATTTTTTGGGAATTTCCTGTCAAATTATACCATTGTGACATGTAGCATGATTCTACGATTTTATCGCTCTAAAAAATAAATTCATTTATGGTTATTAAATTGGTAAATAAGTTATTGCTTGTTATTGCTAGTGATTGCACACCTGAAATGCAATTTCATTTCCAAGCCAATGATACAGTACCAACTGTCCAAATGTTGCACCAGTATATGCGGTCAATGTAAGAATGTGACTGACGTTTACTTCTTGCTGCAAAAGTGTTGGGCATTTAAAATAACACGGAGAAGCTTAAGCTACAGATAATTAACAAATGTTTCAGAAAATGGAGAGAAACAGATAAATAATGTTAATTGACTTGCATTCTGATAATATTGCAGTTAGTTATTACTTCTGCAAACACGGTAATGGAAAGCGATTTCTTCAGCGACATTTGTCGTACTATTTTCGTCGTCATAGTAATTTGCGAAATCACAGTTGCGCGGACTCTATGTATTTCTATTGAAGAACTCTCGTCGACATTAATAATTTTTTTTTGATAACAATTTTTGCGAAGCTAACGTGGAATGAAAATGGATTAATTTTTCGGTTTTGCATGAATTGTGATGGACCGGAACTTTGAATGATTGGTTTAAACTATTTAATGTTTTTTCTTTCAAACACATGCAGGTTTAAACACCGAAACGCAGGTAAATAACATGAAAAGAAGCAATAACTGCAGAATTCAGAAGACTACAGTAAACATTTATACGTACAATCAACACAAATTTTACTTACCACGATTATCATTTGCAGCACAGTGTTACAAACTATTACACATCCGCACATATACTGTATAAATAGTGGAAACGAGAGGATAGCACTAAGTTTCTTAACGTATCTAGAAGAACGGGAGAGATAATTTTAATCACTTTACTATTTAAAAAAAAAGATGTGCGTACTATCTTGTGCAGTTACTTGCTAAATGAGCCATCTCTACAATAAAAAAAGAGAAACGGTACCAAGGAAGTAAATATTTTATTATAAATGTTAATACGATAAGATGTAACCAAATAACTACGTTCAATATAAAATATTTAATATCTCACTCAGTCAAATTAACAAAGTAAAGTTGAATTTTATTAGAAAAAATGATATAACTGATGTCAATATTTTTACGATATTAGCGCGCATTCTAAAAGGGAAAACTTAATTTCCCGTGAAAATCAAATGAAAGGCTAAATATTGAGCGGTTAAAATTACTACTTATACCAGTACAAAGAAAATCAGGAGTATGATAAGCAGCACGTAGTCTTCGATACCAGTAGTCTGGGATGGGATAACAACCCTCAACACATTCTAGGATGAAGAAAGAGGACACTAAATCATACAGGTAGATGTATATATACATGGTCCCATGAAATGATAGTGATGTGTTGCTCAAGCAATTTCAAGTAAAAAATGTCTAGTAATTTGAAATCTGAATAAATATTAAGTAAAATATTATTTAAAATCAGTTAAAAATAAGTTGTTATCTTCATTGTGCAAAATGCAGTCCCAATTGCGGTATGCACATTCGAGCTCTTCTCAGGACTGAAGTGGGCAGTTAAACACCGCAAAACTATGAAGAAAATTCTACTTTTACTATGTGGAAAATTTGAAGAGTGTAGAGCTGGAGCAGTTAAAAACAAAAGCCCTACGAAGAATTTATGACACTGATTTAACAGAAACCTCAATATTGTATCATAGCACTTTTAATTATAAACTCTAACCACAAAAGTAATTTGTTTAATGGTTTACCGTCTTACTCTAAATGAATTGGATAGGTTGATAGAATCGGAAGACGCAAATTAATTACCCAAAGAACTGTGCAGAAGGCATTATGGTGGTGTTAGAACAAGAATCGTTTATTTAGGATTAAATTATGATTTAAGAATATATTAAACAATAATATTATATTACTTGACATATGCATTTCATATATTTATTTCGAACGGTATTGCTTTCGTCTAAGGACATATTCTGAGTGTAATTACGTATATATGTATATTTGTATCTTCTACCTGAGTATAATATCTCCAAAAACACGTAACTTCGGATTGAGTATTTTTATTTTTAATAGGTCGGAATAATACTTACTGGTTTACTACTTCATGTAAAATAACACAACCTTTTAAAACTTCGTCACCATTCGATTTTCCATCTTCAGAATGATAAATGTCACGGTTTTCTTTAGATGTCTCGATAACATTAACCAATTTATTTTGCAAAATTCTTAATTGTGCGACACACAATCCTAATATTGTCATGTAAAATACATCAACAACCACAGAATTGACGCTCAGATAAATTATCATCACACTTTGTACAATTTTGTAGAAGAAATCAAACCGCCCCATGTCGAAGGGCGGCGGTATTATCATTTTCATGCTAACCACAAAAGGCAAAAGGCAGGTAGCTATGAAAAACACAAGTCCAATGGTTATGTAATAGTGCCACATAAGTTTGGACATGCGAGCAATGAACTGCACATATCGGTTTTGTTCTTCATTGTGCGCGTTAAAAGCATGAGACCTTAAATCTTGCAGTATCGAAAGCACATTCTTCTCATTCGTTGCTGTAGTAATCTGTTTTGCAAGAACGGTTATTGCAGATATTAGCATACAAATCATTTGATTTAATGTCGAAATATCGTGGACTTTGATTGCTTTGATAATAGTGTTCGTTTCCAAAGTTAATATAAATATCCAAAGGTACAAATGTACTAAGAGCTTTAGAATCTGTAGCGCATTGACTGCTTTCTCTGTTAATAAACCTTGTTTTCGCAAAATCCATGTTATTTGTTGTAGCGGTTCTTCACAGTTTACTTTAACCATTCCTATGGCACATTTAGGTCGGAAGATGCTAATCTTATGTTACAATGGAATATCTCGTTTGATATTTATATATAAATGCATATACGTTCCTTTTAGTACGTAATCAATTACGTCTGTTCTAAATTACCCTTTCGTGAGACATAATTATATTATACTATGCGCTTTGTGTAATTGACAATTGCTATAACCAGATCGATTAAACATAGTTTGGCTTTATAGAACAAATTATATACGTCTTGCACATATATAGACATCTTTGTCAATTGCCCTTACGGACAATCATAATTAAGAAAGTTTTCTTAGAAGCGTTTATAAAAAATAAATTCATTAAAAATACTCCATCTTAAAAGTTAAAAAACTCTAACATTATACAGTTGATAACTTCTTTGCGTAAACCTTAACATGTGTAATTTGTCCGTTAGATCTAACATCCAAATGTGATCAAAGTTACATATTTTTGCGAATTAACTTTGGTAAGAGATGTCTATGGGACATTATTTGAGATACCTTACGACTTGGAGTATAAGGAATCTTTTTAAATGTTTTATTCGAAAAAAAAGTGGAGAAATCTTATTTGGCTTTCCTTAATAACTGTAACTTCGTCGGAATTGAATTGTAAAACCACAAATTTTATTTGTTCGAAAAATTTTGAATAATAAAAAGCTGCCTTCAATCATGATCCCGATGAACGTGTAAGAATCGGCTCTGGTGGTTCGGGAATATCGGGGCACCGTCTGTTCTCGAATTCGTTTAGGTGATTTCAAAAACACTTTTTTAGTATTTGAAATTAATACATCCACTACCGAATAACATTTGCGAATCGTTTGTGCCACAAGATGTAAAGCTTGAGTTCTACATGTTGTAATGCATTGTTGCTGCACCATTGCCCATAAACATCAACAGTTGATTAGGTAACACTTCTAATTTCTGTAACACTGCCCTCGTAATTGCATCACTAGTACACTGCTACGCCTTCCGGTCAAAAGTGAGAGGCGAGGGGGACGAGAAGTCAAATATCTTAACGGTTAACAGATCCGCAATTACCTACGGTTCTGAAGTCTGTCTTATGCGTTCTTGTGGTGTTGATAACGAAGTAGGATAAACAAGAGGAATCATTATCATCATCATCTATACAAGAAGGCGCCACCCACTTGGAAGCACGAATGTCTACGTACACTGCTGTTCAGAGAAGTTCGGTCGGTTGGTAAAAAACATGAAAAGGTTACAGAAACAAACGAAACTAAAAACAAAATGCAATTTTATTGTATGTACAGGTAAAAAAGACAAAAATAAGTAAATAAAAAGTTATTCTGGCCTAATATAACATACTGAACATTATTTTTTTTTTCATCGAAGAAACCTCCTTTGCTGTTAATCACTGCTCGAACTATTCTAGGCATTCTTGCGATGTTTTGTCAAAACGGATTGTGGAATATTAATCCATTCATGTTGCCGAATATTCCGTAAATGTTCTTGTGAAGTTGGGCATATTTTTCGGATCCTCCTGTCCAGTTCATCCCGCAACAACTCTATAGGGTTCAAATCTGGGCTTTGTGGGGGCCATGTCATTACTTTCAGGGCGTGCTGTTCTTCTTGCTCCTTTAGATAGTTCTTACACACTAACGCAGTGTGTTTTGGGTCGTTGTCATGCATGAATGTAAACTTACGGCCTATTATACGCAATCCTGATGGCACTGCATAATTCTGGAGTATTGCAAAATAACTTTCCTTCCTCATTACACCCTGCACTCTGCATAAATCTTCCGTGCCAGCAAAGGAGAAACATCCCCACGTTAACACAGAACTACACCCTTGCTTCACTGTAGGCACAATGCAGTTCGGGATCACTTTTCGGTTTTAGATCTTCGGACATAAATTCGTCGATTTTACCCAAAAAACTTAAACTTTGACTCGTCACTCCAAAGCACGTGTTTCCAATCATCTAACGACCAATCTAGATGAGAACGGGCCCACTGTAGCCGTTTTGCTCTGTTGCCCCGACGTAATAAGGGTTTTCGAATGGCAATGCGTCCATGAAGGTCCGCTTGTTGAAGTCGACGTTTTACCGTACTCGCCGAAACTTGTTCTTCACGGCCGCGATTGACTTCGGCTATTATTTGTGACGCTGTTAATTTTCTATTGCGTTTGCTTAATAATACAATTCTCAAATCTTCAGCTCTTGTTGTTTTCCTAGATGCTCCAGGACGAACACGATTTTCTATAGTTCCAGTTGTCCGATATCGCTTTATGATGTAATTTACTGTTGAACTTCTCATTTTTATTTTTTCAGCAATTTGTCGCCCCGAATATCCTTCTTCAAACAGCGTAATCATGCATGAACGTTTTTCTACACTGATAGGCTTGCCACGTGCCATTTCGAAGTAAATTTTCTTAAAACTTTCGTGCAAAAACCACAGATGCACACCAACACACGTTCAACAGTAAAATGAAGCAAATTTATATCTTTACGCCTGTGATAAATAAACAAGAATGATACTGCGGTATATTTCCTAAATGTATTGTTCGTTAATAATCCCCAAACGACCCGTTTCAAAAGATCGGCGCTTCCGAGAAATTCTTGGAATGATAATAAAAGGGACTTTATTGTGGTTGTCGCAACATTTCTACTTTACATAATAATTTATGGCTTTAATCCCTTAGAAAAGAGTGTACGCTTAATATTTTTCTAATTTTATGTATTAATAATTGTATACAGTGTGATATAATAGATTTTTATTGTGTGACCGAACTTCACTGAACGGCAGTGTAGATCTTGGTCGTGGGAACCGAGGTACGTCGCCAGAAAAGACGCTCGAAAATTTCCGACTTGGTGACAGATCTACTCTCGAGTAGTAGAGAAGTAGTCCGGGAATGAAATACAAAAGAAACGAAAATAAGAAAAAAAAAAGAAAAAGTAGATTTAATTGGTTTACGGTTTTGTTTTATATAAATATATATATCCAACTTGTATGAGAATATTCTATATTAGTGCGGGTACACACGGGATCGTCTACCCCACAAGATCTTGTTGGTTTACACAAAGTATATAAATACAGAGTTTTAATGTTATTCGTTTTTTTTCCAGAAAAAGAATAAAGATGGATCTCTACCTGACATGCCTAGTTTGAAGCTTTATAATAAGTTGACTTTAGTTCGTAGATAATAATGAATTATTTACTTAAATAAATCAAAAATTAATTTAAAAATAAGAAATAAAATGCACTAAAAATCTTGTTTTAATCTGTACATCTAAAAGATTTTAAGAATAATAAGACAAATTTAATTTTATATACGAACCCTACTGTAATCTGTAAAATTTTAACAATTTTCCCAATTTATAAGCAGTATAATCTGATAACCTCCTCGTAATATCAAATTTTATTAGGAATCATTTCTTTAACAAAAAAGAGGCAACAAATATAAAAAAAAATAATAATAGAATATTTAGGTGAAATATTGACTTAAAATTAAGAAAATATATATCTACATTAATTGTATTTTTGACACCCCTTGGGTCGGAACCAATGGTGCGGATCTACCTATCTGTTCGTCGTATTAAATAGAAAGGTTACTCACGGTAGGTGGACGCTCTAGCGCGGTATAGTCTCGGTCGCCTACAAGGCTCTACTAAGTCACTTCGAAATCGGTACTTGGATACAAATTTACCCTCCAAGAGAACTCTAGTACTGGACTCGGATAAAATATGGCCTCCAAGAGAACTATAGGAACGGAGAAATTAACCGTAGGAGGAACATTTTCACAAAGATAGGAAAAGCTTAAGTACATACCTAATACTGGATTAGAGTTCTCACGGACGGAAAAATAAAGATTTCACCGCGTTGGGTCCAACGGTGAAGTTCGATACTCTAAGCCGTATAAATTTACGTCTTGTGTTGGAAACTATATTTTCGTAACTAAGAAAAACTAAATACTTTCTCTGGGTGAATTTATAGCGGCCAAATTAAGCGTAAAGCCTTCCTCAAGGCAAAATTTAACTTCTACACCAGAGTGAACTTCGGGACACACCCAACTCGCAAGAAGACTTAACGGAAAGAGAGCTTCAAAATTGTTAATCCTCACGTTCTAGAATAAATTAGTTTTTGTGCGAAAAATTATTTCCTTAAGAAATTTTAGTAAAGTATAGATAAGTGGAGACAACGACATTTATGTAGAATCTTCCCGAGAATTATCTAAGTTGTAAATAAGTTAAAAGAGCAATAATATCCGATAAATAAAAACTTGATGTAGATAATTCGGACTGTGCGAAACGAAACTATGGATCATTTTGTAAGCACATCGGGAGAAAAATTCGTAAGGAAATCGAGATACAGGTGGCCGCAAAAATTGCGCGTAACACTTTTGTAATCTTTTGGTTGCTAATAAGATTGCAAAATTGGGTTGAAGGGGTTTCAGTACACGCACCATAATATGTCCAATGGATCTTTTTTTGCGCTCGTCCACGCTTAACCACAGCCGTTTATCTTTAACTACACATGGCGGATACCTACATAAAGTTGTCCGAGACGGTGGCCCCTAGTCGGAATTGTATTTATTTCAGAAGTCGTGAAACGGTTATATTCTGTATTAAAATATAAACCTACTAACTTAAGAGCATCCGATTGCGGTTAGTTGCGGTTGTTCATGATACGCTTTTGACACAAGGTTGACAACTTCGAAGTCATAATATATTCCCCTCCATAGTAAGTACGGTCAATAGCTGGGGTGCCTTCGAAAATAATGGGTGTTGCGTAATTGTGGTTAGAAAAAGGCATAAAGGTGAGATAAGAACAAAACATAACACACAAGCTATCATAATATACAAATAGCCTCACTGCGCATGTTATGCATAGAAAGCAGGGTAATGAGCGTGTACCCAAACACATTAGAAAACTTCGTACTACGAGTAAAGGGAATAATTAGCTCACAATTTCGAACGCTATTTTTATCCCCCAAAGTAACTCTCACTCCATATTTTCTATTTTCGAACGTATCCCTGTAGTAGCAACAATCGTTTATCATTGCGTCATGAAGTCGTCAATCTGAAATAACGTTTATGATTGGTTGATTGTCGACCTCGCTTATATTAGGATATTCAGTCATTTGAGATGTATTAGTAATTATTTCTGTTACTTTATTATCTTTAGTATTATTTCGTTTCTAATATTTTATAAAATGCTTTTGTGTTTTACTTACGTGTTTTAAAAATAGTAAGGAACATTCAAATACGCTGTCAATTATCAACTGATTGGTTTGGGGAGAGAGATGAGCAGCTTTATTTCAGTTCGTCTTAAGAGTAGGCAACTGATTGTTCAGAGGACTAAGCGTTTTCAATTGTCAACAAAGAATTAAGGTTAAAATAGATATTGCACTTATTTCGGAGACATGATATAAAGCAGCCGAAAAGATATTTAGTGGATATAATGTAATTCGTGATGGTAGAGACGATGAATTTGGAGGGATAGCAATATAAGTTAGAGGAGATATTTATCACACCACAATTGACTTTAGTATAGTAGTTAGTCACGGCCACCATTGTAATATTAGCTTTTATTTCTTTCTACAGACCGATATATGTAGCGATCATGTCTATGACCACCTCTTCAATCATTTATCATTTACTCGCTTTGTTTTTAGTAGTGATTTTAATGTCCATCACACAATTTTTGGGTATAGCAAAATCAATATATTTGGATCTTAATTATTAAAGCCAGAGCCAGAGCAACAGTTTCATTTTCAGTAACTATTCCGTTGTACTGCAGAATATGCTATAGAAACGTGCTACTAACTAGTATAGTGTTGTGGTGAGGGCTATAGTGATGTGTTTCACTATTTACGAACATATTTAATTTGGACTATGTTTATACCTTAAAGCACAGGTTGTACCATTAGAGTAAAACCAAGAGCGCACCATATCTATGCTATCTATCAATAAATAGAGTATGTATTTGTCCGTAGCATGCTTTAAAAGACATTCCTACGAGTTAGCTTTGTTGTATCAAGAAACAGATTTCATTTGTATCTTGCTTTTATTAAAGCAAGCAGTGAGTAGGACCATCGAATTATCTAAAAAAATAATGTTGCTGTTAAATAACATACATCGTACATTATTTTACCACTCCCAACGAATCCAATGAAATTGAGACAAATTGATATAATTCCAGAACTAAAGGCCGTTTACTTCTCTCCATCAATAACATTAACGTCTTTTGTGACTTTGCCTGTAGATGGTACCATTGTGAAAGGTAGCAAGCTTCTGTAATCTTACCACTCTGAAGGAAATTTATAGTGAAATTTTATAAGTGCTAATTGTATTTAACTTCCTTACCTTAAAAATTATTTCACTACCAAGCCAATGATATATTGCCAGTTGCGAAAAAACCACACAGGAGTAACAGATACTGCTTACAATATTGGCAGTGTTCGTTTCACCCTAAGAAAAAAAGTGGTTTTTGAGTAACCTTAACGATAAAAATCTATTCTTAATTAACTTATTGAAGTTGATCGAATAAAGTTAGAATTTTAAATATACTAAAACTACAATAAAATATGTCAAATACCAAGTTACTTATTGTAAGTGCGCACGAATCTGCTTATGCCAAAAAGAATTAGTGTGACAATGGCAGGCGGAATAAATCATTGTTAGGGGTGTGCCCGGAAGGAATACGAAATAAAATTAAAAAAACAAGGTTTGGACAGTACTATTATTAAGTAATCTATATAGGAATACCAAGTTCGACAATAGTTTACGTAAAGGCAAAAGGCCAACATGCTTGCATGAAATCAAATAATTATCAAAAGGTTGGCTTGACTTTCGACAAAGAAAACTTACGTTGAACGGATTCTAACCTATTTACATAGATGGCAAACTGAAGGCATCATACAGCAGAAGCACAAGATATTATCGAGTTTATATATGAAAATATAGAGACCTCAGGCACGTTGATGAAAAAAAGTTTTTAGATGTTCTTATAATAAAACAAGCAACTTAGTAGATTTATTAACAATATACATTGTATAGTAATTTCGTACCAAGCATGAAACCTAGACCTCTACTTTTAGAAACCTCGGTAAGGATATTTCCGTCCAAAATGTATGAAGATTGATGCTTAGGCAAATTTCTGGTGTATTGTTACATTTATTGAAATTTAAAAAGAGTCTGTTTTCGAAGCAGTCCTGTTATAGCCCTACATAATCCGTAATCGATATAATAGGTTTAAGCATCTTTAGGTTGCCAGTATATTGAATAAGAAGAGTATTTTTATTGATATATAACCACCGACTTAGATGTATAGCCATCCAACCTAAAAAATTGTGACCTGTTAGACATATAAGATTGTAGCCATCGAAGAATGTCCCCGGGGAAACCAAATCTCGGCAATTTATTAATAAGGCTTTGATGATCTATTCTGAGAACTGGTTCAAGTTCGTTAAAAAGTTATGAAGTTATGTTATCAATAATCGACTCAAATACTTTGGCCAAAACGCTTAAGATAGAAATAAGCTAGTTGTTCTCAACTGAGGATTTACCACCACTCTTAAAAGCCGGTATGACAGTAGCTCGTTTCCAAAGGGATAGAAAGCGGCTCATGTGCAACGATCTATTGAAAATTATAAGAAGTAGATAAATAATCACAGAAAATGCGTAAAATACGCTTACTCAATTTTGTACGAATTAAGCGATACAGTATAACAATATAATGACTGAATGTGAAAGCTACATCATTATTAATTCGACCACCTATAAAACCAGAAGAGAAGTAGTTATTAAAATGATTATGTATTGACTATCTATCATCCAGTTATGTCACTCAAACGCATATTTTTAGATGCAGGGGAACATCCACGCCGAGGCATCACAGTTCCCTCAAGTTCAGAACTGATCGAAATTACTCTCAATTGTTCTAATATAAGTATTAAAATCTTGTTTAATTAAATATTTGGCGCGACCTCGCAAAATCCTAAGTCTCATACAATACAACTCGTTGGAATAAATTTTCCATTTCTAATGCATCTTGTTTTTTTTCATATCTCATAGAATGTGATAACTGTATAGGATCTGATGCGAAATTACCTGTGATATATTAATTTGGAATGTGATATCAAACTAGAAATTCCGAATGAATATATCACAGGTATCACAGTAGTACGAATTGTAAGCAGAATCTAAAGCGAGGAAAAATCCTGTATTATACAATATTTTCCGTTTTTCATCCACTTTATTGCGAATGTTTTGAAATGGATAAGTAACACCGGAACTACACTACTTAACGCTATTCATCAAAATATAATATAATAAATATTGGCGACACAATTGTCCTGAATTTAATTAAATAATTTGTATGGTGTGAAGTATGTCGTGTACTTTAGTGCGTATCTGATCATGGGGAGTGATAAAGTGAGGGGCGCAGAAAAAGAACTATAACGAGAAAATTGTGGATTCTAGACTAGTAATATGTAATTTTTGGTTTAGAATCTTGCAAGGAGTTAGCAACTATAAAGCACTATACAGAACTGCATCAATGTAATGAAAAAAATATCATTTCGTAACACAAACATGTTATATCAACTTGAAGTAACATTACAAGCGCTACGTTAGCAATTTTGTACCACATAAGCGTATATATGTATATCCGGTACTAAAAATCACATCTGTCTAATCCCCACTTCCGCGAATATAACGATTTCTGTAAATGTGGATTTTTTCGAAAAAACCCTAATAGCCGTGGAACCCTCAGCTGTAGTATAACAGTACATTTTTACAATTTCTTTTAGAATTTTACAGAGATTCAAAAAATTCAATAATAATGAGGGTTCCAACACATGTCCACAATCAGACCTTATAAAAATAAAAAAAACCGCTTTGAATAATCCCCATTCATAAAAGTGCAATCTTCCAACCCCGCAGAGATAACTCTCCCTGCATAATTGTCCATATTTGTCATTATTTCTTGAAATTTGTTAGTTAATGTGACCAAATTTTAATTTGAATGTGGTCTCAGTGAAGCCGTTCAAAAATTCCAAAGATTTTGGGTCATTTACTATCAGAAAGAATGTTAATTGTAATCTATAACTACAGTACATTTGGGCAATTGTATAACTCATTAATAATTCATAATCTAAAAAGAAAATTGAATTTAAGTCCGGAACTATCCGATATAATGCAACTTTATGAGAGTAAATCGAAAAACGGAGTACTTATACTTAGATTATAATAGCAGCGCAATCGATGCACGTTGTGTTCTAAATATCACACTGAAAATTTTGAATTCGGTGCAATAAGGAAGCAGGATTGCGATCGGCGTAAATATGAGATCAAAACACCTTTGGCAATAATAGCACTTGTTTCACAGTTTACTTTTCTCACGCAGACCTCTTACAATTAATAACATTTTTTAATCACAAAAAATCCAGATCAAGGTTTAAAGTTTTGGCAACTTTTTGGAAAAACTTATAGAAGAAAAAGCCATTCAAAAACAATATAACTAAAGCATGTTAGTTCAAGCGGATTTCAGAATTATGAAAAATATTGTTTGCCCTTTCACTGAAATGACAGCTAGTGATTTTGGTGTTAAGCCCAGGGGTAAACTTTTGTTCTCAAGTTATTGATCGGAGGACATAAGCGAAATTCAAAAACATGTTACCTGTTATATCTAGGTGGGTATCAGTATTTTCGGAGCACTATTAAACTACATTAAAATAATCTTCTTGTGATTTAAAACTAAGTTTAATTGTCATTCTGAGAGATAAAATGGCAATTGGCAGTGCTCTACAAGTTTCAACTTTTCTGAATCTTTGCAAGATCTAAAGGGTCAATTGCAGACAAAACAAAGATTCGAAAGTTTGGATATTTCTCTTGAATTAAACGAATTCCAAACCATAATATAAAAGGCGTTGTGTGGGTGTAAGCTTTGCTACTGGAAAAATATATCTTACCACTATTGTCATTTGCAATATAGTAATACATATCACGAAACATCCAAACGTGTACTGCATAAATAATGGAAATGACAGGATAACACTCAATTTCTTGATAAATCTGAAAAAAATGCATTATCTTCGTAGTGGCATTATATTTCATGCTTACTCATTTATCATCTCGTGCTGAATAATGCATTGCTTCAAAATTTGCGCTTCTTTAAAGTAGGAATCTATGACTGAAATACCTCCACTGTTTCCATATGCTTCCTTCAAAACATGCGATAATCTATCTTGAAGTATATCTAACTGGGCAATACATAATCCGATTAAACATATATACAGTAGATCGAAGCATACAGAGTTAACAGCCAAATAGCTTGCCATAAAGAGAAGAGACAACTCGTAAAAGAATTTATATTCTCCCATCTTGAAAGGCGCAGGAATTAATAATCTAAAGTTTACTACCATAGGTGAAACCGTAGTTATAGTAACAAAAAGGGCCGACGTTAGCGCATATAGCCCTAACATGAATCTAGTGATCTTATCCACGGTTTGAACATATTCGTTCTGTTTCTTGCTGTGATTGTTGAATGTATTTGACTCTAGATCTTTCAATAAAGATAGAAATGTCTTTACATTTCTTAAAATAGCCAAGTACTTCGCTATTAAATTTACTGCAGGAATGAGGATACATGCCGTTTGATTTAATAGCACTATACTGCCCGATCGTACTGCTGTCAGAATATTCATGAAAAGCAGGCTTAACAAACACGTAAAGAATATAATATGCAACAGCAATTTAATAACTCGAGTCTGTTTTTTCTTTGCAGGAAGAAAACCTTCGATTAGTAAAACTTGTTTTGTTCGTAACAATGCTTCGATATGACTCGGTTTAGTCATTTCAATTAACAAAATAATTTGTAATTCTTTTTGCATTCATATATCTATCAATAAGTAAGAGCTATATAAAATTAAAGAGCTTATATACGCCTTCCACCTACCAATTTCCTACGCATCGAAAATTGTTTAATTATTGTGTTATTATATCACATTATCCTATTTCATTCGCTTATAATTTGGTCGATATTATCTTGGAGAAGCAATAATGTGTGCGGGAGAAACGACGAAACACACAGTTACAAAATACGTTCGATATTTTCGATGGATAAACACATTAGTTGCGTTTGTAACAGCAAACAAGAACACAAACTAACAAAGGAACGCGGGAAAGGTTTATTTTAAATTTGTCATAATAGAAAGCGTCCACTCTCTCACTGTGTAATCTTATTTACAGAGACAAGTAAAGATACATACAATGCTGTGACGGACCATCGACCGTCCGCTCAAATTTAAAAACTTGTAAGCTAGAATACGGTCATCTTCTATAGCAACTCTTTAAATTATCTCTCAATACTATAAAATTTTTAATCTGTTAAATAATTTTCGGCACACTTAGCCATCCGGTATTCAACTATTTTGTTCTAGAACCGTATTCGAATACTCGAAACTTGATACCCAATAGCGGGTAGAACGGATCCTAATAATTTCGAGTACTCGAGTACCTGAAGCGAGGTATCCGAAATGGGACAAGATTTCATTAGCTAAAAATAATTCGAAACTGTTTTCTGACTGATTTCGCAGTATATGACCACTTCTGATTAGTTTTGTGCTACGATATTATCATTTAAATGCAAGTGCTTCGTGTATATCGGGTAGTTCTAGACTTATGTTCAACTTTCTTTTTAGTTTGTGAATTATTGGTGAGTTACGCAATTGGACAAATGTTGTAAATTGCAATTAACATTCTTTATACTAGTACATGCTTCATTTTAACTGTTCGCAATTTTTAACATTATACAAATAAATGGCTTCACTGGGACCATATCCAGGTTAAAATTTGTTTACATTGTTTACATAAGAAGAAATTTCAAGAAACAATCAAAATATGGAAAATTATTGGGGGTCTGAGTCATCTCTGGGAGCTTGAAAAATTGTGCTATTATAAATGGAGATTATTCAATTATTATTATCAGGTCTGATTGTGAACATGTTTTAAAATTATATTGGAATCCATGGAGCACTTCGTAAATTTGTAGCTACTCAGAGTTGTATTTCTATCAAAGAAACGTGCTATTTATTATTCAATTTTTCTAATCCCTAATCCCCTGAGACAAATTATAATAATGTACTGTTTTTTCGATAACACTACATATTATTTTTGAGCACCAGTGTATACATCCATCCATATATTTGACTTCCCGAAAACCATTTTTTTCAGGAGCCGGGTATCCGTTCAGCGCACTATTCGGTTCTGGGATACCCGAGTAACCAGTTCTAGAACCAGATATCCAAAACCGGGTGTTCAACTAATCGGTTTCTCCGTTTTCGGTTACTCAAAACCGGATACGCTATATCGGGTAGAACCTATGCTAACAATTTCGAGTACTTGAATACTCGACACCGGGTACCCGGTTTCGGGCGATACCCTTATTATAATGTATTGCTAAAACTAAACAAGCTTCAAGTACATACATATTTCGATTGAATTTGTCTTCGATCAAACATTACTACATGTTAGTGGTCGGGAAGCGATGTTACATCGTGGCCTACACTTGTAGTGATCGTTTCATTGGGGCCGTGTCATCGTCGTGTTGGCTGTTTCATGTCGGTCATTTCACCGTTGTACCTGTTGCACCGCGTGTTTTTTATGGTGAGGTTATGTTTACTATGATGATGTGATTTGATTTATTGACTGATTAACTGATTAATATACAAATTCCTCCTAACTGACACTGATAATTATGAGCTGTGCCTATATCATGCTGCTTGTTCAAAATCACAAATGATGGACCTTAGATTTAAGTTTGATAAAAGTCTTTATTGCTTCAAACATTTGTATACAAGTTTAACAGTGTTTATTTGGTAAAAATGCATACAATATTGAGTGTACTCAAACGTATCGTTTAGTTATGACTATATAAACTTGGGAAAACAATTCTGGCGAAATTGAAAAGTTCTATCAGCATACCAAATTTCCAATTCATACAAATACCAAGATCAATTTTCCTGGCCAAAAATTTAAATCTGATTAATCTCATTTTTTTGAATTCCTCGTTGAGGTGCATGCACTTTAACTGCTGGCCCTATCAACTCTTCTTCTTTGGTAATGCAGCTCAGCAGCTTTGGATGCATTACTTATGTACTAAGTTATCACCTCATTAGTACTTTCTATCACTTCTTTCCGCACGACTAGCATTAACATCCCAGATGGTGTACGATAAAACGACCACATGAAACGGGCTAATACAAATTTCTTTGTAAATGTACAGTGGGCAAATGCCACAAAATCAATTAATTAGTTCAATTAACAAATTCATTTTAATAACATTTGTATGAATCCCTATTAATCTCTAATGTCAACTACTTAATCGAACTATTTTATCGCATTATATATTTAACCTTAAAAACTACCAAAGATGGAGAAACGAGTTTTTTTGTATGCATACAGTATGCTACAGTATGTTTTGTAAAATGATTTACAAAGATACAGGATGTTCCAAATTTCGGAAGTCGCCATCAACTTTTGGATTTTAAGCGGAGTGCTAAATGTTTTATTATGTTGATATGTAGCTACTTAAATTACTTTTACATCCAACAATTGTTTTTGGCTATATTAGTTACGCTTTTGCTGTTAATTTAGGGGCTAGTACTTTATATTTTTTAAGATGGTATAACGTAACAATATCATAACAAACTACACAAACGTATCGGGACACTCCGCACCAAGCAAGTTTAATGAATTGATCCGGTACAGCTGTTTCGAGGATACGTTAATCTTTATTTTCAACCGTATAACATTTGGTCGTTCGTGCCGATGTGTTGCTTGCTATACTAGCCCACTTGGTATTTTCAAATGAGACATAATAATAACTAAAACTATATTTTATTTCAAAGAACCATTATGTCATTATGTTTTAAAAATAATATCGTTTCAATTCCCTCCTCAACTTCGCCTGACTAATGGCTCAATTTGCGCGTGTACCATATTTCATGGTATTCAATGGTGTATTGAACGTTCCGTTTAAGTTCGGGAATAGTTTCTGGTTTATTTTTGTCGCTTACTATTAACAGTAACCCGATTTCCATTATCCTCTTCAAAAACATAAGGTGCGATCACGCCTTGAACCTGAAAACTGCACCATACGGTGACTCAGGATAAAGAGACGTTTCATGAATCACTCGAGGATTTTTATCAACTCAAATCCTACAGATATGCTTGTTTATAAACCCATTTACCTAGAAATGGGCTTCAAACAATATTTTTTCGGCAAAATGTTAACGTATATTAAATACTACAAACATATATCCCATGAAAGCCTTAAAAAATACTGAAAATAAGTATTACGTTATTGGTATCGCTTTGATGGCAATTTTGCTGCCAATATTAAAAAATATAGGTTTTATTTAAGAAAATCAAAAAAAGCCTTTGAATTTCGATAGATGTTGTACAACATACCTTGAAACGTGTAAAATATTAGCTCCTGAATTCATGGCAACTAACTCGACACAGTACATTGGTTTTCAGGTTGACTCTTAAAACGTCATTAATGAGAGATATTGCATGAGTGCCTAACTAAGATGAAGCTGTATATCAGGTATGCCAGATTTTGTTGCACATTCGACATGGAAAGATATTCTAGGGTAGGATATGTGCCTCCAAGTGCATCTTGTGATATCCGGTCCTGAAACAGCCTAATGAAAAAATATATTCTTTTAATAGCACTCCATATTTTTTATCAAATATTCTGACTGTCCTTGTTTTTCGCTTTACAACCATGTGCTGTTTACTTATTTAGTCCTTTAAGATGAACAGCTTGGAAATCAAACTGGCCGTCTTAAACCTGACACCCCTCCATTTTTTTGTTTTGGGGTTATGCGAAAGATGTTGTTTATGTTAAATATTGCCGTTGTTCAGTATTGCTGCTGAAGATGATAGCCTAACTATCGAAACATGCGTACAGTGTCAGTGAAGTGTTTGTCGTAAGGGGTAATAGTGAAGTGTTTCAGTTGTTTATGTTGTTTCGACAAGGAATCTTGACGATTTCAAACACGAAATTATGCGGGTTTGTCGAATGTTGTATGAGGTCTTTGTCGGACAGGAGGACAGCAATTTGATTGACATTTATAATTTATTACCAACTGTTAGTTTGATCATATTTGATAGTTTGCATATGCATAATTTTGTTTATATTTTTGTTTCTTTTTTTATTTGCATTTCCGTTTTGCCTGTGCTATTAAGTTTATATTTTGAATGTTTTGTTTGATTATATTATTGCAATAAAATTATTTCTATTTTGCATGGATATTGACCAAATGAAGTGTATTTGTTGTTGTCCAGAAGGAGGTCTAAATAAATTAAATAACTTCAAAACACAAAGTAAATGAGTAAATGGTGTATGGCTATAAAGAGAGAAACAAGGAGAATCAGAATATCAGGGGGTGTTAGTGAAAAAAAAATTTTTTTCATTGGCCAATCTGTATCGCCAGTATTATCATAAGATGCAATTGGAACTATATTTTCTACCCTAAAATTTCTTCTTAAAAGATGATTTTCCATTTATTCAAATAATCGTGTTACACATACATAGTTGTCTAATCTATATACTTCTCTACATAGTTGAAAACGATAGTACTTCTGATGAACATATATTTAACAGCTGAATAAAACATTTTTCGCAATTTAAGCAAATAAACACATTACGCATTTTCATATATTCTTGGCGAACCTAGCTGTATCTAGCTTTAATTAAAGCAAACAACGAATACGACCAGCGAATTATCTGAAATGTAGCTTAAGTTATGATGGCAGAATCGTTGCTTCGGCACTACTTACTGTACCAAGAGATTCAAGCGAGATGAATGCAAGTTTATATAATTTAATTACTAAAGGTTTTCTGGCGCGCTCCATTAAAATCATCAGTAATTTCTGCGATTTCCTTTTTAACATATACCATTCCGACATGTAACATGCTTCTACAACTTGGGCACTCTGAAAACAAATTAAATTGCAATACACGTGCAGTAGAAGTTCTCTTGCATCCAATTGTAAAATGTTAGTGTGTAACATGTAACGACATTTTTATTTCTTCAAATCAAATCGTAAATGAAGAATAATAATATAACTCGAGAAACGAAAAGACACGCTGTTACTATTGCTGCTCACGTGAATCACGAAAATCTCGGATTTTATTAAATGCGTTCTATAATTGTCTCGAGAGTTCGAAGCATTTGAGGGAGATGTGAAACTGTTGTCCAAGCATAACAAGCGTAGGGGCAGCAGTTTCAGACAACTATTGTGGTTTGGAGAGCGATGAGCAATAAAGGACACGTTAGACCACTAAAATATTTCCTCGGTTACTTCAGGTCAATGCTGCCCCCTTCACAGGGGTTTTAGAGACAACAGACCGTACGTATTTCATGTCCGAGTATGTGCATGACTATATATAACACCTTAAACATAAACGTAACTTGCCAGACTTTAAGGCTTTGGATTACTACATATGGGGCGTTGTTGAACGGGAGACGAATAAATTCCCATAACGCTCTCGATTATCTTAAAGCTACCATAACAAAAAACAGACTTGTTGAAATTGAAGTCGTTCCCCACATATGTACAAGACTGGATTCAATGGCCAACTTTCTAGTATGCACGAAATGAACATGCTGAGGAATAAGTAGATTGTTAGTTAGTTATTAGCCGTTATCACTTGAAGGCTGTAAAATCATTTTAGATTTTGCTTTGATTTATTTGTCAGTTACTTTTATGTAAAAATTACGAGAAACACGAGCAAAACTTGGTTAAACCGAGTCCATCAGGCAAGTTTGTGGTAGAAACTTGGACGAAGTAATAGAGCTTTGGAACTTAAATCCTGGTAATTACTAAAATCTTTCCTTCAATCTAAAAATATTCAGCAGAAATTATGTCAAATAATGGATTAATTTGCTTTGGTTTATTTGTCAGTTACTCTTACTTTTATTTGTATAATCCACCGTATTTTTTTTAGAACTTTACAAACACAACATTATCGGCTCGCATTTAGTAAAAATGCTGGTGATAACATTAACCATAACTACCATAAGCGAGCTCCATGGAGGCTGTACAGTCAGTCTGCAGTCACAGCCCTGAAGATGTTCCACAAGCGTGTGGATGAAATGTTGGCTGAAGCTATGATATCACATAACACGGTTCCGACCCGGAATCCAAGAGTATGGAGATATAGAAAGTTTGTCCAAACATTGACTCACCTTGCATACCCTTATAACCCTACAAAGTGTAATGGTAATCATATTCATCGGTCTTAAGTTTGGCAGTTATTACTGTAGAAATCGGTATTCAGGATTTCAGCAATGAACCTCTCCAAAAAAAAAACACTAACATCAGAAGCCTGTGCTAAAAACGATAAATTGTTCGCATACAAACCTTAAATGTTATTTCATTGCCCAACCAATGGTACACCGCTAGTTGGAAAAAGATTATACCTGCCCAAGCTACCATGCTTATAACAACAATTGTTCCTGTTTCGCCCTACAACAAAATGTAGGTCTTTTAAAGTTTTGCACTTAAAATTAGATTAAGTATTCGATTTTATACAACAACACATGAACCCTGTCCACATAATATGGATGCATTGCAATGTTTTTCGAAGGGGAAGAAAATTTATAAATTCGTGATTTTTCCAAATTATTTAGATGAAATTTAAGGTCATGAGATTCAGGAGTGTCGATTTTTAAACGAAAACTAATTTGATGTGGCGAAGTTCCAATGTATAAACACTATGCTTATGTGGTTTCTTTCTGGAAATTAGCTACTTTTAAACAATAAACGTAACTCACACTTTGAATTACAATTAAACTTCCGGAAATTAACACCTCCTTATTGGAAATTCACCCAGGCACAAGTGGGTTCGAAGACAATTTGACAAAGTCAAATATAAAATTAGCTTCATCTCACTCCACTATTTTAAATGTAGCATGGTGCAAGTGATGCAGGGACGCAATTGCAGTACAGATTCTATACTTTCCGATGACACCTTACACCACATACAACTCTACACGGTGAAAATACTGATTATTAAACGAACAATTATTAATTGATGAATTTGCACTTAGATGTGCCTAGATTTATGCTGAATTCTGTTGTAGGAAGATTTTACAATAATTTGGACGTTTTTGGGGAATGAGAATTTGGATTTCAAAAGTTATTGTTCCGTTTCGTCACTACCGTCGTTGGATAGATATCCTTCTAACTATACTTCGCTCCCTAGACAAGAGGCCAGAAAAAGAAATTTTGTTCTATGGGGTTATGACCAGATCGTCTTTTTAGGCCCTATACTTGATTCGATAATTTCTGTAGTTTACTACTATTATAAGCAAGCAGCTAATTAAAAATTAAAGAAATCGGATTTAGCGGCACAGCGAGTTCTTAACGTTATAACAGTGTTACATGATATGTACGAGGATGGATAAATTAAAAATTAAAACGGCTCCGGAAACAAGCAATGTTTTATGACAAATTTGTTTGTGTTGGGTGTATCTGAAAGTTATGCTAACATTAACAAAATTCCGTTGTTAATTACCAGTTTTTAATTACGAAGTCTCCTACGTATGCATTTTATGAATAAGAGGAAATTGGGTACTGCTAGATATTAATAAGTAAACATAAATTTCTGTTAGTTGCAAGCAAAATTGTATATTTCAAGTGTAAAGAAGGGTTTAAGTACTGCTAAAACAGAAGAACCAAAGAAATTAAAGTTTTAGCGTCCAAGAGGTAAGAAAACGAACTGGCACTGTTCTATTTCGAGAATAACTACATTTAGGCGGAATTATAAATAAAGATCATCATAAATTTAAATGACTATCTACACGTTGTTCATATAGAATTTAGCCAAATTCGGCATTAATCTAGGCGATTGTTTTGAACATTTACAAAGAGCAATCTGTAAAATAAATTTGTATATTTGGGATCATAAAATTTTTCTTTCATTGAAAGTAAGTTTTGCAAAATTATTTCACGTAATAATATAGTTTACGACAATGTTGCAATAACTAGTTACTGACATTATAAACTTTCTTTTGGTTTTTTCTTGGAAAATCACGATTCGTTATGTTTTTTAAACATCCACTTTTGAAGATAAAGGGAAGAAATGCATAATTTCTAAAATAATAATGTAAATATTTTAATTATTTATTGACTAAAACTTTATTCTTACATGCACATGTAGGTATAGTATAAATATCGTCAAATCTAGGTATACAAATGTCCTAATTTCCTTGAATTGTAGAGTTATGGCAGTAGAAGTTAGAAGGTCTACATTTTCAGATAACGTAATAAAGGCCATAAGCCATTTTTCGAAAATATTTATGGATATACAAGCTCGCCTTTGACTGCAAGGACTGGACTAGACCGGACTCAAAATTTTGTATCAATAGTTTAAAAACGTCAATGTCAGGCCTCTTTGTTTACTGTTGTTTTGGTAACCGAATAATATTAACACCAGAAAACCCTCGGATACAGTGTCCACTTGGAAGGGTCGCGTTTGACCGCAGATGCTTCTTTTAATTTCATTATTAAAGATAGACCGAAATGTTAGTGATATAAATGTTTTATGCGGCAGATACAGAACAAAATTGGTGCTACTTAAGAGAATTTTGTTTTAGGGGTGGGTTTGAACAAAATTTGATGTTCATTACTAAGTATCTTGTACTTGCTGAAGACGGTTTATTATCACGGCTAGACAAAGTCTATTCGGTAAACTTTTACACTAAAATGAGCTTTCATTTCGGATATTTCCAAGAAATTGGGCGATTGAGGACCAAATTGTAAACATCTCGAATTCTATTAGAAATTAACATATTAAACCCATATTATACTGGTGAATTTCTAAAATGTAATAATATACTCAACGGTCTAAAGTTAATATTTAATATATCTAAAGTTAATATTTATCAAACACTATCACATTTATTATGTTATCAGAACATTGTATAATTCCGGAAGCTTGGGACCCTATATGTAAAAATTACGAGAAACACAAGCAAAACTTGATTAAACCGAGTCCATCGAGCAAGTTTGTAGTAGAAACTTAGACAAAGTAACCAGATTGTTCTAATGGAGCTTTTGAACTTAAATTTTGGTAATTACTGAAATCTTTCCTTAAATCTAAAAATATTCAGCAGAAATTATTTAAAATAATGGATTAAATTTTAATAAAACAAACAGTTCGCACTACAAATTATTATGAACAAAGTTTTTTTTTTCTTAAAAAAAGCAGCACATGATATTTCTTGAAACAGGATTTTGTATTTAAAAATATAATTTTACAAGGAAGGACATCTTTTGTCATAAATAAGACGCTATCCTTAGGTTGTAACAAACTTTCTACGTTTCCCATCGCCTGCAGTAATTTGTATCATGAATTATTTTAGTTCTTTGGTTATCTAGAATCAGTAGTAACTACACGTATTAGGTACGTATTTGTTTAAAAATTTCAGATCTAAACATATATATTGAAACAGATGCACAAGCAAAGCAGTGCATTTTACAATAATTTTTATGGACTAGAATTACTATTTTCGGTTTTACATGTAGAAAGTATGCCACATTTATGTATATATATAACTGCACCTACCAGAATTGTTAATCGCAAGATAGCGTTGCATATCATAAAACATCCGCAAACATACTGCATAAATATAGGAAACGACAAAATAGTACTAAGTTTGTTTACAAACCTAAAACGATTAATATTGGATAAGTTACAAACTCCATGCGAAAACTTACTGATTTATAGCTTCGTGTAAAGTAACGCACTCTTTTAAGATTTGTATTTCTTCTGTACTCTTAGTTTTGGCATCCTTACTCTTTCGAGGCAATTCTGCGTCGTGAAATACATTCATCAATCTATCACTTAATATATGCAGTTGAGCAATGCAAATTGCCATCAATATAATAAAAAATGAATCGTAACATAGGGTACTTATAGCCAAATAAATTGTTGTAACAAGATGTATTAACTTGTAAACCATATCATATTTTCCCATATCAAATGGCGCTGGTATCATCATTATATCAATGTCTATTATAATAGGTAACACAGCTGCAAATAGTACAAATACAGTCACCATTAGCGAATAATATTGCCATAGTATTTCGCTAATTCTATACACTAGCTTAACG